>OW386293.2:65900851-66229844 GCA_936432065.2 Rutpela maculata
CGACAGACAGAAATTTTTTTTTCGCTCAAACTTAAAATCTCGACGTTTCATGACATTCTGAGCCTATTTGAACAATAAAAATTTTAAAAAATTTTTTTGTCGTTACTATGGATGTGGAAGTAAAACCAAGGTAAAGCTCATATCTCCGAAATTCGACTTGTTTGAATTGTTTCGCTGAAATGATGTTTGGAAAATACATGTGATATCTCATAACTTTTATTTTTGAACGTATTTACGTAACTCCAAAAATAAAGAAGTTAAATGAGGTTCTAACGTTTGCACAACCACCCTGTACTGTTGACTATAATAAGGAACTTTAGTCTAGTTATTATAAAAAACACGTTCTCAAATAAATTAAACATGTTCTGATAGAACATATTAATAATAATAATTTTTTGTTTTTATGTCTTTGGTGTTTTTCAAAAAAATTGCCGCGCTTGGATTTTACCCTATAGCCCCCCCCCTAAATCCGCCACTGACTGCGCTCCGTCAGAAACCCTAAAATACCTATATGCATGTTTGGAGCATATTTAATGTCCGATATATCAAAAAATATTACAGCTAGATCCTTATGTTTGAAATCGGGGATAAAGGATCTAAAAGAATATGTAAAAATATACAGGGTTTTTCATTTAAAAAGCAACCTTCATTGTTATATCACGTGACATATCCAAGCAATTGTTTTTTAATTGCATTTAAAAAAATATGTATACAACCTTACAACTCTTATACGAAACTTTTTTTGTCTCCAATAATAACATAAATAAAGGGGGTCAAAATATAGTTATAATTCGTCCGCTGTCTTGGATTCCTAAATTTTTACCAAAAATTCGTAACCCGCATCCCGAAAATCCCCAGATATCGATTTTCATTCGAATAGGATCACAGATGACAAAATTCATCCGCCATCTTGGTTTTCTAAATTTTGACCGAAAATTCGTAACCCGCATCCCCGAAAACCCCCAGACATCGATTTTCAGCCAAATAGGACCATAGATGACGAAATTCGTCCGCCATCTTGGAGTCCTAAATTTTGATAAAAAATTCGTAATCCGCATCCCCGAAAACCCCCAGATATCGATTTTCAGCCAAATAGGACCATAGATGACGAAATTCGTCCGCCATCTTGGAGTCCTAAATTTTGATCAAAAATTCGTGACCCGCATCCCCGAAAACCCCCAGATATCGATTTTCAGTCAAATAGGACCATAGATGACGAAATTCGTCCGCCATCTTGGAGTCCTAAATTTTGATCAAAAATTCGTAACCCGCATCCCCGAAAACCCCCAGATATCGATTTTCAGTCGAATAGGACTATAGATCACGAAATTCGTCCGCCATCTTAGATTCCTAAATTTTGACCAAAAATTCGTAACCCGCATCCCCGAAAACCCTCCGATATCGATTTTTAGTCAAATAGGACCATAGATGACGAAATTCGTCCGCCATCTTGGAGTCCTAAATTTTGACCAAAAATTCGTAAACCGCATCCCCGAAAACCCCCAGATGTCGATTTTCAGTCGAATAGGATCGTAGATGACGAAATTCGTCCGTCATTTTGGATTCCTAAATATCTTAGCAGTATGAGATTCCTCGGAAAACCTACGTCAGATTGGATTTTGAACCATAAACTTATCTCAGAAACTACCGAGAAAACCCAGCATAGCGCGTTGACTGGGACTCCCTGTACATTTTGCTTGGTAATAATTTCGAATAAATTGATTTCTGACCTAACTAAAAACCGCATTCAAATTTTCATAATAAAATTTGTAGGAGTGTTTATACAAAACCGGTCCTCTCTATTTGGCACCTTTTATTTATGTATTAACATTTTCAAGAATTTCATCTATTAAGTAATTCCTGTAAGATAAAATAATTTATAAATAAATTTAAGATATTACCAGAACTCCTAAATGCTTCCCTGGCAAGCATTCATTCGCGTCAGGTCTCCATGACAACAAGTTCCTCCCTAAAGTCTGAGAGCGTGTAAAGCTATGCGAATGCCGAGGCGAGTGCCATCTATTGACGGCAAAATTGGAAACTATTTATTGAATCTATGTTTGAAAATTAAGAGGTTATATTTTATCCACGTAATTAATTATGGACTATCTAGGTCGTCACGATTTCGTTTTTTGTAAATTCCAATTTTTCGACGTCCATTTTTTCGTTGATCACGTGTTTTTGACTAAAACAAAAAAATAAAAACGTGACGAACTAGAATATATATTTTAATACATACGTACAAAATTTGAAGTTTCTATCTTCAAAAATAAGCCGAATAATTCGTTTCTTCATTTTACTGACCGCAGATTATACTCTTAATTAATGAAACCCAGGCCTTGGTTTTAATTTAAATAGTGCAAATTTAATCTAATGGGAATTTGTAATGTTTAAAATTGACAAGTAATTAATGAAATTTTATCTAATGACAATTTGCAATGTTTAAAATTGACAGTTGAGATCTCTGTTTCCTATTGACTAACACAGTACCTTTCGATCGCAGACGTTACCGAATTATGTGGAGCACTGACTTCATATTGTGCACAAAACGCTTGGCTGGAATCTCCTACACGTTCTCTGCCTAATATTCCCTCAATATGTGCTTTATTTCGATGTGACTAACTATTCCAGTGATTGTTTGTTTGATAAATGTTGTGAGCTTGATACTGAAATGTTTAATTTATAAAGGAATACAAACTTACTACTACCAGGTAAGTCAAAATGTGACGTCTACTTGACGTTGTTGGTTATGTTATATTTTGATTTTTGATGATGAGATTTTATTTGAAAATACACAATATTTTGGGTTCAAGCTACACCTTGAATGCTTATCTTCAATTTCTGTTACTTTTTGTTTAGTTTTATAATAATTTTCTTCAATATTCAATTAAATTTTATGGACTTTTGACACCAATTCAATTTCTATTTTCAGCGTTCTTGTTCCTCGTTTTTTTCTAACAAAACTTCTTAGCTACCAACTTTTTTCGAGTTTTGTTCTGAAAATTTGACTTGAATGACAATCCTAGATTACTAGACTTGTCATTTTTGAAATTTGAAATATGAAATAAATATAAATTTTCTTTATTGAATCGTTTTCACTCTTTTCACTACCAAAATCATATTCCTTGTGTTTCGTGGTACATTTCAATACTCTTTGCTCCTTTCTAGCTTCTGTTTTAAGCTCATACCAAATATTGTGTCTTTCCTTACATAAAGGCTTAAAAATTACTTAAAATTATATACAACCTATGGTTTTACCTTCTTTCCTATACTAACTTTACCTATTTACTAATTCTATTAACAAACTGAGATTCTTTATTAAAGATTTTATACTAAATTAAATTCGACCTTTTTCAGGGGCTACCCAACATTTCATGAACCAGTTCAGTCCCTATTTCACTAACTTCGTCATTGAGTACAACGTACAATATAATAACTATTAACTTTCCTATGGTTTAAAATTGGAATTGACCAGTGACAACACAAAACTTTGGTAACTGGTAGTCTATTTTCTAGTAGAAAATGAAAATTAAACACTTAGTTCAAGGGATTGTCTTTATGCAATTATCTTAAGGTAAAAGTCTTTGATTTACTTTATAAAAGTTCCTTACACGAGCACTTATTTTAGATAACTTCTTAACTATTCTTTGTCAGGATAGTGAATTTTTTTATTATAAGTTCATACAGTTTTATTTATAATTTTCTACATTTTTATCAACTTTGTATTGTTGTTGTTGATAATCTCTAACATTTGTTTTAAATTTTAAATTTTTCATTTTATTTTAATGTTTAATTTGACTGAATTCTAATTTCAGATCTGGAAATATGCATTTTCTAACTTCTTAAGTTTTCGACACTACAAGCTGTTCAAACTCAACTTATGTTAGTCTGTGAACCAGAAACTCTTCATCGGTGGATTATTTACCATACCTTTCTGTTTTTAATGTTTCATTAAAGAGGTCTGTCTCTTCAAGATAAGATAACTTTTTACATAAAGCCTTATATTTAATCTTAAATTCTGAACTAATTAAACAAATTTTATTGTTATTGTTTTGTCACTTCGTTTGCCCAGTTGAATTTTACACTGTTGGTGTATCCACAAATATATTTTCTTGAAATTTAGTTCTTAACTGATACTCTAACAGTGGCGTAAGTTCATTACATTTTTATATTGTCCTCTCTCACATAGAATGCAAATATTGCATCAATATATATATATATATATATATATATATATATATATATATATATATATATATATATATTGATATGATATCTTGACTCATGAGGGAGACAATAAGTTTCTTTATGAAAATAAATAATCTACGCCACTGTTTGCGGTTTCTGCATCAAAGAATTCAAAGATTACAAAGTAAAAACTTTAAAAATAACATGAATTATCGATAGTAAACATACTATCAGAAAACAAATTTAAATTGAAAGACAAAGATTAAATAGTAACAATAAATATTGTGAAATGCTTAAATATTTAAAATAAGTAGGTTTTAAAATTTGTAAAATCTCACTTTATCTTCAGAAGCTAGACTTCTTAAATACAAAACCAAAGGTGGAAAAATCATATCAGGAATCCATCGTTAGAGTGTTTCTGGCTAATAGACAATCATAGGTTGATCCGGAGCTCATCAAACTGGAAAAACTTCCACAAAATAGGAAATGTAAATTTCCACATCTGAAAATCTAAAAAACTTCAAATTAAAGCAAGAAAATAATTTAAAACTAAAATATTAAACAATATAGGTGACAAAAACATAAAAGAAAGTGAAAATTCACAAACAAACTGAATAAACATTCTATAGTGTACATAAAGACTCTTTAAAAAGAAAAGGAGCACAAATAAAACTTAAATCTAAGATTTCTCGAAAATTAGTGCTCGGGTTTAAATCATAAACATTTAAAATCAAAGACTATTACCTTAGATTAAACCTGAGACATACATCCCTGAATTCCATATGTTAATTGTAGTTTAAAGTTTCAGTGTTGACCATCAGTAACCATAATTTGTGTGCTGTCACTGGTTATTTAAATATTAGATTGTTAAAAACATTGTTTTCCTATTTATTATGCAGGCAGTTGAAAGAAAACACTGCAAAGAACATTTCAAAATGATTTTCAGTTCGGTAGGTAAAAGGACACTAATTCAAGGACTGAAGAAACATTGACTACGAGTTCTGAAAATAAAAAGTTATAGAGTTAGCATTTTATTCATACTGAAAAGTAAATTTGTTAATTAGAATTAAGAGAGCTAGTTAGTAAGAAGATTAAGAAAGGTAAATCATGCATCAAATCTAGTGTAAATTGTTTAAAATAGAAATTATCTGAAAATCATGCAACGTTTTGGAACTACTTAAATATAAAGCCTAGAGAAATAAAAGGGATACTGAAAGAATCAGAATTAAATAAGGAATCTGTTTCAAACAGTAAAACAGACAGAGAAGGTCTAAAAGAAAAATTTAAATTCATAACCAAATAAAATTTATGAAATTTTGACAGGTCTAGTTATCTAATTTCAGAAAAAAGTCATTAATTAACAAAGTTTTCAAGAAGCAAGGAACGTTTCCATGAAAAGTTTGTTATGGGTTGTTGAATTTGGAATAAAAAGAAGATAGAATTTTTCAAAATAGAGTCCAGAAATTATTATAAATAGTAAAGAAAAGTCAAATTAAAGCAAAGAAAAGCATGTAAATCAAGCATTAATAAAGTTGAAAAGCAAGAGGAACCAATGTTGCAAGGTTTAAAAACAAAAATATTTATCATCAGAACATAACCGTAATGTCAGCTGTTTGTCAAATTTGACTTACCACATTTACAAGTAAGCCATATGGTATTAATCCAATATTTTAGCATCAAAGTCGTCCAAGGCACATAAAATTGAACCAAATTTCACAAGGAAACAAAACTATCACAAAGGCACGGAACGAGAAATCCAGGGAGTTAGCAGTTGCAGGAAACCAGCTTTACGACAGTGTTTAGTGCACCAAATCAGTGATTCGCATCGGGACCTCACGTCATATACAGGTACCTGTTTTACCGATATATTAAATAAAGTAAAGATTTCTTTCATTCTCTTAGAATAAGTGTTTGTAATTAGAATAAGAAAAGCAGAATTCTGTTTTCTAAATATAAGAAACCAAAGGCCAAGGTTCAACTAAATTAAAATTTGTAAAATAATCTGATTTACTTTTCTTTAAAATAAATTGTTATTATTTGATCTATGATATTGATTTGCATTTTATTAAACTGAGCTAAAGAATCTGCACTGAGATAGAGTGACACCTATTGGTAACTCATGCTAATAAATGTGTGTTTGCTGGGAAACTAGGAAGCAGTGGCGCCGAATATAAATTTCTGCTTTCCAGATTAAAATTTAATAAAAACAATTAAATTAATAAAAATTCTTTCTTTCGTACCCAGAAACATATCATTTAAATGTCTAACCCAACGAGGGGCGAATAAAATAGCAAAATAATCATAGTAATTTATTTAAAAATCACAAACAAAAAGGTTTTGAGTAAAAACAAAATTTTAAAATAAAATTTAAAACAAAAAGGCTTTGGTAAAAATAATTGAAAAGAGTATTGGTGTGGTATTTTCACTGTTATAAAATTATATGAAACTAAGGTCAGGTAAGATGAAAGGTAATAATGAACAAGAGGCATCTACGTCTCAAACAGCAGGCGAAACAGAAACGCAAGAAGAAACAACAACACAGGAGCAGACCGAACAACAGCAGGAACCAACACAAATAGGAGACACAATACAAACAACTGAACAGACAGAAGCAAACATACTCCACCAACTCATGCAAATGATGACAGGTATAGGTGTGAAAATAGACGACACGAACAAGAAAATAGATAGCACAAAAGAAGAAATGAACAAGAAATTTGAAGAAAACAAGCAAGAGATAAGTGCGAAAATAAACGAGAGAATGGACAAGAAATTTGAAGAAAACAAACAAGAAATAAACGAGAAAATAGACAAGAAATTTGAAGAATGCAACGGAAAATTTGATCAATACATGACGTGAGGGGGTGGAAGTAAGATTAGAAAATATTAAAGAAGACTTGGCTATGGAAATTCACAATAGAGTAAAAGAGTCAGAAAAGGAAATTCAAAGTAATGTGGAAAAATTCATAGTTGAAGGATTTTCAGAGATAGATGGTCGACTGGAAAGACAAAATGAAGCAATCACGGCAACTTTAAAAGAACAGGACGGACAGATATAATTAATGGATACGAAGTTATCAGAAGGAAAACAAGGAGCGAACGCTAACCTCGGATATACAATCAACCACGCATGCCAGAAATCCCAATTTTATTTCTACGGTGACTCGAGAATACACCCGAAAATATTTACTACTAGGCTTAAACTACATCTAGAAACGGTACACCCTGGGACAAATATAAAACAAGTCATACAGAACATGTTACGCGGTGAAGCTGAAATTTGGTACGCCACTGTTGAGAGTAGGTTCAGTAGTTTCGAAGAATTTGAATCGCTCGTAATGAAACAATATTGGGGGGGAGTATAATCAACAAAAGATTAGATTAAATCTCTTTAATGGAAAATACAGTGAGAACATCGGAGTATCCAGGGAAAATTATATACTGCGAAAGGTATATAATATCAAACATCTACAACCATCTTTCACGGAAAGTGAAATGGTTAGGTATTTAGCACGTCATTTCCCAGATGATGTACACAGTGTCATCATTACACAACGAATCACAACTTTGGACAGTCTCATAGAATACATAAGAAGCATAGACGACCATCGCACTGGATGGAGAAGAAACACTCAACAAAACTACAATAATGAAAACAGGAGATATGATGATAGAAGCAAAAATTATGACACAGGTCAAAATCAAAACTACGAACAAAGAAGAAACAATAACTATAACAACCAAGGCAATGGAAATCAACCAAGAAACTTTTATAACAATCAAAACAACGACTACAACGGAAATCAACAAAGGTATTACAACAACAACAATCAGCAAAGGACAAACGACAATGGGTACTACAACAGCAATCAGCAAAGAATAAACCAAAACCAACAAAACAGGCCACAAGCAAACGATGAGCAGAAAAAGGATACAAGATCCTACGCACAGGTAGCAAACACTAACGTACAACAGAGAAATGGACAACAAAATCAAATCGAAATGCATAAAATTGAGACTCAAGCCCAAGTTAATACTCGACAGCAGGATTTTTAAGAAGAAATGTTTTAACTACCAACTATTCTCACGCCCGCGAATTTATCACAACGGACAACGAAAACGGAAATTTATATGAAACAAAACAAAGTCACCTACCAATGGTTAATTTAAATATGCAAGGTTTAACGTTAGATGCACTTATTGATTGCGGTTCAGAAATATCAATGATTAACGAGAGTTTATTTAACAAAAATAAGGATAAATTTGCCCAAAAATGTATAAGAATTGCAAAAATACGATTAATTAACGCCAATGGCAGAAAGTTTTCTGAAAGCACCAGCATATTGCAAACATCTTTTAAAGTAGAAAACTACAATTTTAAATGTGAATTATTCATAGTACCTAAATTAAATTTTGACATTATTCTGGGTGAAGATATTTTATATAAATTGAGGGCTAATATTGATTTGGGAACAAGATTCCTTAGATTAGAAGGTAAAACGTTACCTATATATAGTAAAAATGAGATTATATTGAATAAAAATGCGGTAATTAAAGAATTAAATGACGATAAAGTCAATGCGGGACATGAGGTTGGCACAGTGACCACCCATGTCGAAAAAAATGCGGGATACGGGGGAGGCACAATGACCACCTGTATCAAAAATAAAAATGCGGTAAGAAATGAATTAAACGGCGACCAAGCCAATGCGGAATATATGATGGGGAGCGTACCGACATATGTTATGAATAGTAATTATATTATGCCCAAAAATATTGATATAAAATGTCCACTTAAATATGAAAGAATTATTCATGAACTTTTACAAAAAAATATCTCACTAATAAACTATGAACCAAGAGTTGCAACAGGTTATATTCACAAACTACAGGTAGATGAAACAAAATCATTTAAAAGCAAAAATTATCCTATTCCTTTTAAGTACAGAGAACAATTGCAAAATGAATTACAAAACATGTTACAATCTGATATCATTGAATCGGCAAAAACAAATTACATTAATCCATTGGTAATAGTAAAAAAGAAAAATGACTCAATAAGATTATGTTTAGATGCACGTGTCCTAAATACGTTAACAAAATCGCAATTCGATTCACCACAGAACATACAGTCAATATTATCCAGATTAGGGAAAAACACAGTTTTTTCTAAACATGATTTAAAAAATTATTTTTGGTTAATTCCACTTCATCCGGATTCTCGCAGGTATACTGGGTTTAGTGTCGACGGACACGTTTTTCAATTTAAGGTGGTACCTTTTGGTTTACAAAGCGCAAGTTCAGCACTCGTTCGGGCAATGCAGAGTATTCTCGATCGCTTTGAAGAATTTTATTTTCATTATATAGATGACATCCTAATTTTCTCTGAAACAATAGAAAAACATGGTGAACATCTAGAGACAATTTTAAACGTTTTAAATAAAGCAGGTTTAAAGCTCAACATTGAAAAATGCGAATTTTATCAAACCTCTGTTAAGTACCTAGGTTACAAGATAACTCAAACAGGCATAAGTATTGGGGAAGATCGGGTAAAAGAGATAAAGGACTATCCTCGTCCTACAAATTTAAAAACACTACGTGGTTTCTTAGAAGTATTGAACTATTATAAAAAGTTTGTACCGAGACTATCAGAGCTAGAAGTTCCTCTAATAGAATTGTTAAGAAAAGAAACAAAGTGGGAATGGAATGAGCGTAGAGAAACTGCTTTCAACAAATTAAAAACAAACTTTCATGACAATCTTTTGCTAAACAGTCCTGATTTTAATTTACCTTTTATATTAAGAACCGATGCGTCAGAGTCAATAGTCGCAGCTGAGTTGGTACAATACCAAGGGGGGGGGGGGGGTAGAAACGCCAATATGTTTTATCTCTAGGATACTAAAGCCCTATGAAAACCGCTACTCAGTTGGAGAGTTAGAAATGTTAAGTATAGTACTTGCAATTTCTAAGCTTTCTTTCTATTTAACAGCTGCTCATTTCACATTAGAAACGGACCACGCTGCTCTATGTTTTCTTATGAAAAATCGATGTGCAAACAAACGTATTTATCGTTGGTCATTTCTCATTCAAGAATATTCTTTCACTATCGTTCGGGTGTAAACAATATCACCGCAAACGCTTTAACACGTAATCGACAGGTTAAAACAGAACAATCAAACACGTACATAGTATCATTGAACACATTATCACATGAAAATGGTCTCTACACAACAAGGCAAGTTCTGGACAGCCAACAATATTTACAAACACTAAGAGACAAAATACAAGACACACCATGGAGAGGGTACAGCATAAAAGAGAATTTCATAATCAAAACTATTTTAGATGAAGAAAAGTATGTACTAGACGAAACTTTAGCTACAAGAATAATTTTAGACTTACATTTTCGATATGGGCACATAGGAATTCGAAAAACGTGGTTAATTTATAGAGAAACTTTTTACACGGAAAAGGATTTGAATTTAACCAAAGAAATGTTGTCAAAATGTCATGAATGTTGTTTAGGGAAGAATAAAAATCACGTTAACAAAAACGGAATAAAAAGCACACTTACAACAAAACCACTAGAGCTCGTTTCCATAGATTTTATTAGTAACTTGATTTTGGCACCAGGAGGATTCAAAAATATTTTAGTTATGGTGGACAATTTTTCAAAGTACATTAAAATTTAACCCACAAAAAGATGTAACACCATTACAACTATTAATAAAATCAAACATTTTTGTAAAACAGTTAGAAAGCCAACACAAATATTAGCGGACAATGCGACTTATTTTAATAATGACAAGTTATCAAAATATTTAAGCGACAAAAACATTAAGTTAGGGTTTACATCAATAAGACAGCCTAGATCGAATTCAAGCGAGAGGTATGTGCAAGAAGTGATTAGATTCTTGCGTATTACGGTGCAGAGAAACCATATAGAATGGTCATTAGCAACAAAGACGGTAGAAAATTACATGAACAATATACCAAGCACCGTAACCAAAGTATGGCCAATTATGACTATGTTTGGAAGAGATCCAGACCGATCATGGGAAAACCAAAACATTAAAGATTTAAATCCCCCACACATAAAAACAATGAGGAAAAAGCGATTCAGACTAGAAACAAAAAAATATCTGATCGACAACTACACTACACTTCTACCCATTTTAGCGTGACCTGACACAAAAGCACCACATATTCTCTTACTATAGTTTAGAAATTCATATTTGTACAGGTAACAATATACCGTATTAATAATGTATCATATTATTTTACCGCCCTCCGACACATTTCTTTTTTTTTCTTAAATATGGTATCTTCATGATTTTCACCTCGATGTATAAATCAAATTGTTTTTCTCAACATGTTCACTCGCATTTTTATATCCATAGATTTATTATATCAGAAATTACATAGGTATTAGGTATAGTTTCTTAGTATATTACAAATGAGATAATCATGACAAACTTACTACAGCCATTCTTTTTGTTAGTATTGTTATATTAATGATGCAACATAGATATAGAATTAAGATAATGTATATACTGCTCGACACAATACGAGGTCTCCTCAGGTGTCATTTTTTTTTCATTCTAAACTAGATTAAAACACTTTGTTTTATTAATTTTGTTGCAGTAATAAATAAATAAAAAATAAAAAAATAAAAAATGAAATACATGAACTTGTAAAAACAAGGTTAAGAAGAAGTGCAGAAAAATTCATGGCTCGAGAAAACAAGAAAATTAAAAGAAAAGTTGCATTTAAAAAAGGCGACAAAGTAGTAATAAAACGAATGAGAATTTCAAACAGGGAACACAATATTTGCGCGAAACTACAGTATCCTTACGACGGTCCATACGTAGTGAAGAGGGTATTAAACGAAAACACGTACAAATTAATGTATCCAGAAGATGAGGAAATTCGTGGAAGATTCCACATCGAAATGATTTATCCTTATGTAAGTGAATAAATTGAAAACCAAAAACAAAAATTAACAGTACAAGATATCCCATCAAATTTATCAAACTAATGAAATTTCAGAATTTTCAAAATGTTCAAATTTTCAAATTTAATTAGTTGGAGGGAGTAAAATGATATGATATCTTGACTCATGAGGGAGACAATAAGTTTCATTATGAAAATAAATAATCTACGCCACTGTTTGCGGTTTCTGCATCAAAGAATTCAAAGATTACAAAGTAAAAACTTTAAAACTAACATGAATTATCGATAGTAAGCATACTATCAGTAAACAAATTTAAATTGAAAGACAGAGATTAAATAGTAACAATAAATATTGTAAAATTCTTAAATATTTAAAATAAGTAGGTTTTAAAATTTGTAAAATCTCACTTTATCTTCAGAAGCTAGACTTCTTAAATAAAAAACCAAAGGTGGAAAAATCATATCAGGAATCCATCGTTAGAGTGTCTATGTCTGGTTAGGCAGACAAATGATATTTGGCTACCGATCACGATTTGAAGGTATAATTCAATGCAGGTCGGGGTATTTGCCCGCTGAGTAGTTGTTTCCTTCTAATCCTATATATATATATATATATATATATATATATATATATATATATATATATATATATATATATATATATATATATATATATATATATATATATATATATATATATATATATATATATATATATATATATATATATATATATATATATATATATATATATATATATATATATATATATATATATATATATATATATATATATAAGGTATTAGTTCATCCCACAATGTAAAATTTTAAGTTCAGTTGGCATCCACGAGTCAGATGGCATCCGGTATTCGGAAGCCATCTGACCTGCTAGAGATATTAACGCAGGGGCATCGTAGATGTCGTATTATGCCATTAAAACTTATTTTAAGTTGGAGGTCAAGTGACCCATTTTAACACCCTAGTGAATATTTTAGTTCAGCGGTTTGTTACTAGCTGCCGTGCCTGTCGCTCGAAAAATATTCATTTTGAATACCTGCTGACCACAGAAGCGGTTTAGATGGCATCTAGTCAGCTGGCAACACCGTGGAAGTAGGTTATTATATACCACATGTTGATCCAGATGTTTTAGTTTGCTCGAATATATTACTACTAGGAAAAGTAAACTTAGTGGAGACAATTCGTGTAACTGTTAAAATGAGGACGGAATTTGTACCTCTTGATTGTAAACAACTTTTGTTAAGGATGGTTCAGCAAGGCTATAAGTAAAATAGTGTTCTGTAGTTTAATTAAACTACAGAAGTAAGAGAAGAGTTATTAGCAAAAATATTTTAGATACGTGATAAACTACAAAATTATGTTAATGTAAAAGAATCTTATTTAGTCTAATTCACAAGTTCAAACACGTGTTAATTCTTGAAAAAGCTTGTAAAAATATAAGTGAGGGCTCATTGGATTCGGAATGACGTCTAGAAATAATGTGCAAAAGTTATAAACAAATTAAGATTGAAAAAAATGACGAGTTTCGTTTTTTACAAATAACTCGAAAACTATTAATAATTGAGAAATTAAAAAAAAGAGGTTCTTAAAGAGGAAGAAATTTCCAATAAAAAAGTCTGGACTTCTGGAACTCTATCTCTACTATTAATAACTTTAATTTAATGTTGAAAATAGGGCTTCGCACGGCGAACGCTAAACCGTTACGATACTCTGAAACCGATCGTAAGAAGCAAAACAATTTCTTTATATTGTCAAGTATTAATATAATTTTTTTTTAAATTGCGTTATTATTTAGACACTTAAAGGAACAATATCCCGTTGGAAAAATTTTTTTTACCGATTTTTCATAAAATGAGCTCGTTGTTAATTAACAATTTTTTTTTTGAGTTTACGTTTATGTTTCAAGTCGGAAAATTGTTAAACAAAAGCCGCTAAAATTATTTCGCTTCGTGAGGACCTTATGTCAACTATATTTTATGAGATTATGACATTGCGATGTTTTTAATTGTTACAGTCTATTAGTTATTAATTATTTAAGCTAACAAGAAACTAAGAAATTAAATAGAGGTTGAAAATTTTTTTTTATTAATTTTAAAATTATTATTATTACTGTTTTTATATTCAAAAATACTATAAAATTATATAAACTTTAAATTTTTAGTGCTATTTGTTTAAACAAATTTTATAAAGAAATAGATAAATTACGTATTTTTGAAAAAAAAATTTTTTCTTAAAACATTTTTTTAATTGTTTATATATATTTTTTCCCGTTTTTCTTCATTTGAACAAATTATTAAGAAAACAAATATTCTTAAAATTTTTTATTTGCAATTCTCTACAAGGTGGAATTTTTGTTATTAATTAATTTGTTTATTTAATAAACAATTTCTAATTAACAATCGCCGAATGTGTTTATATTTTTTTAGATAGAAAAAAATAACCAGAACAACCGTATACATAAATATGTCAAAAAACATTTTTAATATTTAAAATTTAAAATTCTATAAGAAATATTAACAATTTTTCTTATGTGTTTATGTATACGGTTGTTTTTTTTTTAATTTTTTTTCTATCTAAAAAAATATAAACACATTCGGAGGTTGTTAATAACAAATTATTTATTAAATAAACAAATAAATTAACAACAAAAAAAAATTCCACCTTGTAGAGAATTGCAAATAATAGGTGTTAAGACTAAAATTTTTACTTAATAACTTGTTTAAATAATGAAGAAAGGAAAAAAATGATTATAAACAATTAAAAAATGTTTTTAAGGAACAATTTTTTTTTAATTCATAATATTTTATAACAAATAAAATGGCAAAAAATGTTTTTCAAAAATAAGTAATTTATCTATTTGTTTATAAAATTTGTTTAAACAAATAACACTAAAAATTTAAAGTTTATGTAATCTTATGTTATTTTTGAATATAAAATCAGTAATAATAATTAAAATTAATAAAAAGAATGTCAACCTTTTTTTTTAATTTTTTAATTTTTTGTTATCTTAAATAATTAATAATTAATAGACTATAACAATTAAAAATATCACAATGTCATAATCTTGTACAGTATAGTTGATATAAGGTCTAAAGGAAACGTAATAATTTTAGTGGCTTTTGCTTAACAATTATCCGACTTAAAATATAAACGTAAGCTCTAAAAAAAATTGTTAATTAACAATAAGCTCATTTTATGAAAAATCTGGATTTTTTTTCTTTAAATGTCTGAATAATACCATAGTTTTTTAAAATTTATAAATTAATATTTAATACATAAAAAAATATTTTTACTTATTACGGCCGGTTTCGTAACGGCTTAGCGTTTGCCGCACGAAGCCTTATTTTCAACATTAAATTAAAATTATTAATAATAGAGATAGAATACCGAGAGTTGTGACTTTTCTATTGGAAATTTCTTCCTCTTCAAGAATCTTTTTTTTTAATTTCTTAAATATTAATAGTTTTCGAGTTATTTTCAAAAAACGAATCTCATTATTTCTTCAATCTTAATTTGTTTATAACTTTTGCAATTGTTTATATGCGTGTTTGAAAGTTTTGCACATTTTTCTAGACGTCATTCCGAATCCAATGTGCCCTCACTCACATTTTTACAAGCTTTATCAAGAATTAACACGTCTTTGAACTTGTGAACTAGTGTATGTTGGAGATTATTTTAATTCGTTTTGTTTAAATTTTTGGATTTCTTATTGGATTCTATTTAAGAAAAGTATAGTAGGTGACCCAAGAACAACCTCTTGTAGAGAAATGCATGGTTGAAAGAGTTGTAGAGTTACTAAGACACCGTTAAAGATAAAGCTGTCGAATTGAAACTAACAAGATGGAAAAAATTATACGATAAAGTTTGATAGCTTAAATTATAATATATTTTTTACTTTACACTTGCCACTGTGCTTCAAAATTAATCAGTTTGGAGCATCTACACCTCGTGATTTTAAATGTAAGTTCATAGATATCTGTAAAACTATAATTCATCTAAACTAACAAAGTTTTTTCCAAAGTATATATTTATATAAATAAAATTAAAATTTAATTGCAGTTTACTTTTACATATTGTACATATTGCACGTAAAGTATATTTTAGTTTTAATTCGAGCTAGTTTTTTCGTTGATAGTGTATAAATAATTCAACAATTTTTACTTCTATTTTTCTCATGATATTAATTATTATAGGTCACTCAAACAACATGTTATAATTAGAATAATAAAGTTGATATAAAAGTCATACAATTTTGTTAATATTTCCGCGCAATTTGTATAGTTTGAATGTAAATGACCGTGATTTTTGATTCGTTGTATCTAGCAATTCGTTAAAAAATGGGTTTCTGGAAATATCTTGAAAATTACGAATTATGTCAAAAACTGTTATTTGTACGACTTGAAGCATAAGAAATTAACTTTACCTTAAATTTCAGATTAGTCCCGTTCTAAGATTGTTCGAGATATTATTTTTTTAAGGTTTTGTGTTTTTTCGTCCCTTTCTAAATGTCAAATTTCAACACGTATTTTTCGTGAATAACTTAAAAACCGAAGGGTCTGAAATTGGTTATTACAACGTTGAAAGGTAATTCAATTTAATACATTCCGGTTCTTCTACAATAAAAATTGTCAAAGTTATGGCTATTTGTTAAAAGATTACTTTTTTTATGAAAATCGAAATTACTCTCAATTGAGTTGTGATAAAATAAATCCTTCAAAATTTGTTGTAGCTTTTGGAATAAAACCGCTGCCTAAGGAATCAATATTTCCACATCCAGATTTCCCATCCAAGTCTCTTTAAAGGGAAACATCTTGACCATATTTGCACTCTAGTATGTGGAAATAATTGGTTACAGAATTTTAATAAAAGGGCGTTGCCGAATGCTAGCCAAACCTCCAGAACTTCCGGACGCTGCCGAATACGAAGGCAAATTCCGGGCGTTTCCGTATCCATATTAAGATAGTGCCAAATCCATATCCGGGCGCGCATGAATACCAAGGTAATTTCTGGGCGCTGCCGAATCGATATTAGGATGCTGCTGAATCCATTTTTGGGCGCTGCCGAATTCCAAAGTAACTTCCGGGCGCTGCCAAATCCAAATTAGAACGCCGCCGAATCTATATTCGAGCGCTGCATAATCCATATTCGGGAACGGCTAAACACCAAGGTGACTTCCGGACCATGTCGAATACCAAGGCAATTTTCAGGCGCTGCCGAATCCATATTCGAATCTTTCCGGGCGCCGCCGAATCCACTATTAAACAATACCTCCAGGATCCATTTTGGTTGCACGATTTGACCCAAACATACTAACTACCGTACAAAGCTTTTAAAATGAAGTTAAATAGAAGATTTTAAAAATTAAGTTTCTGGACTGTTATTAGCTTGCTTTATTGTTTTTCCCTGTTTACCCTATTTAACTCACAACCCTTCACCGGAATTAGCGCAAGACATAATCTAGTACCAGATCTCGTCATGGAACATATGTGTGCCAAATTTGAAGACAGTATCTTAGACGACCGTTGCGAAGAAAACGTGCGCACAAAAAAGTTACAGACCGACACACAGACAGAATTTTTTCTCTCTCTTAAATTTAAAATCTCGACGTTTTATGACATTTATTATTTCAGCAAAAAACATTTTGAAATTTTTTTTAAGATTACTATACAGGGTGCGCCATTTAAAACTCCCCAGGCTTGCAACTTTCTTATTTTTTAAACTACGACTATGTTGGGCATATCAAATTGTAGATAATTTTAAGGCATTTAAACATGTGTACAGAGTGATTTAAAAAAAAATTAAAATAATTGTTAAGAAAGAAAACTTAATTTCCTTGAATATTTGTTTACCTCATCCTGTACATGAACTGCGTCAATGTTTTCTTATAAAAGTTTTAATTAGCTTCAATTTATGTTATGTTTATTACGTCATATCCGAAATTATTTTTGGTTTTAGAGAAAGAAATTAAAAACACTCCTTCCGACTCCTGATTTTTTAAAATAACTGAAAAAACCGCTGCCTAAGGAATCACTACTTCCACATCCAGATTCTCTATCCAAGTCACTCACAACGAAAAAAACTTTGTATGTGAAAATAACTGTTTATGGAACTTTAATAATGTAATATTTGAAATCCTCTACCCCAAAAACCCATAAAACGATACCCCACATCGGTAGTGGGGTGGGGGTGGTGATAGGGGGGTGGTAGTGGGGTGGGGGTGGTGATAGGGGGGTGGTAGTGGGGGTGGATGAAGTAAAAAATATTTTGAGGTTTCTGGTTCCTGTACATAGGTACACTAAATCACAATTTTTTTTCATCCCCTTTAATAAGGGGGTGGGGGTGGTAATGGGGGTGAAAAATTTTTTGAGACCTTAGCTTCTCTTGTATACAGGGTGTCCCGAAACCCCCGCCTTCCCCTTCAGGTGCCAATTCTTCATGCAAAAATAGTAAGAAAAGTTCCTATAAACATGTGTCCGGAAATGCTTCCTAAGGGAGCTACGGCCCTCTAAGGATGGCGTAAAAATAGATGCTTTTACTAATTATCTCGGAAATGATTTGGGACAACTTTATGAAACTTGCTTAACTTTTTTCGATTATTAAAGTTTATTGTTTTACAGTATTAGCCAAAATTAATTGTATCCAGGGGCGGAGAAACGAGGAGTCGGTGTTCTTTGTTTCTGTTCATAAAAAAGGGCCTCTTTACAATTAGCCATATGGCAAGCCGTTTTCGAGTAAAAGCGGTCTAAACGAAATATTGCGTATTCGTTTGCTAAATGCGCATTATTTATTTTTCAAAGTAGGCGTAAAACAATAACCTTTATTAATCGAAAAAAGTTAACCAAGTTTCATAAAGTTGTCCCAAATCATTTCCGAGATATTAGTAAAAACACCTATTTTTGCGCCATCCTTAGAGGGCCGTAGCTCCCTTAGGAAGCATTTCCGGACACATGTTTATAGGAACTTTTCTTACTCTTTTTACATGGAGAATTAGCACCTAAAGGGGAAGGCGGGAGTTTCGGGACACCCTGTATACTAAATACCAATTTTATGGACTATTACCTGCTTGATTGACCTATTTACCCCAAATTTACCCCAATTTAGCCCCCAACCCTTCGACGGAACAAGATGAAAATATAATCTAGTTCTAGATCTCGTTAAAGTACATATGTGTACCAAATTTCAAGTCAATATCTTAAACGGTTCCAGAGTAAACGTGCGCAAAAAAAAAGTTACAGACAGACAGACCGACAGACAAAATTTTTTTTTTCGCTCAAACTTAAAATCTCGACGTTTCATGACATTTTAAGCCTATTTGGACAATAAAAATTTTTAAAATTTTTTTTGTCGTTACTATACTTCCACTGGACGTGGAAGTAAAAATGTAAATAATAATTTTATGCTTTATTTGTAAAAGACATATCACAAAAAATCCTCAACGTAACAAAATAGCAACAAGAAACAAAAGAAATAAATATTTTTAAAAACAAACTATTAAAATGTACTAAATAATAGGAATTTTTATTCTTAAAACTTTTTTTTAACATAAATTGAAGCTAATTAAAACCTTTATAAGAAAACATTAACACATTTCATGTACAAGTTGAGGTAAAAAAATATTCAAAGAAATTAAGTTTCCTTTCTTAACAATTTTTTCAAATTTTTTTTTAAATCACTCTGTATGCGTGTTTAAGGCTTTAAAAATGTCTACAATTTGATGTGCCCAACAAGGTCATCGCTTTAAAAATAAAAGAGTTACAAGTATGGGCAGTTTTAAGTGGCGTACCCTGTACATCTTTCCATTCCACTACGTGGATGTGGAAGTAATAAATCAAATGGCATATATTTTCATTAAAAATAATGTATGTTTTTATCCGAATTTGTTATAAATAAAAAACAAGAAATGAAATGTTTCATATTTCTATTGTGAAATATAGTTCATTTAGTTATCCTTAAAATAAAATCATGGAAAAAAACATTTTATATTTATTACAAAAAATGTTTTGTAAGACATACAAAGAAAAATGTTAGTGTAGTTTTGGTGAATAAGTATACCTACTAGAAGCCAAGGCCTCAGATTTTTTATAATATTCTACACTACTATAAAGAAAACTACCTGTTGTTAAACTTGAGGCACGTTCAATTTTATTAACATTTAACATTACAAATTGTGTTTTTATAATAAGAAATGTTTCTTTTTATTTAAAATACACTTTCAGATGTATCAATAAACCCTCATGTCATAATATTTTAGCTTCATTAAATCAGTATTTATAATTACTTAATAATTTTCGCACAATTTGTATCCCAATTTGGGACATGGATGATTTGAGTCGTAAATTTTACTTCCACATCCAAATAGTGGATTGGAAGTATAGTAATCGTAAAAAAAAACTTCAATTTTTTTTTTTGTTGAAATCGGTTTAGAATGTCATGAAATATCGAGATTTTAAATTTGAGGGCAAAAAAAATTGTATCTATCGGTCTGTCTGTATGTTTTGTACGCACGTTTCCTGTGGGACGGTTTAAGATAACTTAATAGTTGTTACGTGTATGTATTATAAAAAGATCTGGAACACATTGCTATAAAATTACACAAAAAATAATCGTTTTAGAGATTCTAGCATTTTACTTAATCGCCAGAATGTATTACAATAACGGTGTAAAAGCCGCTCGAAAAGTCGCTACCTCACTATTACAAGGTTCTATGTGACATTTTTTAACAAATTTCAGTTACAGTACAACATGGTTCTATGTTGAGAATGAAGCTTGGAAAAAAAAAATCAAGGTGGCAGCACCAACAAGAACTGATTTATACTTTGAATTTCAAGGGTGTATGTCGGACTTTTTACGAAAAATGACCTACAGAGTTCTATGTACATACATAGAACCCTGTAATGTTCAAATGAAATTACCGTTGTCGTTTTCCCAGTCGTATGTAGATAGCGCTAATTTGTAGCTGAAAGTGACATCTTGACACAGATCAAACAAACCAGATGTTTCACTTATGACGTTTCATGGTTTAGATAATAAATCAACTCCTGGAAGGTACCAATTTGTGTAATGATCTGCGCATATACCAAGCAGTCTTAACCAGCGAGTATAGTCACAGGAGGGAGCTGTGACACGTAACAATAATTAAAAGTCACCTAATAAATACTCAAAAAACCACTTAAATGTATAACAATAACAACTCTAAGCTTCAATACAATACACCACATTCCAAAATAATTAATATCACTGGTGTAGCTGATGACGACTTCCATCTCTGAGATTTCAGTACTAAACACTCCTTCCTGTGATATGATACTCGCTGGTCTTAACTTCCATGTCAACCGCTAGGTTGCTCTGTTTATGTCTTCTGCGCAGAATCCTGGAAGGTACACGTGACATGACAAAAAATGAAACTGGTTACATAGGGAATACTATTAAGTGAAACATTTGGTTTGTTTGATCTGTGATCTTGATTCTTGAATATTGACTAGATAGAGAATACAGTGCGTGTAATTGCCGATTAGGCATGTACATTCACGTAGCGCGAGAGATATGACAACACCGCAGCAACAAACTCGATCGTCGGCGAAGCATCCCAGCTTTTAGTTATTTCATTTCAGCCAGCTGGCACATGCGATGTTGTAATTCTTACTCCCTATGCCTAGCCCGCCACTACACACACTGTATTATGAATCAATATTTTCAAAAGATCCTCCGATAAAAAAAAACGAGCAATAAGGAAGCCTCCAAAGAAATAGTTTCCTTTTTTTAATATGACACGATATTGTATCTTCTAGAGAATGTTGTCTTTTTTTTTAAATAAAAATATAATCTTGTAATGAAATACCGGCTGTGTAAAATTATTTTACAATGTTTTACTTGAAACATTTTTGTTGTTTGTTGACGTTTTAACATATTATTAGTATTAAGAGCATATCCTAGTTCTATGTCGACGCTAATATTTTCGTAAAATTTTTGAAAAAGTTCTATGTCGATATTTCTTTTTTTTTTTTGTTTTCAAAATTTTATTATTAATCAATACTATTCGTGACAAAATTACTTTAGAATCAACATAGGTATGAGAAAAAAATATCATCTTAAAATAATAAAGTATCCCATCTTCTGTAGGACAACTCCAACTTTTGAGGGTCGTTTTCTCCAAATGTCTTATTTAACACATAGAACCTTGTAATAGTGAGGTAGCGAAGTGGCTTATATTTGGTAATTTTTTAGTTTCGGAGTCTGTTATTCTAGTTTCGGTTAAACAGACAATAATGGGTTGTATCTGAAACTAATTGACTTGTCTTCTTGAAATGAAGGATTGCTAGTTCTGAAAGACAGTTTTATTGCGTCTTATTATGGACGCTTGTGGGGTAAGGCCTCTATTGTAAGAAACCATTTCCGAAATATATTTATTTCAACCATATGTTTTGTTTTTTAAATTCATAAACATTTTCTCTACAGATATTTTAAATGTATATTGCGTAATTATCTATTGTTCCAAAATAAGTAGACTTCATCGACTTACAGTCCAATTTACGTCTTTCTATTTGAAAGGGTAAAGGTGGTTTAATATTTGCTTACGAGACTGCAGTAGAAATTTTTTCGTTCTTTCTTTTCTTCACAAATTAGATATTTTTCTATTAAATATATATAAATTAATTACAATTTTAGAGATTACATGCATTTTGTGTCATGAAAAGATTTAGATACATTTTGATAGTGAAAAACTGTTGAAAACTCGGAAAATATGTACGTTACAAAAAAATTAGAAGAGAGCAAAATTTTAAAGAATGTATTAACCTATACGTTTGAATTTTTCCAGATTTTTAAATTTCATAGTTGACGATATTTTCCGTTTTCCGATAAGGGCCTTTTTTTTCGGTTTTTTCCAGGAAACTTGGACAGAGTGCACTTTAGGAAAAAGTCATAAAGGAAAAAAAGTCTTGTAGTTTAATAATATATTCACTCGAATTTATGGATTTTTCTCGTCACTTTTTATTCCACCTTCAACTCTTTTTGGAAAAATTCAACCGCTATATCTCGGAAAATATGCATTTTTCGAAAATTTTACGAGAGTAAAAAGTTGTTATTTTTCATAAAATTATCTAAAAAGACATTTTGTTTTTTTAATTTACCTCAATTTTACTAGTTAACAAATTAGCAACAAGATCATTGTTTATAATAATTGCGAGGCAATATTAGCGGCCATTTTTTTTTGGAGTTTGATCTAGACTTCAAAACGAACAGAATCCACAAAGTTTTGTGAAAATCCATTCATTCGATAAACTATTTAGTCAGAATGCTAATTTGCCTACACTATAATGTGTTAGAACTACAAAGTACACATAACATAATCCTGGGATTATATAGACAGAGAAAATAAATTTCCTTTTAAGAGTTGATGTTCGGTTTTTGTTTCATTTTATCATTATTGTATTATTTTGGTTTGAAATACGTATGTTTACATTTTCATAAATACTAAATATTTGTGTTGTATTCATTTTTACTTCGACGTCCAGTGGAAGTATAGTAACGACAAAAAAATTTTTTAAAATTTTTATTGTCCAAATAGGCTTAAAATGTCATGAAACGTCGAGATTTTAAGTTTGAGCTAAAAAAAATTTTCTGTCTATCTGTCGGTCTGTCTGTCGGTCTGTCGGTCTATCTGTCTGTCTGTAACTTTTTTTTGTGCGCACGTTTACTCTGGAACCGTTTAAGATATTGACTTGAAATTTGGTACACATATGTACTTTAACGAGATCTAGAACTGTTCCGTCGAAGGGTTGGGGGGTAAATTGGGGTAAATTTGGGGTAAATGGGTAAATCAAGCAGGTAAGAGTCCATGAAATTGGTATTTAGTATATACAAGAGAAGCTAAGGTCTCAAAAAAATTTTTGGCATTAGCCACCCCCATTAAAGGGGATGAAAAAAAATTGTGATTTAGTATATGTACAGGAACCAGAAACCTCAAAATATTTTTTTGCTTCATCCATCCCCCACTACCACCCCCCTACCAACCCCCTACCACCACCCCCACCCCACTACCGATATGGGGTATCGTCTTATGGGTTTTTGGGGTAGAGGATTTCAAATATTATATTATTAAAGTTCCATAAACAATTATTTTCACATACAAAGTTTTTTCGTTGTGAGTGACTTGGATAGAGAATCTGGATGTGGAAGTAGTGATTCCTTGGGCAGCGGTTTTTTAAAAGCTTCTGTTTAACTTGCAATGTGTTATGTATGAATGTATGTTTGTTTGGTGAAATCTTGCAAGCTGAATTTTGACTAGTTCTTATTATACTAGAGTTTTGAAATTTGGCACACGTGTATAAGTCCGGTGACAATGTAACATAGTATAGCCATTATCGGTCTAAATCCAATATGGCGGACGTCCCAAGATGGCGGATCGGCTTTTTAGTCACAACCCTGTTGATATAGGTATCAAATGAAGGGGTTTTACGAGTAAAATACGATAGACAATGTGACGTCATTCTAAATTCAATATGGCGGACGTCCCAAGCTGGCAGATCGCCTTTTTCTTCACAACCCCCTTGATATGGAATCAAATGAAAGGGTTTGACGAGTAAAATACGATAAACTATGTAACGCCATTATAAATCCAATATGGCGGACGCCCTAGGATGGCAAATTATCTTTCTTCACGACTCCCTTGCCATTTGTATCAAATGAAAGGGTTTTGTCTGTCTGTCTGTAAAATAAGTAGACTAAAAAGTAAAAAATAAAATTATATAAAAAAAATATTTTTAAGAAAAAGCCTTCATTTGAAAAAACTACTAAAAAGTTTAAATAATTTTTTAAAATTCATACACCTGTAAACCAAAAGCTTTGGGGGCGGTCAATTGAGCAAAGTAACTATGCAATAGTGCTATATGACCGTCCGCAAAGTTTTTGGTTTCCAGGTGTATGAATTTTAAAAAATTATTTTTACTTTATAGTAGTTTTTTCAAATAAAAGCTTTTTCTTAAAAATATTTTTTTTTATATAATTTTATTTTCAATAAAAACGTTTTCAAGTAAAGCTTGTCCTGTTACTTCCTTTTTAGATTTTAAAACTTAGTCATTTATATTTTTTTAAATTGTAATGTGGTTTAGATTTTTGACTTTTTAAAAGTTTTTATGTAGAAATTAAACACCGATTTTCATTTTTTTTTTACGAAGTTGTTACTGGTCTATAAAATTGGGAGGTCTAGTTTTATAGCAGGCAGTATGGGCGTATGAGTTTCGAATACATTTCGGACGCAGTTTATTTGTTGGAATCAGTTCTGGAGACACTACTGATTATGAGCATCCATGTTACCAGACGGTAACCCGGTCTGATATTGTGTAAAACAATTTTGTTTACAACAAAAGGAAATATTACATTTTGTCAATGAAACTACGTTTTTAAATATTTTTTTATCGATTTCCAACAAGAAATGTTCGATAATTTTTTTCATAAAGTTGATATTTTCAATGTTATTATGTTTTAAAAATTAAAAAATCTCCAATTACTCGTTTCAGTAAGAGCCTTACATTTTCTAAGAAAGCATATACAGTGTGCCAGGGAGCGACGCATGATTAAATGAGCAATTCATATGTCTTGGAAATTTACCAAAAAAAAGTAATTTCTCTCATTTATAAAGTACTTTTTCTGACATCGATCGGCAATGTCTACATTTTCTGAGCGATTTCAGATCGAAAAATGTATAGGCCGGGAAAGTAACATTCCCGTATGGTTTTTTATGTATATTTTTGACAGTAAATAAATACACGCAGACAAACAATGAAACTTACATTTACACTTACACATACATCAAAATTACATTTATTAGTAAGCAGTTAGATTGTAATGAAGAAATGTAATGAAGAAATGTTAGATTATAATGAAGAAATGTTATTCATTAATGAAGAAATTTTATGCATTAATACAAATTCCTTAATTTATAATAATATTGATTGTGATTTCAGAAAAAATAGTATGCGTATTTCGGTGTGAAAGCACATTCCCGAACTTCGATGCATCGTCGTCCGGGAATGTACTGCTTTCACACCTAAATACACAATATACTATTTTCTGTAAGAGATAGGACAAAATCTTAGAAAGAATTATTCAGAATGAGTATTGTTTATTTGAGATTTTTTTATAGAAATAGTTTTGAATTAGTCAGATTTCAGTTTGTCTTAATATTTTAAGGTTTTTCAAATTGTTTAAACAATTTTAATTTACTTAAATAATTATAATTTATTTAAGCAATTACGTTTTGTTACAAATTTGTAGCATTTCCATCTTTTTTTAGTTTCACAATTTTGTTTATTAAGAGTTTGCTAATGAAACCTGCAAATTATTTAAGCAACTTATTCCTGTTTATTGCCAACTTTCTTCAGAATAGAGCTAGAGTTCTGCAAGTTTTAAGAAATTTTGAACTTTTCATCGACTTTCTGCTCATATTTAAAATAAAAAACATTTTTGAGACTAATTAAAAATAATTTCTGCAAAAAGAGTCGCAAATAAATAACAATAAATGCTAGAAATACATGATACTTTACTTTTGTCCTTATGGGGTCATTTTGAGACCCAATAGTTCTCATGGGGGGTGTAATTGAAAAAATAATTATTAATTCGTATTCTCTGAACTATTGTGAAATTTAAAAAATGTTGGAAATGTTACAAATTTATAGCAAAATATAATTTTTTGAATAAATTATAATTGTCTAATACATTTGAAAAGCATTAAAATATTAACGCAATCTAGAAGGTGATTAATTAATAATAATTTGTGTAAAAGAGAACTCAAATAAATAATAATAAACGTTAAAAATACGTGATACTCCAACTTTACCCTTATAGGGTCACTTTGCAAGTGAGCAAAATTTTAACAAATTCAGTTTTATTTTTCTGAATAATATTTCTTTACAGCACCCTGTCCCATCTCGTACAGAAAATTTGATAAATTGACAAATAGCAGAAAAAAACTATATGTGAGAACTAAAAAGAAAAACTATCTACAAAATTAATTTCCAATCTTTGCAGATAGATTTTCTTTTTAGTTCATACAGATTGTTTTTTCTACTGTTTGCCAAATCCCATAAAGAATATGTTTTATAACAATTATAAGCAAATAAAAAGTAATTCACTTTTACGAGAACTTCATGTTTCGAAACTTAAATTGTGACATAAATAAGTATCCTCACAGGATGAGATTTCCTTATTTACTTATACGTCGACAGACTGCAGATTGTAATAATATTCTTCTAGGCAAATACGATAAAGTAGCATAGCATACATCTGACAACGCCGCCGGAAGTCAGTTAAACCTGTAATTTTTATATTCGGGTGTCATTTTACGCATCGATTAAAATATTCATAAGGACACCAATTAAACCGTAAAGTAGGTAGGATGCTAACTTAGCCTTTAAATAAATTTTGTGTATATCAGTGTGTATATTAGTGGATGCCAAGTGAGAACGTTATTAGGTAGGATGCCAACGGATACCTTATATAAATATATATATATATATATATATATATATATATATATATATATATATATATATATATATATATATATATATATATATATATATATATATATATATATATATATATATATCGGGTGACACAGGAGATATGTAACACCCCGTAGTATGTTTATTTAAAAAGATATTATTTTGAAATTTGGTAGACTTATATAATGTATGGTTATCCTTTTTTTAGTACAAACAAGAAATTTTTTCCACTTCCGGTTTCACCGGAAGTGACATCTACTTTGTTATTTTAAATGGCACCATATATATATATTTTTTTCCTATCTGATTCTCCTTAAATTCCTCTTTTCAACTATGTATAGCAAGATCGCATTCGTTTTTAAAATGGCTACTGAAAACCATTTTATTGCATTAAATCATGTTGGCTATGGTATGAAATGTAGCGGTAATTAATGCTGAGTGTGCTGCAATATCAAAAGAACCCTGGTACACAATTTTGTGTTTCACATTTGTGTTTACCAATTAGATGGCCTCCGAGATCTCCGAATCTTACGCCAATTGATTTTTTCATATGAGGCCATCCCAAGGAAATAGTTTATAAAACTCAACTGCAAAATAGGGAAGACTTGGAAATGAGAATTAGGTTAGCAATAAATGAAATTACTGAATTGCAGTTAGAAAATGTGCTTAGAGGTACTGTTACAAGAATTCGACGCTGCAGGGAAAATAATGGCCAACATTTTGAGATTCTTCGAAAATAATTTTATTTAAAAGCAAGCAAAATCAGACATAACAATGGGTCAAAGTGAAAGATGAATAAATATTTTACAAATGGGTCAAATTTAAAATTAGTGTTTCTATCTTAGTTTTTATGATTTCGGGGATTAAGTCTAGAGATTTTTCTTTAATATAAAAATTCTACAAAGTCTCTCCGGCTACTGATTAGAACAAAACAAATATGAAACACAAAATTGTATACCAAGGTTGATTTGATATCGCGGCACATTAAGCATTAATTACCGCCACATTTCATACCATAGCCAACTTGACTTAGTGCAATAAAATGGTTTTCAGCAGACATTTTTAAAACGAATGCCATTTTGCTATACATAGTTGAAAAGAGAAATTTAAGTAGAATCAGATAGGAAAAAAATATATACAGGGTGCCATTTAAAATAACGAAGTAGATGTCACTTCCGGGGAAACCGGAAGTGGAAAAAATTCCTTGTTTGTACCAAAAAAAGGACAATCACGCATTATATAAGTCTACCAAATTTCAAAATAATATCTTTTTAAATAAACATTATCCGGGGTGTTACATATCTCCTGTGTCACCCGGTATATATATATATATATATATATATATGTTGTTTCTTAGGTTTTCGCGGGTGTTGAAAGAAGTGTTGGTGTACTTCCGGGTGTTTTCCCACGTAGTTGATCGGCTTCTGCTGGAGCCATTGTTGTCTAAACGACGTTTCGGCAGAATCTCATCTGCCATCTTCAGGTTCTCGCTGAAAGCTGCCTACTGTAGCTCCTCGTTGCTCGAACTGGACTGACGTTCTCCGTGCTGTGCGGTTCCTTATATATGCTTGGGCCTAGAGAGCGCGTGCGCGACTGGCTACGTGTTATTGGTCCTCGACTGTATGTAGGAGGCGTAGCGGGCGCCTGAGCAATCCCGGCCAGTGGCATCGCTGAAACGTCACGTTTCGCGTGACCTCTCGTTGATGGTCGTGCATCCTCGTGTCTATTGGTCACCGGGGGTTGTCGTGTTCTTGTTTGATTGCGCGACTGGCTACGTGTTATTGGCCCTCTACTGTGTGTGGGAGGCGTAGCGAGCGCCTGAGCTAACCCGACAAGTGGCCTCGCTGAAACGTCACATTTCACGTGACTTCTCATTGGTGGTCGTGCATCCTCATATCTAATCGTCATAGTTGGTTGTCGTGTATCTGTTTGATTGGTCAGATCTTGGCTCCGGCATCTCGTGATAGGTCCTCTTATGGTAGGTTGTGGAGTCTCTTCGTGATTTGTCACTACTCGAACGTGCCGACTCGAGATTTGTTCGTTTGCCGTGGGTCATCGTGTGTTTCCCGTTATATATCTGCCTGAAAGTGCGGGCTTCCATGCAGTGGGTAATCTCTGCGTATCATCTCGTTTGTTAAGATTTTGTGGTATTTTTTCGATCTCTATGGCCTCTCTGGTAATTTCTGATGTACAGTGCTCGATATTGGCTACTGTTTTGGTGTTGTCGAAGTCTATTTTGTGTCCTGTGATTTTTACGTGCTGTGCTAGGGACGATGTTTTTTCCTCATTTTGCACTGCATTCCTATGTTCTTCCCTTCTTACACTTATATGTCTGTTGGTCTGTCCTATGTATGATTTATTGCAATCTTGGCACGGGATTTCATATACTCCTTGGCTTTCTAGGGCAATTTTTGATTTTGGAGGACTGTGCTGATTTTTCGGTCTGTTTTGAATATTGTATCTATGTTGTGTCTACGCAGAAGTTTCCCTATTTTATCCGTTGTCCCCCTTACGTGTGGTAGATATGCTTTTGCCACTGGTTTCTCGGATTCTTCCTGGGTTCTTGGTCTGGGTGGCTCTTGCGACTTCTGTATTGTGTACTTTGAAAATCCATTTTTCATTAGTGCCTTCTGAAGTGATGACATCTCTTCATTAATATGTTCGCCGTCTGCCAGCCTTCGGGAGCGTGTCATTAGAGTTTTTACTACTGAATTTAGTTGTGCTGGATGGTGATGTGATTCCGCATTTAGATATCTGTCCGTGTGAGTGGGTTTTCTGTATACTGTGTGACCTAGTTTTCCGTCTGGTTTCTTTTTCACTAATACGTCTAGAAATGGAAGCTGGCCTTCTGTTTCTACCTCTAACGTGAATTTGATTTTGTCGTGACTGTTGTTCAGATGGTTTAAGAAATTATTTAGATGTTCTCTTCCATGAGTCCAGATTACGAATGTGTCGTCGACATATCGTAACCAAGGCTTTGGTTTCAGTGGCGCAGTTTCTATTGCACGTATTTCTAAGTCCTGCATGAAAAGATTGGCGATGACTGGAGATAAAGGTGAACCTATCGGCGCTCCTTCCGCTGGTCATTTTATGTAAAATATGTGTTGTTTAAGCAGTGTTTAATTAGGCTAAGAATATGCTCATCGGGATGATGCTTTTCTTTGAACATTTCGAGTGATTCCTCTACTGGTACGTTTGTGAACAGCAACACTACATCGAAGCTTACCAGAATATGTTCTGGTTGGATAGTCTCGTTGCTTAATAACTCGATGAAATGTTGTGCGTTTTTCACATAGGACGTTGCTCTTTCAGCTAGTGGCTGCATCTGCTTGGCCAGATATCTCGCTAATTCCTGCAAAGGTGATCCTACTGAGCTAACAATAGGAATCAGTGGGGCTCCTTCCTTATGGATCTTGTAAACCATATAGTTTGGGACAGTTATCCGTAACCCAAAATCAAAAATTGCCCTAGAAAGCCAAGGAGTATATGAAATCCCGTGCCAAGATTGCAATAAAACATACATAGGACAGACCAACAGACGTATAAGTGTAAGAAGGAAAGAACGTAGGAATGCAGTGCAAAATGATGAGAAAACATCGTCCCTAGCACAGCACGTAAAAATCACAGGACACAAAATAGACTTCGACAACACCAGAACAGTAGCCAATATCGAGCATTGTACATCAAGAATTACCAGAGAGGCCATAGAGATCGAAAAAAGACCACAAAATCTTAACAAACGAGATGATACGCAGAGATTACCCACTGCATGGAATCCCGCACTTTCAGGCAGACATATAACGGGAAACACACGACGACCCACGGCAAACGAACCAATCTCGAGTCGGCACGTTCGAGTAGTGACAAATCACGAAGAATCTCCACAACCTACTATAAGAGGACCTATCATGAGGAGCCGGAGCCAAGCGCTGACCAATCAAACAGAAACACGTCAACCTTCGATGACGATTAGACATGAGGATGCACGACCACCAATGAGAAGACACGTGAAATGTGACGTTTCAGCGAGGCCACTTGTCGGGTTAGCTCAGGCGCCCGCTACGCCTCCTACACACAGTAAAGGGCCAATAACACGTATCTAGTCGCGCAATCAAACAAGAACACGACAACCCCCGGTGACCAATAGACACGAGGATGCACGACCATCAACGAGAGATCACGTGAAACGTGACGCTTCAGCAAGGCCACTAGGCCCAAGCATATATAAGGAACCGCACAGCGCGGAGAACGTCAGTCCAGTTGGAGCAACGAGGAGCAGCAGTAGGCAGCTTTCAGCGAGAACCTGAAGATGGTATTCTACCGAAACGTCGTTTAAACAATGGCTCCAGCAGGAGCCTATCAACTACGTGGGAAAACACCCGGAAGTACACCAACACTTCATATAAATATATATATAAATATATATATATATATATATATATATATATATATATATATATATATATATATATATATATATATATATACATATATATATATTGTTATAGTATTTGTTATGGTTTATAACTGTATTTAAATATTTTATTTGTACTTACTTTCAAAAAATTTAACTCTATCTCAGGGTCTCGAGTAGGTTCAACAGACGAACAGAGTGAATGTTGAGTGATAACTTGTAGGATAATACTATTCTTGGTTTAATTGAAAATTTATTTTGTTGAGCGCCAGGTGACCTTATGTCAACCAAAATTAATTAACTAATAAAACACCAAATTTTTAGAGAACAGCAATAAGTGAATTTTATTTTATATTAATGCCAAATTTGTTCAATAGATCAAAACTGCCTGTATGTTTGACGAAAATGGTTTGACAAATTTTTATTAAATTCCTTAAATTTAACTAAAACTATTGGCCATTTATATTGTCTATTGCAATTTTTATATAGAGATCTCAATTTTAAAATAAAAGTCAGAATTTCTTTATTTTATTATGAAAACGAAACGAAAACGTAGTAAAAGCTTTTACCTTACCAAAGATTCGGTCGCGTTCGGTGTCACATACCGGTTCAGACGCACCTTTACACTTGACAGATTTCTAACTGCAGTTGCCACTCTCGTAACTCGATGATTTCACACCAAACAGCTGGCTTGAAATTTCGGTGTTTACTTTGGACCTCGATATTTGGAATTTCCACACTTAATTCTTTCTTCTATACCATCCGTTTACTTATGAAGCACTATTTTCAATACAGGTAAGTACCTGATATTTATTTTCGTTGCACAGTTGAAATTTGTTTACAAAGCCTTCTTACAATTTTGTTATTTACAGCTTTTACACGTTCAAAATGCTTGAAATATAAACTTATTTTCACGTATCCATGTTGAGTCATTAAAATTTCGTTTTATATTTATTAATTTTATGCAAACTTTAATAATTAATTTCTCATTTTCTACTTTTAAAAAGTTAGGTTATGTGCTCGCGTTGCAAAACGCGAATTCGAAACGAATTACGGTTTTTAATTGGCCGTAATCGTTGATTTTTGAAGTTTACTACCCACTTGATTTTAATTGACATTTATTATTTTTTTGAATTTGAATTTTTCTTTCTTATTTAATAAATTTGATGACTTTTGCCAATTGGGTTTTATTCTACATGTTTCATGGTATACAATACCTAGGGTTTTACAACCTATTTAATATGTTTCTCGGTTATGTGAAATTAGGTTAAATTTTGTAAAATTCTCTCTTACAAGCTAATTTACATATTATTTTCATGTACATGTCGAATCTACATACTCTAATGAACATTTTGGCATATATTTTACTTAACCTACACTTAATTTTACTTTGCTAACACAACATGTTTTTTCAGGCTGTCGCAGGCACTACATTTTGGCCCCATTCTGTGTGAACTTCAACCTGTGTTCAAAACTACTATACTAAAAGGTTGCCCCTTATGAATGTCTACAAGAACAACGTGAAATTTTGTTACTACAATACCAATGAAAACTGAAATCTATTAAAACCTAAGAAAACTAGTGTCACCCCAATGTTTTGACCTGAGTGAGTCCTTTTTCACAGTTTATTCTTAGAGTGCACACTACAAAAGTAAGTTAACCTATTAATATTTAAAGTACACCACTTTTAGTTAGATTACGATTGTTGTTTTTATCACTTTTTCTAAAAGTTTGACTTTGGACGAAGCTTCTCGCTCTGAATTTTTATTATTTTATGTCCTGTTTATGGGATACATTTTCTCTAAATAAATCTTATCTAAAGTGTTACAATATGATATTTACATAGTTTATTTATTGTTTTATTTAATTTAATTAATTTTTATGGATAACTTTTTTACTTAATTTATGTTTTTCGAGAGTGATTATGTCTCTACATGTGTTCTTGGCACAATATTGTAAATTTTATTATGAGAAACAGCTTTTAGCAATTTCTGAGATTATTTTGCACTTCTCAAGATTCGTGCTTACTGAAAGTATCATCAATACCCTATATTAAACAACAATTTCTTACTAATAACACTTTATTTTAACATTTGATTCAAGCATACATGTATGTTTACTTTGTGTTTCAAATATTTCATTTATCTGTACGCAGTTACTGTATTTATTACTTCACAATGTTATATATCGTTACAATATATATATATATATATTGACATGTATTTCAATATCCCAATGTAAAATATACAGAAAAGTATCAAAACTACCAAGATTTTTAAGAAAACCATAAAACATATCAGAAAAATCAAAATAAAATCAAAATCACACGAATATTGTAAACTATTTAAACATGAAAGCAAGTATGATGCGTTTTTTGTTGATTAAAACGGTTGAAATTTGGGTTTGGTTGAATAGCAGAAGGTCTTTGTTGATTGAAGTTCGGGTTCGACCTTATGGCTGAAGGCCTGTTTTGTTGCGATTGATTTGGTTGATTAGGTTGAGGGAATGTCCTCTGATTAAATTGATTGGTTTGAGAAAAATTTTTAAAATTTGGGTTTCCTTGATAATTTGGTCTCTGGAAGTTTGATGTTGATGGCATAGACCGTTGCTGTTGCCTTGTACGACATTCGTTTATGACGTGTCCATTTCTTTTAAAAAAAGGGCAGAATTTCTGTTGAAAATTAGAGGTTGGTCGTTTGGGTTGTAAATTGGAATTTTTGACCGGACTGTTTTTCGGAAATTTTTGTTGTTCAAAATAGGAGTTGCAGTTCTCTCCGAATTCTGCTAACAGCTTTTAGTATAGTTGGAGGGTTACTGGCACGTATGATGCGGCCTAAGTTTGGTTCTAAGCCCGTTAACAAATTATTAAGCGTCATGGTTTCTATAAGATCTGATTGTGCAGTTCTTTGCGTTCCTGTGCGATTTTGTTTTTGCACTGCGGCGTGCATCTTCGCGTTGTGCGTTTGTAGACGCGATACAAATGTTAATGCGGATTCGCCTGGCAATTGGTGAATGCGCTGCAGGTCCTGAATCAGGGCCGTTAGATCTCTGGAGTCCCCAAAATGAGTTTCCAAGAGTGCTTTGATTTCTGGCCAGGTGCCAGGGTTGCGCGAATTAATTAATTCGGCAGCTTTGTCTTTTAACTTATTTTTGATGTGGATTGTTAGTAAAATTTTCTGGTCATGGATTGCCATACTTTGTGCACACTGACATGAGTTTAAAAATGTTTGTAAATTAATGGCGTTGCCATCAAATTCCGGTATCAATGAAAATACTTCAGAGAGCTTGTAAGGCTCAATTTGCTCTGGTTGTTGTTGTTGGTGTTGTTGTTGTTGTTGTTGTTCGACTGGTGCCGGTACTATTGGTTGAGCTGTCTCTGGTTGAGCTCTATCTGGCATTTTGCTTTTTGTATTTAGAAATTATTTGAATTGCAAAGAAATTGATTGCGTATCAGCAGTAAGATACGAAAATTAAATTGAATTGGATTATTACGTTGTGTGCGTAGAGAAATTGTGCATTAACTCTATAATACACAATTGTACCATATTAGCAGTATAATACGAAAATAAATAAACTTAAGATTAATAAAAATTGTTGCGTTATAGCTTGTAAAGGATTCGTTTGATAACAGAATTGGCTTTGTTTGCCGAGTGTATTAGCGGTATAATACACGTAAGTAATTGTGATAAATAATAGTTGTAAAAATTAGATAAAATAACGAGATGATTCTTAAAATGACTTACATTAATTTCATCTCCATGGGTAGTTTCTTCGTCCGTCAAGGGATTGGGATCCACCACCACCAGTGAGGAAGGTCTCCTTGTTCTCGCAGATGTACACGCACTAGTTAGGCACCTTCTGCAGATGTTCTCCTTGTTCTCTTACGCTTCACTACCAGTTAGACTTCTTGTTCTGATGATGTTTACGGATCCTACCGACTGCGCCAATGTTAGATCACGGTACACATGAATGACTTTTTTAAAACTTTTATTTACTTAAATGGAGCCAACGTTGGCTCTTGGAGAAGGAATATAATAATAAATTAGAAGTGTGGCATTCTAACTGAGTTTAATAACTGATTCAACAAAGCGTGTTTAGTCATATTTATAACATACAGAATCTGAGTAAGCAAAATATATAACAAAGGAAATGCAATTGGACATTCAGCATAAAATGTGAGAAACAAAGGTGAAACATAATATCTCTAAGATAAGCGATTAATAAGAGAAGTCGTTATCATGTAATATGATATACCTGTGAAGGTTTGTTATGACTAAGTCTTGGTAATAGGCGCATAATTTTATATAACATATATATATATATATATATATATATATATATATATATATATATATATATATATACAGTGTGTCCACGGATGGACTTAACTATACTTATAAAAATGGTTATTTTCAATTTTTCGAAAAAACTTATTCTTCATAATTTCTTTTGCTTGTTATATAAATACGATTCACGTTGAGAAAATTTGATTTTGTTGTACAGGGAGCGCAAAAATTATAAAAATTTGGATTTTCAAAATAAAAAATTTTAAAATCAAACTTTTTGAGGCATTGGAATTAAGGAGCTTAAAATCAGTATTCGCAAAGCCAAATAAATTTTTTTCATGGGAGTTATTGTTACTAAGTTATTTGATAGTAAAAATAGACAGAACAAATTTTTTTTAAATTAAATGTGAGAAAATAATCAATAAAGTATTTATTTAACTTAAGTATTTATACAGTGAGATAAATAACAAACAGTAACGTCCTTACTCAACGTGAAACCCTCCTACGTCAACGCATTGCTCCATCCTTTTTCGAAATTCGTTAAAAACATTGTGAAGAATATTTAGTGTCACTGTAGCAATGGCATCAGTGATTCTGTTTTTTAAAATCTCAATATTATCTTGCATGTCAGTTGCATACACTTTTGGTTTAAGATACCCCGACAGAAAATAATCCATTGAGGTGAGGTCCGGAGACCGCGCTGGCCAGTTTATCTGTCCATGGCGCTCAATCCACTTTTCGGGGAAATGTTCATTTAACCAATCGGTGACAATCATTGCGCTATGCGCTGGGCAGCCGACCTGTTGGAATATCATATTTCTTCTAAATTCAAATCCATTTGTGGCAAAAAATATTCACCAAGAATTTCTAAATGATAATTTGCATTAAGCCTTCCTTCCAAGAAAAATTGACCAATTACTTTATTGAACGTTAACGCACACAATACGTTGACTTTCTTAAATTTTTGGCCGTTTGCATGAATCCTGAAGTGTGGATTTTCTTTTACTCAAAAGCGACAATTTTGACTGGAGTTATCCCATTTGTTGTAAATGTAGATTCGTCACTGAATATTATATGATGGTGAAAATTACGGCTTTTCATTATGCGTTCACCCATTAGTAAAAAGAATTCAAGTCGATATAAATCATCAGTATCATCACCATCTTGAAGTTTATGGATAAAGATTGGTTTGAATGCGTGAAATTTATTTGCGGACAGAATATTGTGTACGTGACTCTTAGATACACCACCCATCTGACTCGCCCTTGCTCTCAAAGGAAGTCGGGGATTATTGCGAACTGATTCTAACACTAAAATTGTTGTAGCATCATTTCCATCATGTCTTTTTTTTAGTTTTTTCACATCTTGAACATCACCATAAACATCGAATTTACGAACCATATTTCTTAAAGCATTTTCAGAACCTTGTACACCTGGAAACTTCCTGTGGAAAACTTCTATCACGTATTTATAGGACACTTCTCCAATACCATAACACTTGATCGAATAAATGCGCTGCTCTAGGGCCAACATTTTTCTAAAGATATTAATTGACAAATGTTAACAAATAACAATGTCACCTAAGCATTATTTCACAACGGCAATCTTGATTAATAATCACAAAATGAGATAGCGGTCCACTTCTACTAAAAATTAATTCAATGAAATAGGACCTGAGTTGAAAAACTATGAAACAACATTTACACCCAAACTTATTAATAATAATTGCAAACAACGTTTTATTACAAGTAATAATTAGTCTTTAAAACATATTAATCGATAACAAGATATGGGGAAAAATCGATTTAATTTTTAATATCAAATAAATTAGTAACAATAACTTCCTTGAAAAAAATTTATTTGGCTTTGCGATTACTGCTTTTAAGCTCCTTTACCCCACTGCCTCAAAAAGTTTGATTTTAAAATTTTTATAATTTTTGCGCGCTTTGTACAACAAAATCAAATTTTCTCAACGTGAATCGTATTTATATAACAAGCAAAAGAAATTATGAAGAATAAATTTTTTTCGAAAAATTGAAAATAACCATTTTTATAAGTATAGTTAAGTCCATCCGTGGACACACTGTATATATATGTTAGATCACGGTTTACATGAATGACTTTTTAAAAACTTTTATTTTACTAAATGGAGCCGACGTTGGCTCTTGGAGAAGGAATATAATAATAATTAGAAGTGTTTCATTCTAAGTGAGTTTAATAACTGATTCAACAAAGCGTGTTTAGTCATATTTATAACATACAGAGGAAAGGAAAGGAATTGCAGTTCTGCAGTCTGCACAAGTTATGAGAAACAAAGGTGTAATATGATATCTTGAAGATAAGCAATTAATAAGAGAAGCTGTTATCGTGAAATACGATATACCTGTGAAGGTTTATTTTGGCTAAGTCGCAATAAGATAGCGTGTAATATTATATAACAACTTCCCCCTTAATAAAAAGTTGATGTTATGCAGCAACTTTTGAAAATTGTTAAAACGTTAAATGAATATAATGCAAAAATAAATTGAAACAATGTTGAATGAATACAAAGCAAAATAATAAAATAACGAAAAGTTAAAATTGGTAAGCGATAATAAAACATTACATAACGTAATAAGGATAAAATACAATAGTCTAAATTAATAGACAAGGGTAAAACTCCACATGAAAGTCTATGTTAACTCGATGTCCTCTTCTTCTTGAGGTCTAATACCGAGTCGCTTTCTTGGAGGGGTCAGTCTTATAAATTTGGTAACTACTCTGCTTCGCTCTGAAGGAGGTGAAGGAGGGTTATCCGTTGAGGGTTGGATTCGCAATGCTCCACATCTTCTTCTTCTGCATTTACAAGTTATGTAAAGCAGGACTAATAGGATGATGAGAGTGATTATGAAGTATGTGAACCAAGATACATGTTTGGTCACAAAAGGTTCGTTTATGAGGTCGTCTTTGGAATATTGCTCTAGTTTGTTTTTAGCAATAATCTAAATCTTCTACGTCGAGACTGTTTAATTTAAGCGGTTTTAATTTTGGGATTTCGATTTTGTCGGGCATGTGATTGCAGCATTCAAAAGGAATTTGGATTGGATGTGAATTGTCCTTAATTTCGGAAAAGTCTTTAGCACTGGCTTGTATTCGAGTAATGCCTGCATAGGCGTAACATCCTGGTTGTAGTTTTATGATGGAATTTTTGTTAATTAGCTCTGTTATGGATTCTCTCTTCGGGCAGTTGATGGTAATGTGAAGTGGTTCGGAATTAATTACTAGCCATGTGTTGTCTTCAAGTTCTTGGACGTTGTATCCTTGACTAATGATGAAGGAAGTTTGACAATTTTCTGGGAGTTTCGGCAATGGTTTTAATATTCTAGCTTCACAAATGGCATTTTGGTCGATAGGATAAACAAACAGGTTCGAACATAGTTTGGTTCCGAAATAAAGTGGTTTGCATTCTTTCAAATTTTGTATAGGTATGTACATTAAAGAATCATCGTCTCTCGCGATAAACTTTTGTGAAATAGATAAAAAGTTATGTAGACCAGTTCTGTTATCAAGTATAGGTATAGGGTACAGACGAAAGGTGTTGTAATTTTGAGGTTCAATGAGAGGTATTATTAAAACAAATATTAAGTTAGAATTTAGTTGAAAAGCTTTTAGTTCAATAATATCCAGATATTGAGCAACTGCTGATAGTTTAATCGGAAGAGGTAAATTGTTCCTTCGCAAACTCTGTGAAATCTCTTGTAACGCCGTTACTAAGTGATCAGGTGTTATGATTGATGAATGAATAATTCCTAATCTGGCGAATGTTATTGAATTTAAAATATCGTTTAGATTGTCTTCGATATACAAATAGCTGGCCATTAGTTGTTCGGAAATGTATAGAAATTTTAGTTTTATTTCGGCAGCTTGGATCGTTTGAGTCATGGTTTGAATCGTGTGCTCGATTTCTTTGATATCTTTGTTAAATGTTTCCTCATCAATTTGTAATTTTTGTATAGTTGAGTTGAAATTTTTGATAACAGAAGTTGTAACTGAGATTTGATTTTTGATTAAGTTTTCTAATTGATGTTCATCATTATTTAATTTGTTTATACAGTTAGTGTAGTACTCGCCATCTTCGGCGTCTAAGTTTCCGGTAATTGATTTGAATATTGTTCCGAAACCGTTAAGTATTCCGCGTTTATATCTCTTTGTGTCTGAAAAGACTTCGTCAAATTTCGTTTTTATCGAATTAGCTATTTGCATTAAAAGGTTAAACTCTGTTTTAACTTCGCTTCTAAACAGGATTGATTTTTGGTCAGCACCATCGAGGGTGTTCAAGATTCTGTCTAAATTATTTTGATTTTTGTCAAAAGCTAGTTTAAGGGATGAAATATTTTTATGCACTAGCAGAGTCCATTTGTCATTTGTCACCACGATGTCCGTGTCTTGGTGATAGTATACACCAACAGTGTTATTGATCGGGGTAATTTTGTATTGACAGAGTGCTGATCCGAACAGCAGGAGAAACCTAAAAATAAATTTAATTTTCAGTATATGGTTTCATTCTATCAAAATTTACTTTAGTTTCTTGTATTGTTTCGAGATTTAATAGGGTAGCAGAATTTTGAAAGATTTCTTTTATTTTAAAGGGACCGTTAAATTTGTTTTGTAGTTTGTTCTTAATTTGTGATTCTTTTACATAAACTAAGTCACCTATTTTGTATTCAGGCCGTTTTTGGGGAATATTTCTGTCGAAGCGAACTTTTGCTTTCTCTTTCTGAGATTGTGTTCGACTACGGGCTATTTTATAGTAGTGGGATATTCTATTGTTTAAATCTCTAACGTATTTAGTTATTAATTCTTTTTGGTTGTACAAAGTTTCGGGTGGTCTGTTAGATGTATGACCAAAGATAAGTTCATATGGAGTAAAACCGTGTGTTTTATTTACCGAATTATTATAGCATATTACTGCATATGGTAAAATCGTGAAAGGATGTTCGTTTGGGTTTTCAGTTTTGTGGATTCTTATCATTTCGGCTAAAGTAGCATGAAATCTTTCTATGGATCCGTTCGATTGGGGATGTCCTACGCTTGAATAAGTTAATTTTATGTCGTAGAAGGTGCAGAGATCTTTGAGCAAACGGTTGTCAAATTCGCCACCGTAATCGCAATGGATTCTTAGCGGGGTACCGTAATGTTGAAAGTATAACAACAAGGTATTTACGACGGATTTTGCGGATTTGTCCGGGACTGCATAGGCTTGTGTAAATTTAGTTAACTCGTCTCGAATAGTTAAAGCGTAATTTAGAGTTGGGAATTCAAATAAATCGATATTGATTCTTTCGAATGGTGTTCTTGGGGTTTCTGTGACTACCAGAGGGTTATTAAGGTTTTTCCGGCATACTTTAGTCTTTTGGCAAGTTTCGCAATTTTTTATAAAATTTTAAACGTCTTTAGTTAGACCTTGCCAAGTGTATTTTTCCCTAATTCTTCGAATCGTTTCATTTATTCCGCGGTGTAGATTATTTTTACCAAAATGATTTTGCTCCAATATAATTGGAATTTCATCTTCGTCGGCAGTTCTGACGATATCTTGACAAATTACTACTTTTAAGTCTTTTTCCGCAAAAATGAATGATAGGATTTCAAGAATGGGGAGGTCTAAGTTATTTTCGACAAAGTATGTCTTAGAGAGATCTAGGACGTCTTGATTTTTAAATAATACCGAAAATAGATGTTCAATTACAGATTCGATATCAAAAGGTAGAGGAATGATAAAATATCTCCTATGTCTGACTGTTTTGCTCGATACAATATTGATTTTATCGTTATGAAATTCGGGGTTTTCTTCGAATATGTCTTCGATAATTTTATGATGGAGGTCTTGTAGGTTATTTTGTTGGAAGAAAGTTATAATATCTTTGTGTTCTCGATACAAAAGTTGTTTGTTCGAGGCTTTGATTTTCCAATAGTCAATTAAAGATGTTGTCTTATATAAGTTGGCGAAAGTTTCGAATTCTTGGGAAATTTGTTCGTCAGTGATCTCGTTATTGTCTGGGTTTTCGTCGTCGTCTGACTCTTCGTCATTCACGGCTAGAGCCTTTGAATAGAATTTGGAACATTCAGAAAAATGATTAATTTTGATTCTGGAAAGTCATCCGCGTTCTTATTGATTTTGCCGGGTTTATAAATTATTTCGTAATCGTACTCTTCTAATTTGAGTCACCAACGAGCAAGTCTACTTCCTGGATCTTTTATAGAGAATAGCCCGGTGAGTGGTCTGTGGTCGGTGACAAGTTTGAACTTTCTACCGTACAGGTATGGTCTAAAGTGCTTTACACTCCATACTATGGATAAAAGCTCGCGTTCAATCGTTGAATATTTAGTTTCTGCACTGCACAAGGTTCTAAAAGCATAGGCAATGGGTAAATCTTTGCCAATGGGTCCCTGGCTCAGCACTGAGCCGACGGCAAATGCGCTCGCATCAGTGGTTAGAACGAAAGGTTCATCAAAATTAGGGTAGATTAATATGTCGTTGTCGTTAATGTTTGTTTCAAATCTTGAAAAGATTTTATACAATCATTGTCGAAGAGAAATGGTATGTCTTTCTGTAAGAGTTTTGTTAAAGGCTTGGTAATCTTGGAGAAATTAGGGATAAAGCGCCTATAATATCCGGCTAAGCCTAGAAATGATTTAATTTCTTTTTGATTTTTTGGTTGAGGGAAATTTAGAATAGCGTCAACTTTCGAAGGATTCGGTTTTACGCCGTCTTTTGTAATGAGATGTCCTAAATAAGCGACTTCTTTGCGGAGAAACTCGCATTTGTCGGGTTGAATTTTGAGATTGGCTTTCTGTAATCGTTTGAAAACTTCCGTTAATCGAGAAATATGCTCGTGAATAGTAGGGGAGTAAACAATAATATCGTCCATATAGACGAGACATCGTTCATTTTGGATACCTAATAAAATGTTATCCATCACTCTTTGAAATGTTGATGGAGCATTCTTAAGTCCAAAAGGCATTCTTACGAATTCAAAATGACCATTTTCAACTGTGAAAGCAGTTTTCTGAATATCTTTCGCATCAATCTCGATTTGGTGAAATCCGGAGGCTAAGTCCAAAGTTGTAAAATATTGACATTTGCCTAATTAATCGAGGAGGTCGGAAATATTGGGTAGCGGGTATTTATCGTTAATAGTCAGTTCGTTAAGTTTTCTGTAGTCCACTACAACTCGCCATTTTTGTTTACCGGAGGCGTCAAGTTTTTTAGGTACAACCCAAACTGGAGAGGACCAGGGAGAAATCGAAGGTCTAATGATGCCTTGATCAAGCATATTAGAGACTTGTGTTTTGACTTCCTCTTTATGGATATGACTTTGTGAAAACCGGTTTCGAATCGTTCGTATCAATGAAATGCTTAATTTCGTTAGTAAAAGTTAAATTGTCTCCATCCAAATAGAATATATCTTGAAAGTCTAAACAAAGCTGCGTTACTATTTCGGCCTCTTCTTCGTTTAGATGATCCAAGCGCAATTCGTTCCTGATTTCAAAGGATCTGTCCCTCAGTACGTGTGGGTCAGAATTTTGAGTGTTTAGATTGAAAATTGATTTGAATTTTTGTACTGGTTCTAGTTCGAGGTTCGAGAAATTTACCGTTTTTGGTATTGCATTTGCGTTTATAATTGAGGTTAAAAATTCTCCATTGCTATCGATTTTTACGAGAGCATTCGGTAAACGTACCCTTTCGTTTTCCTGGGCTAACAGTATAGCCTCGGTATTTCGCAGGTTACATTTTAGTTTACAGATTTTTTCCATGCGAGGTTCGATAGAAATTAAATTTTTGATGTTGCTTAAATTTGGGTTTTGGTTTCTGATGTTACTAGTTGGTTGTACAGGTAAATTTACTGTAGTTTCTTCCGTGACTTTAAATAATGGTACGTTTTTAAAATTCGTGACTAGTTGTTTATTTTTAAAGTCTACTTGGCATTCGTAATGTTCTAGAAAATCTGCGCCTAGTAGTCCGTCAAAATCTATATCTAGATTATAGATATAAACTTTGTGTGACTCATCTGAAAAGGGGATGAGAACAGATTCGTTGATATAAATTTTTTGATCAGTAATGCCCTGTATAATTACATTTTCAGGAGATCTACGTCTATAATTTTCAGCTGTTTTAGGTTTAAAAATTAAAATTCCTGCACCTGTGTCTATCAAAATTTTAAATTTGCCGGTTGCGTCTTTGATGTAATAAAGATTTTTTGAATTTACGGTTAATAAGGTGTGAGAAAGCGTATTTACATGAACGTTTGTTCTGGGAAGTTCAGCATTGGATCGAAACTGTCGTTGAGATTCATTGTTTGTATTTGGTTTGATATTTGGTCGAATTGGTCTATTTGTTGTGTTGGAGTATCCGCGGAGTACTCCGGATCTAAGCGAAAATCCTGAGGATTAGCAGTATAATCCTCGTATTGCTCGTTCTGAGAATTAGCAGTATAATTCTCCTGGAAATTTTGGTTGGTTTCAAAATTGTAATTTTCGTATGATTCATTTTGACTTTGGTAATTTTGGTAATCGTCGAAAGAGTAGTCATTGTATTGATTAAATTGATCGGCATAATTATCGTAAGGTTCGTAATTTAAATGATGAGCTTTTTGCTGATTAAAGCGGTTAAAATTCGGGTTAGGCTGAATAGCGGATGGTCGTTGTTGCGTAAAGTTAGGGTTCGGCCTTATGGCTGAGGGCCTGTTTTGCTGTGATTGATTTGGCTGATTATTTTGAGGGAATGTCCTCTGACTAAATTGATTATTACTCGGTTGTGCGAAGTTTTGATGAGAAAAATTTTGTGAGTTTGGGTTTCCTTGGAAACTTGGTCTCTGGAAGTTTTGAGACTGTTGCCTTGTGCGGCATTCGTTTATTACATGTCCATTCCGTTTACAGAAGGAACAAAACTTTTGTTGCAAATTGGGACCTTGTGGTCGCTTTTGTTGAATTACTGGATTTTTGACCGGACTATTTTTTGGGAATTTTTGCTGTTCAAAATAAGAGAGTTGTAGCTCTCTACGAATTCTAATAATTGCGTTCATCATAGTCGGAGGGTTACTGGCACGTATTATTCTGCCTAGATTTGGTTCTAGACCCGTTAACAAATTATTTAATGTCATAGTTTCAATCAGGTTTGTTTGCGCGGTTCTTTGCTCCGAAGTTAAATATTGTTTTTGCACTGCAGCGTGCATTTTCGCATTGTGCGTTTGTAAACGCGTAACGAATGTTAAGGCGGATTCACTAGGTAATTGGTGAATTCGTTGTAGGTCCTGAATTAAGGACGTTAAATCTCGGGAGTCTCCGAAATGAGTTTCTAGTAGTGCCTTTATTTCTGGCCATGTGGCAGGGTTGCGCAAATTTATAAGTTCGGCAGCTTTACCTTTTAGTTTATTTTTGATATGCACTGTTAACAAGATTTTCTGGTCATGAATTGCCATGCGTTGGGCACACTGACATGAGTTTAAGAAAGTTTGGAGGTTGATGGCGTTACCATCAAATTCAGGTATTAAAGAAAATATTTCAGAGAGCTTGTAAGGCTCAATTTGCTCTGGTTGTTGTTGTAGTTGTTGTTGTTGTTGTTGTTGTTGTTGTTGTTGTTGTTGTTGTTGTTGTTGTTGTTGTTGTTGTTGTTGTTGTTGTTGTTGTTGTTGTTGTTGTTGTTGTTGTTGTTGTTGTTGTTGTTGTTGTTGTTGTTGTTGTTGTTGTTGTTGTTGTTGTTGTTGTTGTTGTTGTTGTTGTTGTTGTTGTTGTTGTTGTTGTTGTTGTTGTTGTTGTTGTTGTTGTTGTTGTTGTTGTTGTTGTTGTTGTTGTTGTTGTTGTTGTTGTTGTTGTTGTTGTTGTTGTTGTTGTTGTTGTTGTTGTTGTTGTTGTTGTTGTTGTTGTTGTTGTTGTTGTTGTTGTTGTTGTTGTTGTTGTTGTTGTTGTTGTTGTTGTTGTTGTTGTTGTTGTTGTTGTTGTTGTTGTTGTTGTTGTTGTTGTTGTTGTTGTTGTTGTTGTTGTTGTTGTTGTTGTTGTTGTTGTTGTTGTTGTTGTTGTTGTTGTTGTTGTTGTTGTTGTTGTTGTTGTTGTTGTTGTTGTTGTTGTTGTTGTTGTTGTTGTTGTTGTTGTTGTTGTTGTTGTTGTTGTTGTTGTTGTTGTTGTTGTTGTTGTTGTTGTTGTTGTTGTTGTTGTTGTTGTTGTTGTTGTTGTTGTTGAGCTCTGTCTGGCATTTTGCTTTTTATTTAGAGATTATTTGAACTAAAATTGGTTACGTATCAGCAGTATGATACGGAAATTAAATTAAAATTAGCTTGTTTTGTTACGTACGTAAATGAATTGTGTATTAACTGTATATTACACAGTCGTTTCGTGAATACGAAAATAAATAACTTAAAATTAAAATTGTTGCGTTGTAGCTTGTATAGGATTTGTTTGATAACAGAATTGGCTTTGTTTGCCGAGTGTATTAGCGGTATAATACACGTAAATAATTGTGATAAATAATATTTGTAAAAATGAAATAAAATAACGAGATGATTCTTAAATGACTTACGTTAATTTCATCTCCATGGGTAGATTCTTCGTCCGTCAAGGGATTGGGATCCGCCACCACCAGTGAGGAAGGCCTCCTTGTTCTCGTAGATGTACACGCACTAGTTAGGCACCTTCTGCAGATGTTCTCCTTGTTCTCTTACGCTTCACTACCAGTTAGGCTTCTTGTTCTGATGATGTTTACGGATCCTACCGACTGCGCCAATGTTAGATCACGGTTTACATGAATGACTTTTTAAAAACTTTTATTTTACTAAATGGAGCCAACGTTGGCTCTTGGAGAAGGAATATAATAATAATTAGAAGTGTTTCATTCTAAGTGAGTTTAATAACTGATTCAACAAAGCGTGTTTAGTCATATTTATAACATACAGAAACTGAGTAAGCAAAATATATAACAAAGGAATTGCAGTTCTGCAGTCTGCACAAGTTATGAGAAACAAAGGTGTAATATGATATCTTGAAGATAAGCAATTAATGAGAGAAGCTGTTATCGTGAAATACGATATACCTGTGAAGGTTTATTATGGCTAAGTCGCAATAAGATAGCGTGTAATATTATATAACATATATATATATATATATATATATATATATATATATAAATATATATATATATATATATATATATATATATATATATATATATATATATATATATATATATATATATATATATTCAAAGAAAATTCAAAACTTCTCCGCGAACTGCAATAGTCCGGAGCGCATATTCGGTCAAAAGTCTTGTTTTTTATGTTAGAGAAAAAATTAAAAAAGCGTCAATTCTCTTTACATAAACTGTCTACACATTTTTCGAAAAAAACGATAGTTATCGAGATATTCGAGGAAATGTAAGAAATTACACGTTTTCCTATAGAGCGTATGCAAATCTTAAAAAAACAATTTTTCTCAGAAACCTTTGTTTCGAAGGGCCAAGATTAACGGAGCGTCAAAGTAGTACATGATATTAAGTGAACATCGTATATGAGATCGATTTCAGTTAATTACCGATTACTTACGGTGACAAAATGGAGAAAATTTACCGAAAAAAAAAGTCCCAAATCCCGCCCCCTCTAATTCCTTCATTTTTGTCGGAATTCAAAAAATAAAAAAAGAGTTTTAGCAAATTTAATTCTATTTGAGTTAACTAGAGTAGTTTTTTGGTGTAGGAGCCAAGATTAAAAAGTTGCCAACTATAGAAACTCAAAATTTGCGATTTTTTGCCGTTCATGGCCAACATATCAGTAGTTATCTCCGAAACGAAAAAAAAACAACAAATTCTTATGGAAGTAAAAGATTCGTAGTGGAAAATACTCGTTTGACCTTATTTTTTATTTCTAGACAACTCCCACCGTTTCGGAGATATGTGCGAAAAATAGCAAAAAACAGCTTACATTTCGGAGCCGAAAAAATTGTAAAATGATGCAATCTTGACACGTTCATATTTTTCGAAAAACACCATTGGGACGGCCGTACGATGTCGCGACGCAAAGAGGAGGTCTTCCAGATAAACCTGATCGTAAATTACACGGCGAAATTCGAAAGTTCGGCTCGGCACTAACTAATCAGAAGTAGCATTTTGTGACATTTCAGAAAATCTTTATAGATATTAACGCGAATAATATGTCACTACCTCCCTGACTCCACCTTCGTGTGTCGCGCGTTACGTCGATTGGACAGGCTAGGCATGAAGATAAAGGTGATTGGCTCTGTACCTAGCGTGAGTTATAATAACTCACGCATTATAACTCACGCTGTTTGTTTATGGATACTATTAATTGATCAAAAGCAGTTCATTAATTAGTATATAACCTAATCAGAGAAGATAAAGTAACATTATTTCACTTTTTTGTGTAGCCGGATCAATGAGTGCATTGAAAACAGGTTTGTCTCACAATTTTCGCTTTAGAAATGTCAAATTATAAATTTGTTTTGACGTTTAAGTTAATTTTGAAATTATGTATATAAATATAGAAATTAAGCAGTCGTAGAAAAAATATTATATGAAACACATGCATAACTAAAGTCCAGTTTTCAGTATCACTTTATGCACTTGTTCCATAAATTACTATTATGTAATCAAGCATAAAAATTTAGTTAATACGTGTTTCTCACCCACTTGTTCGCCACTGAAAAAGACGATTTTTTCATAGATTTTCAAAAGCATTTGGAACATGTAGTTAATTGTAATTAAAAATAAAATATGTTGTTTTACTCGCTTAATTATTATTTGCACAGAAAATAAAGAAAAATGTGTGACAACATTCTTATTATTATATTAAAAAGCAAAATGTCAGCCATAACCATTTGTCAATGTTTTGACACAAAAATTCCCACTTCTTAATTTTGCCCAGGGTACCCTGGAGGATGAAAATACCCGGAAATTTATATGGTTACCTCGGTAACAAAACAGCACCAAAACCTGTGATTGGTTGCAAAATATAGGTGTCAAATTTTCACTTATAATCTTCCTAGTGGTTGAATTATTACAGGAAATTTTCGATTGTAAGATGGTTATCTTCGACTTCCCGATTTTTTCCAGGGCATCCATATATTTGTGCTGTTAGTGAAATAATTTATGTGAAATTTTAGTTCATTTGAATAACCAGAAGAGGGGGGTTAATGCCCACAAAGTGGCACAAAGTAGAAAAAAAAACGAATCATAAATTTAAATAAATGAACCATACAGAAAACTATTAAATACGGTAAGTTCGACAGATCACAGAAGTGTATGGAGCAACAAGTTATGATGATGAGTTATACCGTGCGTGTAATTTCCCATTAGGCATGTACATTCACGTAGCGCGATAGATTTGACAACACCGTCAGCCGTAAATTCGTCCGTCGATGGAGCATTCCAGCTCTGTTATTTCATTTCAGCCAGCTGGCACGCGCGATGTAATTCTTCTCCCCATGCCTAGCCCGCGACTACACACACGGTATCTATTATATACGTTTATAAACCACTCAATGGTTATACTAAAGAAAGTAGAGATATAAAGGCATTGTTCCATATGGAAACCTTAATATAAAAAAATCCTGCCTATGGAATCATTACCAAGTCCATATCCAAGTCTCTTACAACGAAAAAAATAGGTACTATATTTGCACTACACTATGTGGAAATAATAATTGTTCATAAAATTTTATTAAGAGATTTATTTCTGCGCCAGAGACGGCCCTCATATAGACATAATATTATACTGCAAACATCTATTGAAACATTCAGAAAAACGACGAAATGGTGAAATATTCATCATTGCCAGCCACAATGTATTTTTGGTGATAAATTTAACCTAAAGACGGTAATGATTCTTACGAAAACATGTAATGCTTATCTGGCAAATAAAAAAACAATTTTGAATCAAACACAACATCTTCCTGTTCTGTTTAATATGTGTGGGGTGTTTATTATGTTTATTTTCATAATAATTAATTATAAAATCCCAATAAGCTACTGGAAACATAAAATATTTTTTTTCCCAGTAAAGTAAACTATTTTTATATAATATTAAATCATACATAACAAAGTTAAGGATTAATGGCATAAAACTACCATGTACCGTCTGCATCACAAATGTGCACAACGTGATAAAGTGAATTTTGTTTCATTTTATAATGTTAAAACCGCTGCCAAAGGAATCGCTACTTCCACATCCTGATGTTCTATCCAAGTCTCTCACAACGAAAAAAAAATGGTATTATATTTGCAGTCTACTATGTGGAAATAATTGTTTATAGAACTTTAAATAATACGATATTTGAAATCGCCTACCACAAAAACTCATAAAATGATATGCCACATCGGTAGTAGGGGAGGGGGTTGATGAAGTAAAAAATATTTTTGAACCCTTTGGTTCTTGTACACACACTAAATCACAATTTTATTTTGTTCACCCCTTTTAATAATGGAGTGGGGGTGGTAATGGGAGTGGCAAATGCCAAAAAATTTTTTGAGACCTTAGCTTCTCTTATACAGGGTGATTTACATGACATGTGGTAACTAAAATGGTGTACTAGTCTTCTATGTGGGAAAGTCCCTGCAAAATTTTAGAGTGATCCGAGGTAATTTAGTAATTTTTGTTGTATTAAAACTTGCAAAGATACACTACTGTTACTAGTCTTTGGTCGGTATAGAGCAATGAACTTACTTGGGAAAGAACATATTCGGAGTTTACATTCTCTTAATTGACATAAAATGTTAAGCTGGCACGTACGGTCAAAGTGCCGCGTTTTTTGCTTTCGGTCGAACAATCAGGACACCGGCAGGTACGAAGTGTCTCCAAAGTTTGGTGTTTTTATGTTATCGACGGGTTTACATAAATATCTCTTATATCTACTTGTTGTAGAGTTCACTAGTATAGGGTCAATGTCGTTTCGACGTATTTTGCTATTTCTGTAGTGTGATTTGATTAAAACCAAAAAGTCACTTCTACCCTCTTCAGCTCTGCTGTCAATCCCAAATCTGATAACAGGGGAAAGAAGTGATATGGTTGTACCGCGTTACGTCAGATTGGTTAACGTCATTTGCGGCGCATTTCTACAAAAAATAAAATTTTTGGTCATATTTTTTTAATTTTTAAATTTTGTAACTCCTTTCGGCAGAGCTGCCCAGTAGTTAACTACGATTGTAGTTTAACTACATTTTAACTAGTAACTACAAATACGTATAGGTAGTTGTGAATACATTGGTATTGTATTGAGTATCCACTACTCAAACTAAAGTAATTGCAACTACTGTTTTTGTGTTTCCATGGAATCTGTTTTTATATGTTTTTCCCAAAAATGTGCTTAATAAATATCCAGCCCAGTTGCTCAGTGACAAAAAAAGTTTCAGATATATCCCCAATAATAAATTTTAACAATATTAAATATTTATTAAATGAATCAAAAAGGTTGCAAATGGCAACAATGGAACAGCATGTAAGTAAACTGTAGGGTAGGTCGTGTCGGGGTGTTATGTAGGTACACTTTACTTGCGCACAGACGTAGAATAGCTATTTGTGTATTAAGAGCGCAAAGTGATACACTGCGTCTAGTAGCGGACTGGGCATAGGGAGTTAGAATTGCAACATCTCGTGTGCCAGCTGGCTGAAATGAAATAACTGAGAACGGAGATGCTCCAGTGGTCTAGCGCCGACTCTTTAATCTATGCCGCGGACGGGCGAGTTTGCTGTTAGCTGGGTTGTCATATCTCTCGCGCTATGTGGAAGTAACTGCCTAGTCCGCAATTACACGCACTGTATATTGTCGCTCTGAGCGAGAAGTTTGACGCACGATGCGTAGTGGAGCGCGGCTATCTCGCTAGAGCGGCAATGTCGCTTTGCGCTTGAATTATACACAGGATTTTTTTACAACCGGTGTTTTTATAAAAATGTTTGGTAATAATTAATAACACAGGTTTACAAAAAAAAAATGTCCGACCAATGGAATTCCATTACCCTACTCCGAAGGTTTTTGATGTGCTGAACAAGATGCCATAGTCTGTTTTTCGCCATCATGTCAGGATTTCGAGAAAATTTAACCTAAATACCTTTTTCGTTTATTCACAAATTAATTCACTCAATATTTTGGCCTGAATTTTTTTACTCGGGGGTTTTTGGGGTCGCTGATCACGAATCTGAAGTCAGATTTGATAATACCTAAATCCAAGATGGCGGATCCAATATTGGCAGATACTAAAATCCAGAAATTCATCAAAATTTGAAGACTGTGGCCCAAAACTTATTATTCGGGGTTTTTGAGGTCGCTTGAGTGAATTAATTTATGCATGAACGAAGGTGAAAAAGGTATTTTTAGCACTTTTAGGTTAAGTTTTTTAGAAAATCCTGACTCGAAATGGACTACGACATCGTGTTCAGCACGTCAAAAACCTTCGGGGTACGGTAATGGAATCCCATTGGTCGGACATTTTTTTTGTAAACCTGTGTAATTATTGATAACCTCAAATTTGACAGTTCAGTTTCAAAACGTGAGCTCGGCGAGCGACAAAGTATAAAAACGCTTGCTCCTCGGAAAAGTGCAACTTTACGCTTTCTTTTAGAAGCGCAAAGTTGCACCTTTCGCTTGATTGTAGAAAAGAGCATTTTGTGACTTTTTGTCGCATATTGGTACAATCATTTTACAAATTATATAAGTATATTAGACTTTCAGGTTATGAAATATGTGACAAAAAAAGGGTTCAGTGTCTTACGTACACAGATTTAGTGACCAGAGGCGCAGCGAAGGGGGTCCCCCCAACTTTGTCAGACTTGGCAAAAGTCGGAAATTCGTGACACAAGTTGGCAGTTTTTATTGAATTTTTTCTTTTTTTTAGATTTTCTACCCCTCGCTCATTAACTTTTATTTCGGCGGAACTTGGCAAAAGTTGGAAATTCGAGATGTAAGTTGGCAATTTTTATTGAAAAATTTTTTTTTTTTGATTTCCTCCTCCCCGCTCATCATTTTTTTGGAGGGATTATTATTTAATTATTTACAGAGTTAGCTTCTTAAGTCTTATGAAGTTGGCAAATTTGAAAAATAACCCCCCAAAAAAGTTGGCTCGCTACGCCCCTGCTAGTGACCTAATTTCTTTCATAATGAAAAAAATTTCATGCTGTGTAAGTCTAAAGTGTAGTTGGAAATGTAATTGAAGACACGTAGTTAAACGTCTCTTTCAAAATAAAAGTACTCTAGTACTTTTCAACTACAATGCATTTTTAATAAGTACTTTGTAGCTAGTAGTTAACTACTTTTTCAAAAGTAGTTTGGCAGCTCTGCCTTTCGGTGGGGGCAACCTACTGATGAATTTTCCGCCTGTCATGGTAGATCACCCTGTATATATTAAATACCAATTTTACAGACTCTTGCTTGATTTGTCTATTTATCCCCATTTACCGCCCAACCCTTCAACGGAATAAGAACAAAATATAATTTAGTTCCAGATCTCGTTAAAATACATACGTGTACCGAAGGGTTTAGCCGGATGAAGAATGATGAGTCGGCCCCCAAATGACAGCCTATATCGAAACTTATGTTTTAATATCGAATTGATATACGAATTATTCGAAGTGTTACACCATATTTTTATTTAAATCTTAATAAAACTTACAAAAAAAAAATTTTTCTTATCCAATTTACATAGCTTGTTACTAATATAAATTGTTAGTAATATAAATATTAAATTTCTCTGTTTAATTTGCGTTGTTTAAATAACATTAATACTCCAATTGAGTTGATAATTTTTTTAATTGTTGATTATCCTAAATACAGTTAAATAATAAAGTCCTTTGGCTTGTTATTTTTATATTATATTAAATATATACTACATTAAATATCATTTAAAAATTAAATATATTATTTATATTAATGAAGGACTGAATAGCATATTTATGATTGATAATTAATGTATGGCAGCCATATTGGATATATTTGAAAATTTCAGAAAATCTCTTCCTTTTTAAATTTTTTAATAATTCTTAGGAATAGCCTATTTAGTTTAATGCATTTAATTTATTTTTAAGTTAGTTTTATCATCTTATTGCCGCCACGTTGAATCCGCCATCTTGAATTTCTTCCTGCAACTTAAAATTTAGTCTATTTTAACTTAAAAGTACTTACCAGAAATATTCAAAACTTTAATAAAAATATTTCATTTTTTAACATTTTATAGCCGTCATTGATTCCGCCATCTTGCAGGTTGGTTTATGACAATTTAGATATCAGATTCGTAATCAGCGATCTCAAAAACCCCCGAGAAATAAGATTTATGTAAATTGGATAAGAAAAATTTTTTTTTTTGTAAGTTTTATTAAGATTTAAATAAAAAGTGACCATTTTGGTTAAGCTTAATAATTTTGGTTAGCGTAATTAAAATATCGGCTCTCTTACGTTTTTTTTGGGAATTAAATAAGGAGTATTTAAAAAAAATTATCCCGATCAGTTGTGAAACAAGTGCTCTAGATAATTTTGAACGATAAAATTACGATTCGTGCCACTGTGCGCCGGCGCCGGCCGTATGAAATAGATATTTACGTGACAGTTATTTATATTTTCATTCCGTTTCTCTTCTAGCAATAATTATAATTCATAAAATATTTATATATGTGTCCCATGTCAAGTTTGTATCCTTATATGATGTGGTGCGCGTCGAATTTTATTTTATTCGAAGTGTTGCACCAATTTTTCTCCAACGCAATTTTTATGAGTAATAGTGCATATAAAGTATTACAATATATATTATTTCAGTGATTGTAAGTCACAGAGAACACGGAAATAATAATTAATCAATTTTTTATTTATTTTTTAATGATGTGCGTAATTATTCTAAAAATTCAAAAAAAATGCAAAATATGCTCTTAAAGATTACCTGAAACCTCGCGTTGGTTCTACCTCTCTAGCTCAATTAGTTTTCGAGGTATGTCCCTTTGAAAGATAGTCATGCGTACGCTCATTTTTTTTCCATATCTCAAGGTCAAAGCGGAGTGCGGCGGCAAAACACATATAAATCGCGTTCGTACATCAAGTCGATATTAAAACGTAAGATTCGATAAAGGTTGTCATTTGAGGGCCGACTCGTCATAATTATCCGGCTAAACCCTTTCAAGTCAACATCTTAAACGGTTCCAGAATAATCGTGCGCACAAAAAAAGTTACAGATAGATAGACCGACAGACAGAAATTTTTTGTTTCGCTCTTAACTTAAAACCTCGACGTCTCATTCTAAGCCTATTTGAAGAATAAAAATTTTCAAAAATGTTTTTGGCGTCACTCTACTCCCACCGGATGCGGAAGTCACCTACTTTTATCGGAAATCTACTATATTGGTGAAACGTACTGACCTAGAAGACTTGATTCTTTTACAATTGCAGTATTGAAGGCATTTGACTCTTACCGACTGTCAACATTAAGGGATCTATCTACAGATGATACAACTTGCTGGAGCCAACATTGTCGGCGTCTTTTGAACTCATTCGTAAAAGTGAGCTGGTCTGCTGGAATTCCAGCAATCTTCAAAACGTACCGCCAAGTTTGGCTTCACCAAGTTGGATCGTCTGAACAGTGTACGGCGGTACTTTTGTGTTTTTTTACTAATGCGGCTTTATTATCTCCTTTAATTAGGCGACGCCGCCAATATTTTGAAACATTGATTTGACAAAATCCTTTACTATACCTACAGTGTGGCAGTTCTGAACATTTACGTCAACATTTTTTAATAAAGGGAAAGGAGTAGACTATGCGAGATCGCAGTTACGTAGTTTCCCAATTGCCCAGTAGAAATTTAGCCATAAGTCTGCATGTATCTAAGAACTTAGCGTGAAATTATTCAGAGTGGATGGATACAAAAATGTCTTGTGCTTTTCAGGCTGTGAAATATAAATAATATACTTTTATATTCGTTATAGGTTATGAGAAATTAAATATGTGTATGTTACTTTATGGTAGTGAAAAATACATGTGTTTGTGTGTGTTAGTTCAATGTAACATCCCCCAATACCTCCTCTCCGAGTGAGTGTTTATAATAAACTGACCATATTAACTTTGGATATCACGGAATTCTCTAAAAAAAGGACAAGGTAAGATATATTGTGTCATACTTGCATAAAAATCTTTCCGCGCTGACCTAAAGCCAACCCCAATTTTGACGTCTCAGAGATAAATCTCCCGAGCCTTGATAATAATGCATTATTTATTTACCCCATTTACCCCCCAACCCTTTAATGAAATGAGATCAAAATATAATCTAGTTCCAGATCCCGTTATAGTACATAGGTGTAGGTGTACCATAGGTGTACCAAATGTCAAGCCAATATCACACAGGATTCCAGAATAATCATGTACACAAAAAAAAGTTACAGACAAACAGACGAAAATAATTTTTTGCTCTAACTTAAAATCTCGAAAAAAAAGTTTTTCCCGTTATTATACTTCCATTACATTACGTGGATATGGAAGTAAAAGTAAGACACCGGGAAGATACTCCAGGCTAATTAGACTTTTGCTGCCAAAATCGTGCCCTACGAAAAATTTTTTTATTGTGTTTATTTGGACGTCTTGAATAACACTTGGTAGTTACGCCAAGATACACCTCGAGTTCGTGAAAACCGCGTCAGAATGTCGCGGAAACCGCGGATTCGCGATTAACTCAATTTTTATGGCCCAAAAGGGAACAACACCTATTATAAAAGTTGAACATCTGTAAATTTTCTACCTTAAAGGTCCTAGACATTTTTTTCGTACCCCTAACCGATCTATGTAAGTTGAATTTGACATATTGTAAACAAAACGCACTGTAAACAAATCGCACGGTAAACAAAACGCACGGGACACGCAAAAATAGGTGGCTTAGTTCGCTGACGAGGGGTTTAAAAAAACAAATGCGCCTACGTAATTTTCAAACGCTGTCAAAACTGTTGAATAATATTGTTGACTAGTAAACTAAATTCAGATTTTACTAAATAAATAAATAAATATGATCGTAGGTAAAGTATAGTACATAATTCGAGTTGTAAAGCAATTACGCACCCATGGAAATACGCACTCACCGCTACGCGGCATCGTGCGTAACTTTTCCATTCGTGCGTAATATGCTTCTTACAGCACGCATTACGTAATATACTATTACAGTGAATAAGTCAAAAAATGCATTTGTTCCGCACCACCCTAGAGGCAGAATGCTCGGCGCGCTTTTTTTTTTACATGGTTCCCCAGGAGGCCTAATCCATGCCGGATCTTAAATTAGTCAATATTTCCGACTCCCTCGGTATCTGAAACGTTATCGTCCAATGACAAATCGTTGTCATTACTTTCATTCTGATAAGATTCGCCCATTTCGTCATTCATAGCACTTAGAGGTGCGGTATTTAAGCAGAAGTGACCGTGGCAATGGCCACAAGCTGTTGAAGAGTTCAGTCCTACTTTCTTACAGCTACATTTTCTTGCACAACCCTTTGTACAGTTGCAAAAAATTGAATTTAACAATATGTCTGGCGCTGGTGGTAACTGCGTTAGTACTGGCTGCAAAATATCATTCTTCCTAATCCAGCCCCACTGCTCAGGATCATTGTCTTTTCCCAACCAAGTTTGAACTTGATAATATTTAATTTTCATTCTGAGACATATAGACCAGGCAAATCTCAGTGTAAAATGGGTATGGCGTGAACTATTTGGGGACAGTTATTTGTTTATCGCAATGGATAGCTCTATTAATGTAGGATAAGTACATAAAGTCGCAAAAAATCCCGACGTGAGCCAAAGCCGCCATTTAGAAAAAATGACCGCCAGAGACATTTTCTTTAAAATCAGTAACCGTTGCTCCGATTTTAGATTTCTTTTTTTTGTTCCATTCCTCACTTCACATTTTACAGAAAGCATGATTACATATTTCACGATAAATTAAACGATAAACTTAGGAAATTAAAAAATAATTTAAATATTACGGAAATTTAAACTTTTGTAAACTCGAGACGTTTATTCTGAAATTTCTAGTCAATTTTTGAAGAAATAGTTTTAATAAAAGTTCTAGAGCACACAATTAGCTTTCATTTGTTTTTTGGCCGATGTTACTAACTCAAATATTAACGGAGTAATAGTTATTTATATATAAAATTGTAGTTATTTTTAATAATATACATTAAGGTATAAAGGGTGTATAGCATTAATGCTATAAATAAAATTAAAATCGATGTAAATATACGTATATTTGTTTTCTTTAATACATCTTTTATTTTATTTGATTTGGGTGTATTTTAAGGTATATTGTTATTATTTTTTTATCGAATTGAATGTTTTTTCTTTTTGTTTTTTCTCGACTCCATAGGAACTTCTTGATTTCCAGTGAGTGAGTCGCTATAGTCGCTATATACACCCCCTCGTTAAAAAAGAGAAGAGTCAATCAACCAACGTGTCGATTGCGAAACGTACTTCTTTAATCGGGGTAGGCAAAGTGTCACATCTGTCAACTAATACAAAAGCTGGTTTAACCCCATCAATATTGACAGTTATCACTTTGGTTCCTTTCTTAAAGGTAAATAACTTTAAACGGTCCTTCATATAAAGGAGTAAATGAACGTTTAAACCGTTCATTACGAACGAAAATAAAATCGCAAGAGGCAAGATCTGAACTAACAAAAGTTTTGTAATTGCCATGCGAAATTGGAGGAACAAATTTTAAATTTTAAATTAAAATAAATGCGTAATTTGTCAATGAAATAAGGAATATCTGGGGAATTATACGATTCAACGAAAGATTCGCCAGGTAAACGAATGGTTTGACCATATATAAGTTCAGCAGGTGAACATTGCAGATCTTCCTTGGGAGTTCTCCTAAATGCTAATAAAATGATGGGTAATTCATCTGTCCAATGTGATGTATTGGCTCTAGTTAACAAGGAGGTTTTAAGTGAGCGATGAAATCTTTCAATTAGAGAGTTCCCTTGTGGGTGACATGCAGTTGTACGTATTCTATGAAAACATAAAAACTTTGCAGTTTCATTAAATAAAGGAACAAGGGAACACCGAATCGACAAACACAAAATTTTGAAATAAAGTACGCGCAACTCTTTCTGCTGTGATGTCGCGAAGAGGGTACGCTTCCGGTCACCTAGTGAATCTTCAATCACCGTAAGAATGTAAGAGTTACCTTTGGATGGAGGTAATGGCCCTACCAAATCTATACGGGTGTGGTCGAATCTGCTTTTCGGGATGGTGAAGTTTCCAAGAGGACTTCTCGTGTGTCAACTGACTTTGACAGCTTGACAATTAATGCACGATTTTGACCATAAATTGCAATCTGTGTTCATTTTCGGCCAAAAATAGTTATTTGAAATCAACAGTCTAGTGGCTTTAATACCAGGATGAGATAGGTTGTAAGAAATATCGAATATCGTTGGTCTGTAAACAAGTGGAACAAAAGGTCTAACTTTTGTACGAGAAACATCAGACCAAATAAATTCATTTGAATCAGGGATTTGTATCTTTTTTAAAATGAAATTGGTTTTAGTTAGTTATGATTTATCTGACAATAAATAGTTGAGATTCTAATCTTTCTCCTGAGCTTCACTAAGCAACTTTAGGTCAAAGTTAACATTAAGGAAGGGAGAATTTTTAAGTTGAAGTGGTAAAATATCTTGTTTTAAAGAAGAAGTGTCGTAAATACGTGACAAGCTGTCAGCTATTACGTTATGTTTTCCTTTAACATGTTGTATTTTACAAGAAAATTGACCTATACATTCTAAATGACGTATTGACGAGGAGATCTTTCTGATTTTGTGAATAAAGCGTTGATTAAAGGTTTGTGATCTGTAAAACAATTAAACTTTCGACCTTCAAGTATAAATTTAAAATGTTTAATTGCAGTATATAATGCTAAAAGTTCTTTGTCGAAAACCGAATAATTGGTTTGTGCTGTGGTTAATTTACAGGAAAAGAATGCTAACGGAGCAAGAAATCCCTTATTATCTTTTTGCTCTAAAACTGTATCCATGGCAAGGTTAGAACAATCGACTGAGAGAGATAAGATAGTATCGTCATTATTGCAAGGATGAGCTAAAACTATCGCATTACTTATAGCGTCTTTGGCTTTCGAAAATCCATCTAAACATTCATCAGGCCAACTATTTATCTTTGTCATTTTATCATGAGATAAACTGTTACAAAGAGAATATAGGGGAAGTAAAATTTCAGCAAAATGAGGTATGAAACGATGATAAAAATTTACCATACCTATGAAACGTTGTAGTTGTTTGAGAATTGTCGGTAAAGGGAAGTTATTAATGACTTCGACTCTCTCAGTTGATGGTAAAATACCTGATGAAGAGATGTGATGACCTAAAAAGGTTAAACTGTCAACTTCTAAGATACATTTAGATGGTTTAATGTTTATTCCGTATGTGTCTAATCTTTTGAAAACTATTTCCAAATGTTCCAAATGTTGTACATCTGATTGACTTACGATTAATATATCATCCAAATAGACGAAAACGAAAGGTAAGTTGACAAGTACTTTATTCATAAAACGTTGGAAAGTTTGACCGTCATTGCGTAGGCCAAAAGGCATGCGGGAAAATTTAAACAGTCCGGAAGGAGTTGTTATGGCTGTCTTATAAACGTCATTTTCAGCGACAGGTATCTGATGGTACGCTCGCACTTAATCAATCTTGGAGAAAATAATGCAGCCGTGCAACTGAGAGCTAAAGTCGTGAATATGAGGTAATGGATATCTGTCTGGAATAGTAATTGTATTTAGTTGTCGATAATCTCCACAAGGTCTCCAGTCATTTTTCTCTTTTTTTGCTACTAAATGAAGTGGTGAAGAAACTTGAGAAGATGATGGTTTACAGATACCCAATTCCACCATGTTGTTAAATTCTGTTTGAGCTATTTTAAATTTAAGATTGTCTAATCTACGAGGTCGTGAAAAAGGTAAATGACCTTCAGTAACTATATGGTGTACAACAGAATGTTTAATAGGTAAATTGTAATCTGGTGTATCAATTAAATTAATTAGGAAATTGTAAAAGTAATTTGTTATATTTATCTGTTAAAGGAAATAATTTAAGTGTATCTTATCTATAATTGTCTAAAGGACTATTTTTAATAAAACAATAAATTGACAAATTAGTCTTGTTATCAATTATTCGAGCTCCTTTAAAATCGACAACTAAACCGAAATGAGACAAGAAATCTGCTCTGACGATTGGAATGTCAATGTCTGCAATACTGAAAACGAAAGGAAACAATCTGCGTAAGTTTAGATTGACATTTAACAATTTCTTACCATATGTAAAAATGATTGAACCGTTAGCCGCGGTTAATATCGTATCAAAATTCTTCTTAAAATCTGTGAAAACATTACGTGGCACCACAGATAAATCGGCGCCAGTGTCGATTAGGAAGTTCAGGTTGTTAGACCTGTCATAAATAAAAAGTCGACGTTTGCTGCCAGAAAAGTCAAAGTCAGACGTCATAAAATTATCAAACTTCAGTCATCTTTGAGGATTATCAGATTTTTTACAACTCTTACTGAATTTGCATCATTCACCTCCACAACGATAGGCATTGGCACCATAAAGTTGATGGTAGTAACAAATAGTATTATCTGTACGATCAAACTTCTTGGGAAAATTATTACGGCTGGGTGAACGATTGCGATTAGAAATACGAGTTTGTGAAATGTTTCTACTCCTACAATTACTGCAGAAAGAAGTAGAAGGTTGAGGCTCGAAAGATTGATTAGGTAATTTAGATTCTAAAGAGTTTAGTCGAGAATTAAAAATTTCTTGTCTTTGTAAGACTTGATTAATTGAATCATGGAAAGTGATTGAAAAATTTTTGATATAGTGGTAGTTAAATCTGATAACGGGGTTGATTCAGAGTCAAGAGGATTTTTGGAGTACGATGCAACCATCGAATTTTGACAAGACTCCCATATCCGATCTGCAATATCGAGATTCTCTTTTGTGTCTGTTTTCCCGGAAGCTGTAATAGCGATATATACAGTTTGTGGTAAACGTCTTTTCCATAATTTTATCAATAAATCTTGACTAACCATGCTGAAACCTCCAACTATATTCAGCATGGATCTATAGAAATCTGACGGCTTCAGATCACCCATTTGGGAACCTGATAACAAATCATTGAGGCGTTTTTCCTCACTCGGTGATAAACGTGAAATTAAAATTTTCTTTAAATTGATATATAGATCTGTTTCCGGGGGATTAGATATTATATCGTATATATTATCTATCACATCTAATGGCAAATTAGCTATAACCTGATCATACTTTTTCTCGTCATTGACAATTTTTGCAACAGAAAACTGTGATTCGATTTGGGTAAACCAAATTTCAGGTTTTGATTTCCAAAACGGTGGTAACTTGACAGATGTGACGTAGTGGGTTTGAGGAAAATCCTCGTCTGAAGGTTGTGTTGGCATAATTAATTGATGGTGATTGGTTGATTGATGACAGTTTTCTTAGGTTAAAAAGGGAAATGTACTTTAACTCGCTCACCAGCAGATGACAGTACTTGTAATGTTCAACTTCAATTGGGAAATAGGGAATTACCATAAATTAAAGGAACATCTATTCAAAATTTATCAGGAAAATTCTTCTCTTCATTAAACGATAAGCATCATCTGGATCAATTTATAGTGGTAGTTAGTATATTGAATCTCTTCTTGAAAGTGGTTCTAAATCAGGAATGTGTTGATCTTCGGATAATTATATCCTAATATTCTTCTATCTTTGAGAGTAGAAATAATTTCACCTCTTCTTCAATTAATCAGATAACTTAAATCTCATCATGAAGGTCATATGATCACGTCGGGCATATATAGATCACGTCAGGCATATATAGATCACGTCGGGGTCACCAAATTTATAGCGTTGATGCTATAAATAAAATTAAAATCGATGTAAATATACGTATATTTGTTTTCTTTAATACATCTTTTATTTTATTTGATTTGGGTGTATTTCAAAGTATATTGTTATTATTTTTTTGTTATCGAATTGAATGTTTTTTCTTTTTGTTTTTTCTCGACTCCATAGGAACTTCTCGATTTCCAGTGAGTGAGTCGCTATAATCGCTATAGGGTGCCCAGTCAGTGTTCTCTCGGAAGATTGTGCAAAACGGCTAACTTTATAAAAAAACTTTCTTAACAAAACTTTCAATGTTTCGTCTATACTACAAGTTAAAATTATTTTCAATTATACAAGACGTCACAAAAACGAGTCACACAAAAAAGTATAATTTTTTAAAATAGAACAGCCTGTATTTCCTTAACGCCAGTTAAGCCTCCAAGGGCCCTGTATTACACCCTAAAATATTTTGCCAAGTTATTTTTTCTGATTTTTTTTTTTGGGCAGTTTACAAACATTTTTGACTGGCATATCGCCGCGATTTATTAATCGTTATTTCTACAAATGTGGGATGTTGTTTGATAATGATGTATTTACTGAAAAACATTTTTGAAATAAATCTTTAGTATATCGGGTGTCCAAAATATTTGCGTACATTTCTTGATATTTAATTATTATTTTTCTTATTTTTTTTTTAATGGAATGCCTAGGTATACTTTTTTACATGAATGAATAAAACATACAATTCCTCACATTTTAATATCTCTTTATTTCTGTTTCAAACGTTTTTTGAGATATGATTATATCAAATAATTTTTGCGTAAATTAAGGTGCTCTTTATTTTAGCATGAATATCTATATTTTGTTTTACATTTTTTTCAATTTTTTTAAATGGAATGCCTATAATTTTTTTAAATGGATGAGTAACGCTTACGATTTCTCACATTTTGATATCGTACACTTTCTTTTATGAACGTTTCTTGAGCAATAATTTTTTTTCACGATATTGAAACTAACCTAACAACTGCTCAAAATATCCACCATTTTGATTCAGGTAACACTGAGGTCTCTTGATAAATGAGCGCCTTACACAGTGTCACATATCAACATTTATACGATTGAAACACCGAAGAATCCTTTCCATCATATCTTCTCGAGTCGTTGGTTCTACTTTAAATCACCAAAGAAAAAACCCACTGAAGTCAGGTCGGATGACTTAGGCGACCATGTAATGAGACCTAACATAATTTAATAAAACAATAAATTAGATATTCTTTAACAGTTTATTAAAAATATCTTATCCACCTTTCAGGAAACTGATTACTAATGACCTGACGAACATTTCTACTAAAATGTGGTGATGCACCTTCACTTGAACACTCAAATTAAAATATAGGAAGACTTTTCCCGGTAAGAGTAGGTCACTACCGGTTTAATAGTTTAATTTTTAAAAATAAAATAATTGATATAAAATCTATTGGACTAAACAGAGTAAAAGTCATATTTAAAGACTATATAATCGCGAATTTACTAGTTAATCATGACATTATGAAAAGTAATAACCTTATTGCATATATACCAAAATTTTTTACACATAAAAAAAGGGGTAATTAAGATGATCGACACTTCCTTTGAGGAAAATTACCTAAAAAATGCTATAATATCCTCAAAGGAAGTAGTCGAAGTACAAGGGCTCAGCAAAACAGTTATGTCGACTCAGACGGCAACGTGAAATATATACCACGACAAGTAATAGTAGTTACATTCCTGGGCAACACGATACCTCTGAATGCTCAAATTAATTGTTGCAACTTTGTAGTAGAACCTTACATCTACCCTGTAGTCCAATGTTTCAAGTGTCTACGCTATGGACACACTTCAGAACAGTATAAAAGTACTGATAACAAATGCAAAAAATGTTCAAAAACTCATACCGACATCGAATCGTGTGAAGATGAACTACCTTTTTGTATATACTGCAAAACAAATGATCATTCAAGTGTCACAAAACTATGTCCTATGTATGTGACATCAAAAAAATAATGGCCCTTGAAAACACATCATTTAAAGAAGCTGAAACCTTGGTAAACAATCCATCTTATGCCAAAATCACTACAAACAATAGATTTGCAATATTAAGCGATGTAAATAACTTTCCGCCATTACCTAATAGACCCGAAAACCATATTAATAACAACAATAATGATAAAACTTTCTATAACTCACCATCAAGTAGTCGAAGAAAACGTAAAAACAGATCACCAAATCGTCAATCCCCTCTACCTCCACCGAAAAAAATTGTCGAAAATAAACCATCTAAATCGACCCCCGTCATACCAAACCCATATAGGAAAGAATTAAAAGAATACAAAGAAAAATTAATAGGTCAAATTACCACATTTTTAAACCAAATTATAAATAACATATATGCACAATCCAACACTGAGTTGGAAACCATCAATGTACATGAAAATAAAGTTAGAGAGTATATCTCATCAATATTAGGTGTAGAAAATAATAACATGGAAGTCTATAGTCTTAGTGACTATAGCAAATATTAAAGGCAAAGTTAAAGAAGAACTAAAAATGTTCTCCATATTTCAGTGGAATGCGCGTTCCATCATAAGCAATAAACCAAATCTACTAAACTACTTAAAAAATAATACGAACCCTGATATAATTATTTTGTCAGAGACCTGGCTAAAACCACATAATAATTTCAAAATAAATGGCTACAATCTAATACAAAAAAGTAGAGTAAACGGCAAAGGTGGAGTAGGTATTTTAGTTAAACAAAATATAGAATATAGTATTATTGATGTAACATACAATTTTAACAAAGGTATTGAAATCTGTTCTATAAAACTCCCGGATAATAACGTAAGTATAATATCTATCTATAAACCCCCAAATATTGTTACAAATAAAAAAGATTGGGAAAATCTATTTTCCCAATTTCCCTCTCCTGCTATATTTTGCGGAGACTTTAACTGTCATCATAGATTATGGGGATCACCCAACGATAATTCTCAAGGAAACATACTAGTAGATGCACTTGATAACACAGATTTTGTAGTAATTAATGATTGCAGTGCCACAAGAATTACACCTCTCAACCAGCTTAAATCGGTTGTTGATCTGACTATAGTCTCGCCAGATATAGTCACTCAATGCGAGTATAAAATATTATCCGATCCTTGTTCGGATCATTTTCCTAGAATTATAGACGTTTTTTTCAGTGTGAACTATAAAGAAATAAATCCCACCACCAAGTGGAAAGATAACGCGGCTGATTGGCTAATGTTTCAGACAGAATTAGAAAATTCCTTAACAGTAATACCTGATAATTTAAACCTAGCCGAACAATATCAAATGTTTATTAATGCGGTTAATGATGCTGCCACAACGGCTATGCCTATCAAAAAACCTTTTACCCCATCCACAGATCTACCTATATGATGGGATGATGAGTGCTCAATAGCATCAAAACAACGTAAAGAAGCCTTGAATAAGTATAAGAGATTATCAAACCTGGATAATTATTTAAGGTATAAAAACTTAGACGCTCGTGCTAGGCGTATGTATAAAAATAAAGCCAAACAGTGTTGGAAAGACTTCCTAAATAAATTAAATAAAAATACACCTCTGAGTAAAATATGGTCCTTTGTCAAAAAGTTAAATAACACAAAATATTCACCTAAGAAGCCTCAAATTTCTGAGCAAATAATAGAGCATATGTTGGATGCATTAGCACCACCTTCTGTACTTAATCTGATTGAACATAGAGGGAGCAACAGCGAAGCCAGGAGCAGTATTATTAGTGAGACATTTACTATGACCGAACTTAACATTGCCATTAAAAACACAAATAGTACAGATCCTAGTAAAGATTATATAATCTACAAAATAATAGAAAACCTCCCACATGCCGCAAAGCAATTATTACTTATGATTTTTAATGACTGGTGGACTAAAAAACATACGATACAATCAAAGAAGTAATAATTTGCCTTATATTAAAACCTAATAAAAATGAAAACGACCCATCATCCTTCCGCTCAATATCCCTCATGTCCTGCGTATTAAAAACATTTGAACGCATGATCAAAGCAAGACTAGAGTGGTATTTGGAATATCATTCGTTACTTCCAATATGGCTTTCGAAGGGGCGTGGGTACCATCCATGCCATAACTCAATTAGTTACTGATATACAATATACTTTTTCACAAAATAAATACTTAGTAACATTTTTTATAGACTTAAAAGGGGCATATGATGCAGTGGACCTAAATAAACTAACTGATATTTTAAAGTCAATGAAAATAGATAGTAATTCGGCTACAAGTATAATGGAACTATACAGAAATAGAACAATTTTTATTAGAGATCACAATAACAATTTATTTGGGCCTAGAATAATATCTCGGGGATTACCCCAGGGGGCCATTCTTAGTCCAATTCTATTTAATATCTACACTGCCGATTTGCATGACATATTTGACGACCCCATTAAATGTATACAATATGCCGATGATATATGTTTATACTCCATACAGGATACATACGAAAACTGCGTGACACAGCTAAAGTACATAATGTACTGTTTAAGAGATTGGTTAACAAGTCACGGATTTAGCCTCGCTCCAGAAAAATCAGCCATATTATTCTTCACCAGACATAGAATCAAACTAGAAAATGAAATAAAATTGGGAAATATTCCAATACCAATAACTACACACTACAAATACCTTAGTGTCATTCTTGACAACGAATTGACCTGAACTAAACACATCGAATACCTAAAAGGTAGATGTGAAAAAGGTCTAAACATTTTAAAATGTGTGTCAAAAACCAAGTGGGGCGCTGATACTAAAACAGCACTAACTTTCTATAGAAGTTACATACGTGCAATATTGGACTATGGTAGTATCCTGTATGGATCCGCGTCATATTCAAATCTAATCAAAGTCGATCGCATAAAATATCGAGCTATTCGATTGTGTATGGGAGTTATGAAGTCGTCACCTTGTCCTACAATTCTGGCGGAGGCACAAGAATCTCTATTAAATATTAGAAGAAGTTTTTTGGCAAACAAATTTTTAATTGGACTAAGAACCATAGATAACAGTTATTCATTAAATGTAATATACTGTCTTACAATAGAGACTCTCACGAATAAATATTGGGAAATAAAAAAGACTCCACCGCTTGTAGACGCATTATTAGAAACGAATAATTACTCAGAATTGATAACTAGCAGCAAACCACCATCCATATTCCAAAATGATTACTGTATACTATTATTTATGCCCACTATCATATTCCCCACATATTCAGATATACCACAATACAATCAGAATGTCATACACTGTATATTAAATAGTGACCCCGAAGAAGTGGCGATATTTACAGACGGCTCTAAAACCCTTACTGGCGTTGGTAGCGCCTTCTATGTTCCTATCAATCAGTATTACTGCCAGAGGTATAGTGCCGATATTAGCTCCATATACACAGCCGAAGCGTATGCCATAGAGTGCGCTTTGGACTGGGTGAGTGAAGCGTGCATCCAAAAATGCGTGATTCTATCAGACTCCAAGTCTGTACTTCAATCACTAGGTAGCCGCGACTATAAAAAAACAGATCCCAGAACTTTAAAAATAAAACAAAAATTGACCAAACTTTTTGACAAAGGACAAATAATAAGATTTGTATGGGTAAAAGGGCATATAGGCATAGAAGGTAATGAATTCGTGGATACTATTGCAAAGTAATCGACAAATTTTACTATAATTGATCCAGCCACTGACAGAAATGATATAATTAGGGAATTCAAGGAGAAAGTAAGGAAAGATTGGGAATGCGTCTGGACGGATTATGTTCAGGTCAACAAGAAACCCTTACGCCCTCCCAAAGAGTATTCCTTATATCGAAGAATACTCCGCTCCAAAGTTCTATTCTTCTACCATAGCTAGATTCAAATTGAATCACGGCGCTTTCCCCGCACATTTGTGCAGGATAGGCGTTCAGAACACCTCAACATGCCCATGTGACAATACGTCCTTGGGAGATCTTAACCATTTATTCTTTGCGTGTAAGAAATATACTGCCCAAATAGAAAATATTTTAAGTGACCTGATTAATCTCAAAGTGAATTTACCCATAAATATAACAAGCTTGCTAAGTTATAATAGAAAAGAAATCTTTGACCTAATCGTACGTTTTATTAGAACAAATAACATAAAAATATAATATTAGTAACAAAATAATTTTCTGTGGCTGAGAAATCTTTTTTTTGTGAAGCCAAATATCCATCTCTCTCACACACACACACACACACAACATTTCTACTAAAATGTGGTGGTGCACCTTCAAGTTGTAAACACATATTATTTGTAATGTAATGAGGAATATACTCGATTATTTGTGGAAACGTATTTTGCGTAAAATCTAAGAAGACTATCCCTTGCTGTAAAAGCATCAAGTTTGTGTTGAGTCGCAACCCCACAACACCAAGACAATCCTTCCCCTAGAAAATCTAACGATCTTTTGTTTCGAAAAAAAGTTTTTGTGAGGTAGCAAAATTTTGAAGGTAATTAACATTCCAGCTTTTTTCTAGAGACGCAATCTCCAATTCGTAAGCATTTTTTAATAACTCCAAATTTTGTAGGATAATACATTCAGCTTTCCTACTTTTACATTGAGGCAACTTCCTTTAAGTTGCACATTTTCACCTTCTTCTTTTTAATTCCATCTTGCTTCATAGGTTAAAGGAATGGTGGCTTCATAACTCACCGTTGATGTTAGGGCTTTCCAAAACGCCCCTGGCGTTACCTCTAAATTTTGAGATAGGGTGCTGGTAGCACATATCTTAATCAACAGAATGCTGAACCTGTACAAAAAGCATACGGTTACTAAAAAAATCTCTATTTATTATAGATATGTCCCAAGGGGAAAAATAATAATTGTTAGGTTTGCATCTCTATGTATATGCACACATTTGCTTATTTGCTTGTGAAAAGCTTACCTTAAATAATAATAATAAAAAAAGATTATTTGTATAAAAATAATACAAAAATATGACTAACTACATACAATTACTTTACAACTACTTATTTTTTCTTAATGGTACGCTTCCTCATGTTTTTTGTAGGCCCTACTTCTGGGGTCCAAGGGTCATTGTATGGGAGAATGAGTCTCACATGCACTATGTCCTTTTTAGACTTTTTCGTTGGTCCTTCTTGGATCTGATAATCCACCTCACCTCTTTTTTTCAGGATACGGTATGGGCCAAACCATCTCAGTAGTAGTTTTTCTGACCTACCCACTTTCCTTACAGGTGTGAACACTTTTACTCGGTCACCTCTCTTGAATTCTAGATGAAGATGTTTCACATCATATCTAATTTTATCGGATGCCTGTTTTTTATTTATATTATCGACCGCCATACTTCGTACTGCTAGAGCTCTTTCTCTTATTTTATTTGCGTCCTGTGAGTTGCCTGTTTCCATGAGGTTGGCCTCGGTTGGTAAAATGGGTTCTATCCCATAAAGTAACATAAACGGAGAGTATTTTGTTGTATCTTGCCGTGCTGAATTATAGGCGAAGGTCACATGTGGTAAATACTTGTCCCAATCTGTCTGCTTGGTATTGGTGTATTTTAAGAGCATATCACCTAAGGTTTTATTTAGTCTCTCGGTTAAGCCATTACAGGATGGGTGGTCTGCAGTTGTATATTGATTCGTTGTACTCATGCAGTTTGAAAGCTCTTGAACCAGCTGTGAACGGAAGGTTCGTCCTCGGTCGCTTAGAATGTGTCTCGGAGCCCCGTTGGCGCGTGATAATCTTTTCTAATATGAATTTGGCTACTGGAGGTGCTTTACCTGATGATAGTGCTTCCGTCTCTGCCCAACGTGTGGCATAGTCCGTTTCCACGACTATCACCGTTTTTCCATTTCTACTCCTTCTGAAAGGTCGCAGGATATCAATACCTACTCTTTCAAAAGGAGTCCCAACAGGTATAGGTTGTAGCAAACGCACTGGTTTCCTGTTTTGTTGTCCTTTTCTCGCCTGACAATCTGCGCAGCCTTTAACGAATCTTTCTACATCTTTTTGTAAGTTGGTCCAATAGTACCTATCCTTTATTCTATGCAGAGTCTTTGCAATACCTAAATGCCCTGATAGTGGTTCTGAATGATGTGAAAAGAGTATTTCTCCGACAAGTGATTTTGGAATCACTAGTAGGTTTTCTAACTCATCCGGTAAAGTACTTATTTTGTATAAAACCCCATCCTTTAGTCTAAAGTTCTTTGACCTTATTACTCCCATCGGGATTGACTTCTTGGATTTATCTTGTATGGTCTCGATGAGCTGTTTTATTTCTGGGTCTGATTGTTGCTGTTTTGAAATATCAGTTGGTAAAAGTAAAAAAGTGGGAACGTCTTCTACGTCATAGACGTTGTCCTTTGCTTTTAAGACAGAGTTGCGAGGACAGACAATCTGCATCTTTGTGTGCTACACCGTTTTTATGTACTATAGTGTAGTCATATTCTGCCAGTTTCAATTACCACCTTGCGAGTCTTCCTGAAGGGTCTTTTAGTGACCTGATCCAACATAACGCGTGATGATCGCTCACTATATTAACTGGTTTGCCATATATGAGGTGACGAAGGTAACCTAATGACCAAATTGCACTTAGTGCTTCAAGTTCTGTGATTGTATAGTTTTGCTCTGCTTTCTAGAGACTTCTGCTTATGTAAGCAATAGGGTAGGCTTACTGATTATCGGCTTCTTGCAGTACAATTCCGCCTATCCCTGTTGTGCTAGCGTCTACCCTTAATTCGCAGCTTCTGTTCAGGTTAAAATGTTGCAGCACTGGTGCTGTGATTAATTTATCTTTGAGTGTTTCAAATGCCTCTTTTTGGGTCTTTTCCCAAACAAACTCTCCTTTATTAGTCGCTACATGTAGTGGTCTAGCTATGGTGGAGAAATTTTGTATGAACTTCCTGTAATAGTTACAGAGACCAATGAAGCTTTGTACATTTTTTATTGTTCGGGGTTCCGGGAATTCCTTAATGGCAACGAGTTTATCTTCGTCAGTTTATCTTCTTCTTTGCTTACTACATGCCCTAGAATTTTAACTTTTGGTTTTATGTAGACGCACTTACTGGGTTTAAGTGTTAATCCTGCCTCTCGTAATCGTTGGAAGACCTTGTGTAATTATTCTAAGTGTTCGTTTAAAGTTTTTGAGAAAATTATGATGTCGTCTAGGTAAATTAATATATCTTTCCATTTCATTCCTTGGAAGACCCTATCGGCCAGTTCCTGGAATGTAGCAGGTGCGTTGCACAAGCCAAAGCTTAGGATATTAAATTCGTAAAGTCCATGACCTTGTGCTATAAAGGCGGTATATTGTTTCGAGTCTTCTTCTATCTTTACCTGCCAGTAGCCACTAAACATGTCTAGTGTGGTGAAATACTGTGCGTCGCCCAGGTATGTAAGATATCATCGATGTTTGGAATTGGATACACAGATTTTTTAGTTACATTGTTTAGCTTACGGTAATCAACACAAAACCTGGTGTCACCGTCTCTCTTCTTAACCAGTACCACCGGGCTTGACCAAGGAGAGTGTGATGGCCTTATTACTCCACTTTCCAGCATTTGCTTTATCTGATTATCTATTATTTCACGTTCTTTCTGTGAAACTCTATAGGGATGGCATTAGATTGGTTCAGTGCTACCTACATCAATTTTATGTTCTGTTAGATTTGTTAACCCCATGTATTTTGTTGATTTTGTAAATACGTCTGAAAATTGCCCTAATAGTTTTGTTAATTCTTGTTTAAAAATCCCATCGTCTATATGGGCTAGATCGTGGTCTTCTATGGTTACTTGTTCATCTGTGGTTTTTGAAAACAGAGTCAAGCAGTCTGCCGAATTGTCCTCAAAAAATCCTACTGTCGAATTCTGGAAAATTTTTTGCGTGTTGTGTCCGATATTTAAGATTTTAAGTGTGATCTTGTCTTTTGAAATACGTGGGGGAGACGAGCTTAAAATATGACGTGGAATGAGAAATTCTTCTTTCTCTCGGAAAGACATATCTTGTAGCATCTCCCTACTTTCTCCTTTCGAAATTTTTAAATCTATATCATATTCTATATTTGGCTCCAAAATATAATCTTCTTCCAAGGTTACCTTAATACTTGTTAGTGGAATATCCATGATGTTAAATTCCTCCACGTTACTGTTTTAATCCTTCTAGTTTCCTGGTCGTCTTCATGTACGGTTAATGTTTCACTATCTTCCTTATTCGATTGATTATAGGGTAAATTGCATACCAGAATGTCTATTTCCATGTTACTAAAGATGCAGAGAAGCATGTTTTTTACCATCCTCCAGTTTAGTTTATCCAGGCCACAACCTAATCGTGGGATTGCTAGTTTCTTAACGTCCCTTTTCTGTAGGAGAAATTTCATTTTTTGTAAACAGTCCCACAGCGACTTCAGGGTAGGTTTATCCCAAAAACAAGTCTTTTGTGATTAAATGATATACATTCCTTCCATTATGCTCGGTTAGTGCCACTTCCCCTTTTGCCAGGGTTTGGTTGATTAGCTGTCTCTTTACACAGAATTTATCTTCCATCGTTTTAGCCACACCTTTTCCCATTTTTATATCTACCGAAATACAGTGGGCTAGCGGGTAATCTTTTGGCGTATCAAAAATATTCATCGTTTTCTCTTCAATCCTTACTCGTAAGATTTCCTTTTCATAGTCAGTCTTACACGTTATAAATCTGTGGAAGTCTTTCTCCCTGTTATTTGCGCCTTGATTTCCCATGGATTGCCGAACCTGCTGAGTTAAGTCGTTACCTTTAGTCACTCTGGTTTCTTCCCTTGTTTCAAAATTTTGTCCATTAGAGTGAATGATTTCTTTGATTGATTGTGTAACTTCTTTATTTTCGTTACTAGTTACTGGACTGCAAGTCTTTACTGTCTTGCTTGTTTCTGAAGCTGGGATATTCTGTTCTTTACAGTGTTTAGTTAAGCTCGTAGAAATATTTTTGTGCCATTCCTCGTGATATGCCCTTTTATAGTTGAAGTATCTATCTGGACTATTTTTTGTTTCGTTATGTGGAGTCCCTGTGACATGAACCATGTTTGTATCTATTTTTCTGGTTTCCTCTTCTTTTCACAGGAAGACCACTGTCGTTTGGTTATTGGTGCTGAAATATATTTTCCTAGCGTTTAAGGCTATAATCGATTTGAATTTATTTAGGAATTCCATTCCTAATATAAGTGGAACCGGCGAGGTTTCAATGACGGTTGCTGAACATGTTAAATTTCCTACCGTGAGGGTAAAGTTGGCTTCCCCTAAGGTCGGTATTCTATACCCTCCAGCTACCAAAAGGCATTTAGAATAATTCTTTTTAGGAGAATAATGCTTCAGCAACTCTCTCGTTATTATATTTTCCTGGGCTCCTGTGTCAAGAAGCGCCTTTGTCTTATAATTATCTATGATTACACTAATTGCTAAAATGTTTTCTTTATTTCTCGTGCCCCCTTTTTGTGCCAAGACGACGCCGGGGCTTAATTGCGCCGTCCAGTTCCGTTTGGGTATTGGTTCTGATTTTCTCGACAAGTCCCGGCAGAATGCCCGATTCGGTTACATATGTAACATCTTGGTCTCTCATCATGGTGTCTCGTGTTTGGAATATGGGGGTTGTTGTTGTAATTGTTTCTTTGAGGCTGGTTAGTTTGCCTACCATATCCCTGTCTTCCTTTCTCCCTTTTGTCTAGAATGGAAATATTGTTGGGTTTGGTTTTGTACGTTTGTACTATTAAAACGATTGGCATTCCACCCCTGGAAGTTCCTTACTGGTTGCCTGTAATTATTACTAGCATGGAACTGGTTTGATGGCGTAAATGATTGTCTTCTGTTTGGAGAGTACCTTTGTCCAAAACTATTATTGTTTTGATTACCAATTGGCGGGTTTTCGCTGCAGTGGCAGTGGCAGCTAACTGTGTCTTTGTGTCGTCACTCTCAAATTCTTTTTGAAAATCGTCTTTGATTTCCGCCCATGATTTTGCTCCGTTGTCTTCCACCATTTTGTAGTGTTGGAACCATAAATCTGCGGCCCCCTCTAGGAATGATTCCATGTATGAGATTTTGCAAGAGTCGTCCCACCTGTTTGCCGCGGCTGTTCTTTCATAGGACTTCATGAAAGGTGTCGCATTGTTTTTGCAGGGGTTGAAGGTTGGGGGACATAAAAATTTTGGCGTTGCTGGTGTTCTCGGGTTTGCGAAACTATTAGACAATGTTGCGTCTGCCATGGTTTTTGTTTCTTCTTCTTCGTCCACTTTTCGTGTCTCCGGTGAAACGTTTGGGGCTTCCTTGTCCTTATCCGCAAGATGGTTTACTTCTGTAAGATTGTTTGCTTGATCCTCCAACTCTTCAGGTTTGAGATTTGAATTTGTTCCCTTATTGTCCTGCTTGGGAGTGAGGTTCCTCTTCTTCGGCTCAGGGAAGACAAATTTTTCATGCCGACTTTTAGGTGTGTCGGTGGGTGATCGTGAGACTCTCGGTGATCGAGCAAAGGGATCTTCAACGTCGAATAGCTCCGTGCTACGATGTTGCGGGTTAAATGGCGTTTCCTTTTCTTTTTTCCCAGTTACTGCTAGCTTTAGAGTAGTTGCCCTTGTTGCAATTCTTCTCTCGTTACTGTGCCCACATAATTTTATATAAGTGTATGTCTGTTCCTATTACTGATAAAAATAACTATCAATGTGTATATGTGATAACCTTGACTACTCATTTTGTGCATATACACAGGAATGCATTTAAAAATAGTAAACCAACTACTGATTTCCTGCAATTAAATTACTTTTATTTTTAACTAATTTAACCACTATTTCTATTTCTTGAGTATCCTTATTAAAACTGTTAAGTTCAATAGGTAAGCTAGCTCTTTTAGTCATCGTCGTCTCCAAATAACCTTTTGAATTTTAAATGCCACGTCGAATGTTGGCGTCTTTGGACGTGTGGTGGTTGGAGATGGGAAGCTAAAACAACTAGCCTTGCCTTTTGAGAGAGGGCTACTTGGCCCCAGAGCACGGGGTGTTAATGGCCGACCTGATTTGATAAGCTGCACCTCTACAGGGCTTAGGGAGCATAACAATAGATCTCTCTTTTCTTGGCGTTCTTTCTTGCCTGGTTTATTTTTACGTGGCATTTAAGAGAAAAAAATTATGTTATAAATAAAATATATATATAAATAAAATAGTCTAAGTAGTAAGACTACAGGGATTTAAAATAGAAAAGAAAATAATAAGATATGCTGAACGTTATAATTATTTACTAACGACCGCCACATTAAGACGGCCACAACTAGGGCCACTTGGCCTGCGAGAGGTTTATTAATTATATAATGGTTGCAGCCAAACAACAAAGTCACAAAAAATGAATTAAATAACAAATAAAGTTTTCTTACCACAAGCACATGTTAGGAGAAGATGGGTCCCCAGAATGGACTGCCACTGTCCATTCATTCTGAACTATTTATATGTTTGAGAAATGTTTAATCAGCATATTCCCTTCATACGTAGTAGAGAGCTCCGAAGCTTATGGCCTGATGTTATTAATTAGTAATTGTAACCCGACACTCTATATCCTTTGTTACATTTTAAATGCTTTTCTACTGTATGTTTTATAGATTGAAAAATAATAAATGGCAATGAATTTAGTTTATTAATTATAGATTTAAATTTGGAAATCCTTTAATTTAGGATTTCTATTTTTTGTATTTTATTTATAGGGAATATGCTAATAAGATAATTTTCCAAATTTTCATAGAAAAATAGTTATTTATTTTTGACAAGTTATAATATGTCAAATTTTCGGAAAAATGTCACTTTTCAGAAAAACGCCAAATTCTCGAAAAAACGTCAAATTTACGAAGAAATTTCACCTTTCAGAAAAATGTCAAATGTTCGAAAATTGTCAAATTTTCAGAGTAATGTCACTTCAGAAAAATGTCAAATTTTCGAAAAAATGTCGAAATTTGGGGAAATGTCACTTTTCAGAAAAATGTCAAAAATTCAGAACGTCAATTTTTCGGAAAAATGTCACTTCAGAAAAATGTCAAAAATTCAGAACGTCAAATTTTCGGAAAAATGTCACTTTTCAGAAAAATGTCAAATTTTCGAAAAAACGTCAAATTTTCGAAGAAATGTCACCTTTCAGAAAAATGTCAAATGTTTGAAATTGTCAAATTTTCGTAGTAATGTCACTTCAAAAAAATGTCAAATTTTCGAAAAAATGTCAAATTTTTGGAGATGACATTTCGAGGTGCCACATCGGTAGGGTAAAATCGAAATATAATCTAGTTATAATTTCATTACAGTCTTATTAATAATATTCAATGACATTTAAAAGTGAAATCGATATATTATCTAATCCTCATCAGGTCGGTTCGAACGTAAGAGGCACCTTGTATATTGCGGTTTAGAGATTTTATACATTTTCATATTTTTGAGTGCTTAATCAAAAACCTCATTCGCATTTTGCTCCAAAATTATAATAAAAGATAGTTTATATAAATGATGAGAGTTTACACGTCTCTGACGATCGCCCTGTATAAAAGATATGATCCAGTTTCAACAAGAAATGTCCTACAATGCTATTTTCAACATGTTCCAATTCTAAATAAAAAAAATCGGCAGCTACTGGAAGCGGCTGGAACCTCCCCACCCGGTGAATCTTTGTAGCCGAAAAGAGCACTAAACAATATGAACGATCTCATTTTATTATATTTATCTCGATATTTATTAAGTTGAAATATTTTTTTCATATTAAATCAGAAAAAAAAGTCTTGCGTTCGGTGGGATTTGGGCCTAAGAACTTGAGTGTTAAATTTATAGTCTGCACAACATTAATATTTTATTCAATATTTTAATACAAATATATGCTTCATCGGATCCTAGGCCGGGGCCAGCCAGACAACCACGGTGAACACCGCCGAGGCGAGTGTGAGGCTGGACGGGGTAGGTCCGGTTTGGCTTGGAGAAAAATAGAAAAGTAGCTCTTCTCTTCTGTAGGCAGGCTTAAAAACTAGGTTAAAATTATAATGTGTCCACATGGACCTAAAATTAATATAAAAAAAATAAACACAATACTATAAAAACGTTCGTAGGCAAGAGTACCTAATAATTTTGATTATTGATACGGGAAACAACTAAACGAAAAAACTTGTTCGTTGGTAATGGGATGGATGGCAGGGATGGCCATCTTTGGAAAAAAACATATAACTATTGGTGGACAGCTTCCCTGTCAGATGTAGCCAGGGTAGTGTTCATGGTGGATCGTTTAAGTTTGAGTTGGTATAGTTTGTTTTATCTTTTGGCCTCGACCGATTTTTCACTAAATCGGTCGAGGAAGTGATAGCTGTGAAATTTTTGGTTCCAATGTTTCTCTGGGGAATTTGGTTTTTGAAAAATGTTTAGGTTGGTACCAATGTCTTAAATTATTTTTAGGTTATGTAGTATTATTTTTGGTTATGTCGCCGGAAGAATTTCCGGAGGGATGCCGGAAGTAGCGGAAATAGTTTTTAAAATATAATGTCACTGTCACTTTTAAAGTTTTATTGGAAAAAACTCACCGAAAGCGTTCCGGTGGGGTTGCTTACACTTGTAGGGCTTGCAAGCGGTTCAGGATGGCCACTCACACCATCCGTGGGCTTTATAAACGTCGAAAAAACTTGTAATCTCTCGATGCACTTGACACGTCAAAAATACTCAGCATTCAGTCTGCACTCTATAACACACTAGCAGAGAACTTATACCACAGATGGACCCGTAGTATTTTTTGGGAATTTTCCTTTGAGTCCATTTAATAAAATTTGACATTTTTCCGAAAATTTGACATTTTCCTGAATTTTTGACATTTTTCTAAAAAGTGACATTTCTCCGAAAATTTGACATTTTTTCGAAAATTTGAAATTTTTCTGAAGTGGCATTACTACGAAAATTTGACAACTTCAAACATTTGACATTTTTCTGAAAGGTGACATTTCTTCGAAAATTTGACGTTTTTTCGAAAATTTGACATTTTTCTGAAAAGTGACATTTTTCCGAAAATTTGACGTTTTCCTGAATTTTTGACATTTTTCTGAAGTGACATTTCCCCAAAATGTGACATTTTTTCGAAAATTTGACATTTTTCTGAAGTGACATTACTCTGAAAATTTGACAATTTTCAAACATTTGATATTTTTCTGAAAGGTGACATTTCTTCGCAAATTTGACGTTTTTTCGAAAATTTGACGTTTTTCTGAAAAGTGACATTTTTCCGAAAATTTGACATATTTCTGAAAAGTGACATTTCCTTGAAATTTTAACATTTTTACGAAAATTTGACATTTTTCTGAAAAGTGACATATGTCCGAAAATTTGATATTTCTTGGAAATTAAAAAAAAAAAAATTTCGTGACTCGTCTTGTAGAAATATTTTTTTGATATCATCATCAGTTCGCCTGTTATAAGAATTTTATGTTTTTATGACGTCATCAGAACGTAGGTGTATTTTTAATTCACTCGTATTCCATCCATCTACAATATTTCAACCTACGTTTCAAACTTTAATTGGATGTTTCCAATTGTTAAATCGATATCTACATCAGTTCGCCCTTTGTAAGAATTTTTCTTATTTGTGATGTCATGTGACGTAGGAGTATTATTAATTCACTTGTATTCCGTCCGTCTACAATATTTCCACCCACATTTCAAATTTTAATTGGATGTTTCCAATCGTTAAGTCGATATTTGTACCAGTTCACCTGTTGTAAGAATTTTTTTTCTTTGTGGCGTCCTGTAAACGTAGGTGTATGTTAATTAACTTTTGTTCCATCCATTTACAATATTTCTACCTACGTTTCAAATTTCAATCCGTTACCTCCAACCGTTAAGTCGATATTTGTACCAGTTCTTCTGCTGTAAGATTTTTTTCTTATTTGTGATGTCATGTGACCTAGGTGTATTTTTAATTCACTCGTATTTCGTCCATCTACAATATTTTCACCTACGTTTCAAACTTTAATTGGATGTTTCCAATAGTTAAGTCGATATCTGCACCAGTTACTAAGAATTTTTCTTATTTGTGACATCATGTGGACGTAGGTGTATTATTAATTAACTTGTATTCCGCCCGCCCACAATATTTATACACACATTTCAAATTTTAATTGGATGTTTCCAATCGTTAAGTCAATATCTGTACCAATTCGCCTGTTGTAAGAATTTGCCTTATTTGTGACGTCATGTAGATGTAGGTGTATTATTAATTCACTTTTATTCCGTCCATTTACAATATTTCCACCTATGTTTCAAATTTCAATTCAATAACTCCAACCGTTAAGTTGATATCTGTACCAGTTCGTCTGTTGTAATAATTTTTCATTTTTGTGACGCCATGTGACCTAGGTGTATTATTAATTCACTCGTAATCAGTCCGTCTATAATATTTATACCTACGTTTCAAATTTCAGTTCGATATCTTCAACCGTTCCCGAGTTATCAGCCGAAATCACTGAACACCTCTGTCATTATTAGAATATCACCCTGTACATTGCACTGCTTTAAGGACAAAAAACTATAAATTTCACTTGGTGGAGATTTTAAAAATCATTATCGAATATAATTTGGGCATATGGGAAAATTCGAAATTTTGTTTTGAAACGTATATAGCAGCGAAACCATTAATCCTACAGACATTTTTTGACAAAGCAAATTCGTCATCATTTTATTGTCTCTCTAATAGATCCCTACTATTTTTTTGCCAAAATCAATATTTATCTAGATATTCGCAAGAGAAGAGAAAAAAACACGTTTCCTTGTAAAATGTAAATTTCCACTTGTTTCGTTCCTAACGTCCTTATTTTTTGTCTTATGTCAAAAAATAAAAAATAATTTTTTGTAGCATTAAATTCTCTACACATTCGTTAGGGCGTAGTATTTTGGCCTACGGACCGCCGTTTAAGAGTAATGGAGGTTTAAAGAGAAAAATTCGAGATTTTAGACGAATTTCAAAAAAGTCTCCACTTTGGCCGACCGTATCTCGGTAATTTTTGGAGCAGCATAAAAATTCAAAAAAAAGACTTTTAGGTAATTCAATTCTCTACAATTTCGTTAGGTCAAAGTTTTTTGCCGTAGGAGTCGCCGTTTAGAAGTTACGAACGATTTAATGAAAAAAGTGCATGACACCGTCATGTTGAAAGGCCCGCCGGACCCAAACGAAAAGTCCCATTAAAATTTCGAGTGCGGCAAAACGTTCCTGACTTTATGTAGTTTTCCTTAGGGAGTTTTTATTTTTGAGCTATCTCTCACAGTTTCCGAGTTATAGATGAAAAACCGTTTTCAGAGTTTCGGCATCCGAGGGTAAATTTTGGTCGAAAACACATCTAAATTTACTCGTATTTTAAAAAATACGATACCGCGACGGCCGTACTATGTAGCGATGGAAGAGAAAGTTGATCCGCTCGTAAATTGCATGTCGAAATTCGAAAATTCAGCGCGGTACGAACGAACAAAAGTGACATTTTTGCAATTGTTCGTTTGACGTTTCTCGATCGCGAATTTGTGTTAGAAGAGTGTCCATCTTCCATCTCGTTCCGCCGCAAAAATAGAGATAGACAGTCTTTGCGCGTTAATAACTAATTAACCGTAGATAATTAGTCGTTCGGAATGCCGCCTTGAGATGTAGAATTTCACTTTCGTCAGATCAGTACAGTCCCGATTCCGTCAATAGTCTCTAAAAAAAGCCTTTGCGGCTGCAAATTTACAAAGAGTAATGGGTACAGCCCTGTATTATTGTGGTATACGTTCTCTGACACTGGTCTATCGAACGTTAGGTTAGACTATAAAATTTATCTTACACAAGAAGAGCGTTATTTTGTTTTTTAATTTTTTTCACGGAAACCAAATCGAAAAAGTGCAAGTGTGATATATCGTTGAAATCGGAATTTTACTGCTTTTCAATGGTTCAATTACAAATTGTAAGTAATCATAAAATAAACAACTTGTTGTGCCAAAACGACACTAAACGTAATCCGATCTCAACCAATCAATCAATCAATCAAAACAAATTTATTAGTATTAGGGATTACAATAATGCGCCTGGGTCAGGATCTCAACCAAAACCTTTTCAGATCTTCTGGAGCACTAAAGAAACCCTCATACAAAGTTTCATCCAAATCCGTTTAGTAGCTTCGCCGCTATCGTGCTAACATACATACACACACACATACATATACACAGACATTTTTCAAAAACAACTTTTTTGGGTTCCGTAAAGATTTGATGTTATCTCAGTTTTCGATTTTGGACTAATTGTAGTAACCTCCCACAATTTTATTGTGGGGAGGTTAAAAATATTAAGTCCAACAGAGGTTACTGTATTTAAATAGATATTCGCATTCGCCAACGTCCAACTACAACTTTTATTTATTATTCATTCATTCATTCATTTTATTCATATTAGTCTTATTAAAAATTACTTAGACATTTTAAGGTAAAATTGATATAATCATCTAATCTACTTAAAGTTGGTTCCAATCTAAGAGACACCCTGTATATTGCAATTTAGACATCTTGTACATATTCATATTTTTGTGTACTTAATCAAGTAATATTTTGCTCTAAAAATATAATAAAATAGTTTATATAAATGATATGAGAGTTTGCACACGGATAGGATTCTGATTTCAATTAAAAGTATTATACCATGCTATTTTATATAAATATGTTCCAAATTCGACCAAAAAAATCCAACAGGAATTATCGTTTGTAATAGACATTCATTCGAAGTCGGCTGCAACTCTTATTCATTTCGTAACGGTCTTATTAAAAATGCCTTAATAACATTTTAATGTAAAATAGATATATCATTACTGACTTTATTGGTTTGGTTACTGACTTTATTGGTTTGGAAGTATCACATTACATAACTTTACTTCCCGCCCTGTTTCCAGCCACCTAAAATTTGATAACTGTAAAATTTTACAATTAATTATTTTTTATTTATTTGCTTTCATCATGATTAGAGAATATTATTTAGATATTAAGGAAATCACCACTTACACATTTTTTTATTTATCATGAAATTACCTACTTAGGGCAACAATATGCAGAAAGTAGATAATTTCATAATAAATAGTAGTGATTTGCTTAATACCTAAATAATATTCTCTAATCTTATAAAATTGTACTTTTACCACTAAAAGCTGCATATTATTTTGAATAAAAAAATACTATTTTTTTGTGAATTTTATGTTTAATGGCAAATGAGGAAACAGCAATAAAAAGAATTAACTAAAGTAGAAAAAACTACTTATTGAAATTAATTGTTAAATTATATTTATTGTAGGCCTTTATGGATCTTCTCCAAGGAGTTGTCGTTGGTGGAGAGGCTTAAGTAACTGCGATGATCCCAAGAGCCATGTCGGCGGGAGAAATAGTCTCCTGGTAGGGTCACCCATGCCGGCAAGGTCGAGGGTAAGCGGCGAAAACTAAGGACAGCTCAAACCTCAGGATCCACACCGTAAAGGGTGGCTACAGAATCTGGCGTACCCGGGGGTAATCCGAGCTACGGGCGAGTTGTGCCACTCGTCCGATTAACACCGTAATTACAGCCCACGCTTCAACGAATTCTGCGAAAAAAAAAATGGCACCAAGGGGTACGTCGCACAGTGAGACCGAATTCATTTCTAGCCGGACAAAAGTGCAAAAAACAATTGACGCCAAACAAAACAAAATTTGTCTTAACGTGTTCGTTAGAGGTAGCTAAGTTTATTGTATACACGACGCATCGCTGGTAATTAGATTCAGAGTGTAAGGTGCAGTGTAAGTTGCACCTTATTTGCGTACGAAATTTTCGTAATAAGTGGCACCTCTGAACGTTTGATATTATCAACATAGCGTAGTTGACTATCGGTTGGTGGGTTGTTTTTTTTTAACAGTAAGGTAAGTGTATGTAGCCTACATTCACATTTAACAAATTAGGATTGTCTATTAAATAATAAAGTATAATCAATTGTCGACTAAAAAATTTAGTTATAGTTATGTTAAATATGACCGCAAAAAAAGAGGGGGCGAGGGGATATTTCTCTATTTTATTTTTCTTTTCTGCACTGTGGTTACTTAAGATCGCTTAATAGCTGATGTGCCAAGTTGCGCCATAACTAATGTTTTTAAGCATGAAATTTGACACATACCCGCCCATGTGCTCTATAGATTAAAATAATTATTTTCTTCGTTTAACTCGCCCTAAGACAGACAAATTGCGATGCGCAGGGAGTTTTCCCGAGTACTAAGGATGCGCAGTGAGTTTCCCCGAGCACCATGGATGCGCAGTGGGTTTCCTCCAGTACTAGGGATGCGCCGTGGATTTCCTCGAGCACTATGAATGCGTAGTGGGTTTCCTCGAGTACTATGGATGTGCAGTGGATTTCCTCGAGTACAATGGATGCGCAGTGGGTTTCCTCGTGTGCAATGAATGGGAAATGGGTTTCCTTAAATGCAATGGATGTGCAGTGGGTTAGTATCTCAATTTTCTTAATTCCACGCAGACGAAATTACACGCGAAGGAAATTCCACGCGGACGAAATCGCAGGCATCAGCTAATATTGTAATATAAATATTTTACATTTAATAAATTAAATTATTTATAAAATGTGTTTTTATTTCCTAATACCTATCCTGACATGATGATCATGAGTGAGAAAGGTGAGACATCTTGAACAGCTGTAACAGGTGTAACAGGTCCGCGGACCTGTTACACCTGTTCGGGCTGTTCAAGATGTCTAGCTCTTTATATATACATATACATATACGTATATTATGTATGATCAGCTCGAACAGCTCGAACAAGTGTAATAGGTGTAACAAGACCGAGGACCTGTTACTCCTGTTACACCTGTTCGAACTGTTCAAGATGTCTAGCTCTTTATATATACACTAGCTGATGCCCGCGACTTTGTCCGCGTGGAACTTCGTCCGCGTCTTTTTAAACCGTCGAATACGTGTCTCCTTATTTCCTCAGAGGAGCCCGTCACTGGAATATCACGTTTCTGACTTACGCGATTTCAGAGATACGGATACCCTTTAGACCATATACCACTCCCGGTCTTACCCCTTCAAAAAGTGAAAATCGAAATTTCGTCTCACTCGTGTCTAATAGATTTCAGTAAAGAATATTTCTGTCAAATTTCACGCTTCTAGATCTAACCATTTCCGAAAAGTTTAAAAAACACCCCCTCCCCGTTTACCCTTTCGGGGGGTCTCTTTTTGAAAATCCGTCGAATACGTGTCTTCTTATTTTCTCAGAAGAGTTCATCGCTCGAATAATCACGTTTATGACTTACGCGATTTCAAAAATACGGGTGCGCTTTCAACCATCTACTACCCCCGTTTTCACCCCTTCAAAAAGTGAAAATCGAAATTTCGTCTTACACGTATCTAAGAAATTTCAACAAAAAATATTTCTGCCAAATTTCACGCATTTAGGTCTAACAGTTTCCGAAAAAGCCTAAAATTTCAACCCCCCTTTTTACCCCCTTGGAGGTCGAATTTCAAAAAATCCCTTCTTAGTAGATACCTATGACATTCGAGGAACCTCTATGCAAAATTTTAAGTTTCTAGACTCGGCGGTTTGAGCTGTGCGTTGATAGATAGGTCAGTCAGTCAGGGTATTCTTAATAATAAAAGCGACATTGCTCAGTTTGGTTTTATTTATTTTTGGGGCATTTTACTACACTCAGTATGTGATATTATTTAATGTACTTGGCTCTACAGCCAACAACAACATTGATTTTATTTATTTCAATAATATGTATTTACTAGAGGTTATCATTACGTAAAAACTAATTTTGACCAGATAAAAATTGAATTGGTCCCACTGTGCGTCGGGTGGTAACTGTGACCGGGGGGGCTTGCCTTAACTGGCCGACCCACCAGGAGAAAACCTCTATAAAGGAACCGACAGCAAAGTCGAAAAAACCTGCGGACACCGGGTGACCTCCGCAGTATATACCTTGCCTTCGGAATGGGCGTCACCCGGGGATCGACTGAATATCGACCCGACTCGTGGGATGAACTATGGAGAAATTAAATAAAACAGATGAGAACCAAAAAGGTCAGAGGAGAATGGAGGAGAAGAAAGCTGCCACGACCAAGGGCACACCTGAAACAGGAGAACATGCAAGAAAGACCACTAGCATAAACAGGTCTATAATGGCGACAACTGTGAAAACAAGCTCAGAAGACAAGGAGAGCGATCCCTTCAGGGGGCGGGACAGCATTACCAGGTTCCCAACAAGGTCCCCAGCAAACCCGATCAGTAATCTCACGAGGAGTAACTCAGTCGGTGAGGAGAGCAGAAAGCGTAAGGCACATCGCCAAATACGACATCGATCCGTACAAGAGGAAGGAGAATGCACTGTCATTTACAGTGAGAGAAGCTCTAAATGCTATAACCGGACAGGTAAAGTGGCTGGAAAAAGTGATAGACGAGAACCCGAACACAAAACGGGAAATAAAGGACCTCACGATCAAGCTGAAAAAGAGCATTGATATCGTCAATAGAGATTCCATCACACAATGGTTGGAGGATAATAAGTGGGAGGTGGTCGAAAAACAAATTTTCGACATGGATACTCAGACCGAAGACTGCGGGGATTCTAAATCGGACATGATGGTAGATGTAACACCAGAGATGAAAGAAATAGGGACACATACTGACCCTATGCAGACGGATATCCCCATACCGAAGGTAAGAAGTGCTAACTAGCCGAGGAAGTACGTAAGGCTATCAAAGAAGGGAAGAGCTTTGTTAATTACAAGGAGTTGTTGGAAAAGATCTGGCCTCCGCAGGTGTTCGAGAGGGTTGAGGAGGCAGAAAGGAACCCGTTATGGGAGCCGAAGGAAAGCGATCTGGTGCTCTGCGTTCAAGGAAATGAAGAGCTGAATAAGGGAGTAGGGAAGCAATTTAAGATGAGATTTCCCGAGTTAGCTGAGTTGGACAATGACTCGTCGGAGAAAGAAGGATATTAAGTATGAGAGCAGTTCAACAGTGGCCACCAAGAAGAGGGAGGTTAAGTAACGCTTCCTATATAGGATAATGATGGACAGCAGCGAGGAAAACACCTACGACATTATATTAAAATGGAAAGAACGGCTGGTGGACAACGGCCGGACAGGGGTAGCTTTACGTCGTACGGAATGTAACTGGAGTAGGGTAAAGAAGATGGAGTTTATAATGTCTGACACGGACATCAAAGTAATTGGCTACTCTCCACCAGGGAAAAGGGGGGAGAAACAAGATGGATATACTCTGCACAAGGAAGCCACTGTGACCGAGAAGATGAAAGAAAGAGAGCATATTAGGCGGAATAAGGAAAGGCAGGTACTGTTCCTGAGCAAGGAGGGGGTGGAATATAAGGAGCTTCTTACCAGAATTAAGAAGGTTGATATAAAAGCTCTAGGAACAGAGATCACAGCATTAAGGAAGACTAAAAAGGGCGAGATGCTCATTGAGATCAAAAGGGGGAAAGACGCCGCATACCCTTTAAAAAAGGATATTGATGAGCTCGGAGTCTCTATAAGGACTAGAGGAGCTGATAAGGTTGTTATCATTAAGGATCTCGATGCAACTATTACCAGCGAAGAAGTACGCAAGAGTCTAGCTGGGGAAATGAAGATCAAGGAGGATGAAGTGGTCGTGGAGAGGCTAAGGCCATCCTTTGGGGAAAACCAGACCGCCACGGTAAGGCTACCTTAGAAGGAGGCGATGGAGTTACTGGAAAGAAAAAGGGGGAGAAGTGGGTGGCTCAAGTGCAGAATAGCTGAGAGGATAAGAGACACTGGGGCAGACATGAAGTGTTACAGATGCTGGGGATATGGCCACACTAAGGACAATTGTGATGGCACTGACCGCTTGAAGGCCTGTTTTAAATGTGGGAAAGAAAACCACCAGGCCAGAGATTGCACTGGGCCTATTTTCTATCCCGTCTGCAACAAAGGAGGGCATAGGGTGGATTCAAGAGCATGCCCCCTGTCCCGGAAAACTCCGGGGAGGACTGAGCAAGAAGGGGAGGGGAAAATGCTACACATTCACTGTGAAGCAAATAAACCTAAACAGGTGCCGGGCCGCCCAAGATCTTCTTTGGGCGTCCACAAAGCAGAAGGGAATTGGTTCTCATAGTTAACGAACCTAACAAAAGGATGTTTGGCCCGGATGGTACGTCGAAGGGAACAGAGATGCTGCCATTGGGATCCTAAGCCGGGAAATCTGTGTGCACAGGAGTGGGAGTGGGCATGGATTCGTCTGTATGGAGCTGAATGAAGTGATTATATTCAGCTGCTACTTCTCACTCAACGCCATGCCATGCTGGGAGATCTAGAAGGGGCCTAGAAGAAATGGGGCATAGGATTAGGGAGCTAACTAGGAGGACCAGGAAAGATGTAATCGTGGCGAGGGATTTTAACGGCAGAGCTCCAAAATGTAGTAGAGTGGTCAGCCCAAATCCACCTACAGGTCATAAACGAGGGAGTGGTTCTATTCCAGACATAATGATGACCTCAACAGGCGCAGTGAGGAGGATTAGCAACTGGAGGGTTCTCTTGGAGGAAACATTGAGCGACCATCGATATATACAATATGAAGTGGGTCAACAGACCGAAACACCGATGATAAGGGGAAGAGGCTGGAAGTTAAGCCGGTTGGACCGAGGTATCTTCAAGAGAGCTCTTAAAGAACAGGTGACAGTTGGTAATGCTGCAATAGAGGAGGACCTAATAAGGGCAGTTAATAGAGCCTGCGATTAAGCAATGCCGAGGAGGAGAGTTATAAGACCAAACGGCTTGGTATATTGGTGGACCGAAGAAATCTCCGATCTCAGAGAGGAGTGTGTTGCGGCCAGAAGGAGATACGTTAGGGGAAACAGGAGACAAGGAGTGCAAGAGGAGAACGCGGCCATACAACTCTACCGGGAGACAAAGATGAGATTAAGAGACGCTATCAAGAAGTAAAAAAATGACAAATGGAAAGAATTGTGCCAAGACATAGATAGAGACGTGTGGGAGGATGGGTTCAAGATTGCGACGAGACGCATGAAAGTCCCTCCTCCAACAACCAGCCGAAAAGATGGTGGAGATCGTGAATGCCCCATTCTCAGAAAGGGACGAAATAATATGGAGACCAACGGTGGTGGGAGAAGTTCCCCATTTTACCGAGGAGGAAATGTCGGAGGTGTGTGGTAGGTTCAAGAGCGGAAAGGCTTCAGGACCGGATGAAATTCCCCCGGAAATAGTAAAGCTGGTGAGAGAAGAACAACCTAGGGTTATCCTATGGGTTATGAACCGCGCTCTGGAAAGGGGAAACTTCCCCGATAGATGGAAGAAAGCAAGACTGGTATTGATAAAGAAAGGGGACAAGCCACCAGATGAACCATCCTCATATAGGCCGGTATGTCTGCTCGATAAAATGGGCAAGTTAATGGAATATCTGCTTCGGGGGAGGCTAGAGGCAGACATTGAAGAGAAGGGAGGGTTATCGGACAACCCAGTTCGGTTTCAGGAAAGGGAGATCCACGGTAGGAGCGATAAGGCGCCTAACCGAGACAGCTGGGGAGGCTATGAGGGCCAAAAAGATCTGTGCGATAGTAACGCTGGATGTTCGGAACTCTTTTAACACTGCGGATTGGGGCGAGATAATTGAGAAGTTGCGAAAGTTAAGAATAGCCCCGTACCTGCTCAGAATAGTAAAGAGCTACCTCGAGAACAGGTAGACAGGGCCGAAGAAAAATGACTTGTGGTGTTTCACAGGGATCGGTCCTGGGCCCAACCTTGTGGAATATAATGTTCGATGATGCATTACGCTTACCCCAGCCGGAGAACGTTAAGGTTATCGGATATGCCGACGATCTGACAGTAACAGTCACGGCTAGATCGGCGAGGGAAATCGAGGAGGCGGCGAACACGGCCATTGCAAAAATAGAGAGATGGGTAAGGGGCAAGAAGCTCGAACTTGCCCCTGGAAAAACCGAGCTGGTAATCATAACCAGAAAGAAGAATCTCCCTGTCGTGAGAGTAAGGGTAGGGAGCTGGAAATTGGCCCGAGCCAGGCCATAAAGTACATGGGCATATGGCTCGATTCGAAATTGACATACGGGGTGCATGTGACGAAAATGGAGGAGAGCTGGGCTAGTGGCAACGGCCATAGGCAGGCTGATGCATAACACCAGCGGACCGAAGGCCAGCAAGAGGAGGGTGCTGTGCAGCGTGGTGCACTCCATTCTCCTGTACGCGGCACCGGTATGGGTCAGTGCGATGGCAATGGAAAGAACGCGAAGAAGACTGGCTAGGGTACAGCGATGTGCAGCACTGAGAGTCTGCAGTGCCTACAGAACGGTCTCCTACGAGGCGCTGCTAATAGTGGCAGGGATCCCCACCCCATTGACCTTCTAGCAAAGGAAAGGTGGGAGATATACGAAGGAATTGGATGGAAGAAGGCCATCGATAGACTCTAGCAGGAGAGATGGAATATCTCGAGTAAGGGAAGATGGACGAGGAGACTCATTCCAGATATTAAAAGATGGGTAGAGAGAGGACACGGGTTCTACCTTACATAGGCCCTAACAGGGCATGGATGCTTTGCAGAGTACGTCTACGACATCGGGAAGATTGAAGATCGAGAATGCCTGTACTGCGGGGAGATAGACGACACGGAGAATACCGTGTTCCGGTGTAGCAGGTGGACAGAAGAAAGGCTACGAGTCATAAATAGTCTAGGCGGCCCAGTTACACCTGATGACATGGTGTCGAGGATGCTAGAATTAGAGGAAAACTAGCAACTTTTGGGGGACATGATAACATCTATTATGAAAATCAGGAAGTAGACGAAAGAAACTTGAATCCCTAATCGTTTTAACGAAGTAGGGAAGTAATGAGAGGACATCTCTGCGAACGCAGATCATTTCGAACACTACGATTGACCTGATATTCTGACGGTAAGCGAGATCGGTTCCAGGATATGAGGAAACACTGAAGACAGGGAGAGGGCCACTTAACTCGGTTAGAGTCCAGCACTACCCAGCGTGATAGATCCAAGGCGCTGGGCGTCTATGATGGATTTCCCCTTCTCCCCCCCCTCCGCAAAAAAGGCCTTTATGGATATTTTACGCCAGCGCCGGCGTCCCCAATGGTGGCCTCTATGGTCGATAAGGTAATTTGTTGTCGAATGTCTGCCAAGATTTGTGAGCTACTTGAAAAATAATATCCGAAAACATGGGGCGGGTGGGCAGCATGATGGCGGTTTTTGTTTTGTTCTCTATTGAACAGTGTACATAACCTTCCGGCACAGAGCTAGATTTCCACCCTCTCGGCCTCTTCAGTTGGAGTTCATCTGCACCGCTGTTGGCTAATAAGGTGGCAGTCACTAGGTTCCTGGCAGTTCTTTTGAGGGCTTGACCTACAAAGCCTTAAATGTTCTCAAACTTCAAATGAATGGCTAGTTTTTCGGAAAATTTACTATTGATTTGTAACCTGTTGGTTAAATTCTTGCCTTTCTCCCTCTGATCTGAACCAAAAATCTGTCGGTTTTTATGTTTTTCGGAGATTTATGAAGTCTCGAACGATTTTCACCGAGCTTGGGTCAGTAATGAGAAATGCTCTACTTGTAAGTGTTTTGGAATTTGGAATGTCAATAAGAAAACAATCTTGGGAAACAATACTTTTTAAAGGATATAAAATTACTTTAAAGGATTATTTTATATTGTTCCCTAATGTTAAAAAAATCTTTACTTTAATCGATCAAAGTTCATCTGGAGCTTTGTTTAAAAAATCTTGTATATTCTCCTTCGAAAATATGTTAGATTCCTTGGGCATAAAACCCACATTTTTTCTTTTCAGGTACACAAAGAAAAATGATGAAAATTTACAGTGTAATTATAACATGGCTAACATAAAAATATACTGCGTTAGAGAAATATTACCCCTACTGTGGAATTATAAACATACCCAGAGAATATTATTTATGTATTAAGCAAATCACAACTTACACACGTTTTTAGTTATTACGAAATTACCTACTTTCTGTATATTGTTGCCCTAATCTGGGCACACTAATAAACTAGAAAGGTAAATACTTTAAAATACTCATTATTGTAGAACCAATCAAAACAACTACTCTTCTAGCTAATACTGACGAAGTATTGAATTACATGATATGATTCCTAGCATTTTAGAAAATATATATATATTGTTACGTGTTTACACCCTTTTTGTAAACACCCTGTGTCGTGGATCCGAAAATTATAACATCATGGTAACACTAAACACTAATTTATTAACTTACGTACTAATTACAACAATAATTACAAGTAATTATTGTCATGTTAGTCAAGACTAATATTACACTAAGTACTACAATTATCAGTCCTTTTTTCACTTGGTCTACTACTCTGCTCACTCTCTGTACATCAACTAAAAACTGTTCACTCTGCTGCTCCATGCCTTTAGATGAGGGGTTTAGAATCGTCTGTAATGATTTCATCACTCTTCTGATGTTTTTAGTAGGTCCTTCTGCAAATCTCTAAATTCAGACACCGCGCGCCATCTCTGGGACATCATCCGAACTAACTAAATCAGCTTATTTTTCTGTCGCCCTTATAATTAGAACTAGAGTAAATCTCCACAGATGTCTCTGGGGATATAAACATCTAACACTGTCCCCTCCTTAAGCCTGAGCGTCCCGGTCAGGTAATTTAGTCTCTTCAACGTAGTTAGCCAGTCTGTCTAAGTGAACGATTTTCATTTTCGACTTTTTACCCTTTTATATTCGATAGACAACGTCATTGATCCGGGTGATGACTGAATACGGTTCTTCCCAAGATGGCTGAAGCTTCGGGGATCTCCATTCCTTCCGCTGTGGGTTGTACAGCCAAATCCGATCTCCCACCTTGAATCCCCCTGTACTGGCATTACGATCATGACGGGCCTTCATTCGGTCACTAGCCTTGGTAATTTGCTCTTGAACATTCTTCGGTTGTTCTCGACTTTAATTCGCATAATTGCTCACGGAGAGTGGTTTCCCATTGGCAGCACAATTCTTACATTTGCGACACCAAGCCTCCATATCCTGGCGACTACTAACCCAATAAAATCGTTCCCGTACTTTACTCAACGTCTTGTTTTCGCCAAGGTGTCCGCCGGACGTTTCATTATGCGCTTCCTGGAGTACTTCTGGTACAAGATGGGAATCACTAGACGCATGACAACCTGCTTTCCATCCGGGCTTTCCCATGTTCTCCTCAATAGCCCGTCTACGACCGTAAGTGAATCCCATTGTGACCATAAAACCTTCAGCCCCACTCGTTTGTTTGAAACATCCTTCCGCATTGGACGTGTTCCCCCTTCTTTTGCTCTCAACATAGGTCCAATTTCTACATCGCTCAATTGCTCTTGTCTCAGAGCTTTCATTGTTCAATTGTCTGAGAGATCTACCTTGACTGTGTTGACTTCAACTATGTTCGGCAATTTTTCCACACGAAGGTAGTGCTTGCAATCTTCCTTTTCCGGCTTTCTGGATAGTGCAGGAGTTTTGATTGTCTGCATTGTCAATAGCCTTGTTTTCTGGCATTCGTCGTTTGCTATTGACAGAATAAATTGTTCGCTCCTAATCCTTGAGACTGGCTTTCCTACGTCAACAATAAATCCATACTGTTCCATAATATCCAGTCCCAAAATGAAGTCATCCGTAATGTCATCCACGATGACCCTATGGTCAAACCTTAAATGTCCAATCTGCAACCCAGGTCTACTTTTTCATGAACCATAGCCCTGTCTCCCGTAGCTGTCCGGACGATCACTTCATTTTGCCTCTTGTTAATCTTTATGCCCGATATAAATCCCGGCCGTACTATTGAGACGTAGTGCCTGTGTCGATGGTAAACACACATTTCCTGATTAGAGAATATTATTTAGGTATTATGCAAATAACAACTTACACACTTTTTTATTTATTATGAAAATACCTACTTTCTGTATATTGGTGCCCTAATCTGGGCACGCTAATATACTAGTTAAATCATTATTCAAATTTAGTCATTCACACAGCCTTCAAACAGCAGGCCATTCGAAATTCTCCGAAGCTGGGAAATCTTCATCTCTCTGGGGATATCTTGTTCTTCAGCCAGTACCGCCTCAGTGGCATTTACTCTCTCAGGACTTCACTGTCGACAATCCCGCTTAATATGCCCTAATTTGCTGCACTGATAGCATCGGATACCTCCACCTTGGCTTGACTTTCCACCGCTTTGTTGCTTAACCTGTATTACCAGAGAAGCCAGTTTGGCCAGTAATTTACTGAACATTTCATGTATGTCCATAGTGTCAAGGTTTTTTTGTCTGAATATGCCTCTTCGACTCTCACTGCACGCACTTCTGACTGCATCTTTAAAGGCAGCCTCTACTTCAAGGGCACGCACCAAAGCCAATGCAGCTTCCAAAACTTTAAAGTCCCTTTGTTTCTCTACTGGGATAGTCTGAAGTAACTCCGATGCTTGGCCCCTTAGCGCTAGAACTAGAACTAATGCCATAGCTTTTTCCTCATTATCTCAGTTATTCGCAGATGCCGCTACCTCGAATTGTCTCTTGTACGTTGTCCATGCGCTTTGGCCGTCCTTTCTCTGTCAGCTGTCGTTTAAGGCGCTCTATTTCTCCTTCAACCTCACTCATCTTTTCTTATTTACTTTCTCTTCGACCTTGTTTATCTCCTCTTTGACTTCACTCTTTAGTTCCTCATTGGCAGAGATGTCTTCTTTCTTGTTCTCCTTTTTCTTCTTGGCTGTTTCCAGATCTTCCATTATTTTTTCAATTCGTCTCTTTCTTCTTGACGTCTTCTTTTTTCGTTCTCTTTTTCCTTCAACTGTCTTCTTTCTTGATTTCTCATTAATTTTTTTATTTCGTTTTCCTTTTCTTGACGTCTTCTTTCTTGATCATCCTTTTCTTCCTGACCTCGCTTTTCTTCCTCTTGACGCCGCATTTCTTCTTCTTCTTTGTCTTCCTGGCGTTGCCACGCCATCATCCTCGTAAACTCCGCAAGTAGGTCCTGTATTTGTTTCTCTGCTGCCATGCTTCTTGTTGTTATGGGCGTATAATAATTTTAAACAATTTATTACACAATAGGGTGGTTTTGTTAAAAAAAAAAAAATGCACCATAAAAACGTTTTTTTATTCAATAGTGAGATATTATAATTTAATTTTGTGATTTTTTTTTAAATTGTAACAAATTGGCTTTCATGATTAAATTTTGCAGTTTTACATTTTCCATATAAGTTTAAATAAATACTGGTGATTTTTTCGTACTTATTGATGAATTTGGTGCTTAAAGATTTAGAGATGTTTTATTTTTCGCGTCATTGAGAATATATGGTGGTAGAAATCACAGGACACTTCAAAACTGATTTAGTGGCATCGTAGAGATAAAAGATGACGTTCAGTAGTTTTTTTTTCCTGTGTCCCGATGGACAAGAAAATTTTCGTCGTTTTATTTTACGAGAATTTTGGGAAGTTAACAGTTATAATAAACATCGAATAACAAATAAATGGTCCTCGACTCAATTTTCCAACAGAGGTTCATAATTTTAAAAATAAATGAATAAATTTAAATATCAAATAACAAATATAACATATATGGATGTAATTTTTTATAAGGGTAATAATTTGCGATGGTGGTTATAATAATTTCTTTCCATCATTTTGAGGTTTTGTTTTATTCCCCTACGTGGAAAACATTTTTCCATTTTACCCGCGGAAATATTTCCTACGAGAGAATAATATACAATGTATGTGCAAAAGCACTAGTGGAATATCGAGGATAGGCACACACACAAATCTATCAGGCTTCTTTTTCCTAATTCCTGGTAGTTCAGTTCTTGCTTGAACATTTTCCTGTACATCCCATTAAACATTTCCCACGAGAGAATTATAAATTAGGATATAATTATAGAAGTTTTCTGTTGTTCCTCACTGCCTCACTTAGAGGCCCAACAGATACTAAAATAATTTCATATTTTTTGTTAGCGCCTCCACCCCTTGATCGACTTTTTTTTACATCTTCTACGCGATCTTCTATTCATCTTCCCATTCAACCACCACCTCTCTATGACAAAATGAGAAAAATAATTTTTGATTTGATATAACCCTAAAGTCATATCACCCTCTCCCCTTTTTGCAAGGCCGAAGGCAGGTGTCAGATTTTAACATTGTTTTTTTATCCCACCACCCACCAACATTTTTTTTTACGCAAACGTTACCATAAATATTTGTAATGAAGTGGAATAATAGCTGTGATTTTCCCTTTTTGCCATAACAAAGGACTTGGGATTGGCAATGTATTTAAAATAATAGAAAGTTTTCGTCCCCGTCACCTAAATTTGTTACGTGCAAATTGTCACTTTTCTTTTAAATAACCTACCTTATGTGAAGGGTACCACCCTACTTTATTTTATGTTGTTCGAAAATAACAATTATTATTGCAATTGATTGTATATGCAAAGATTGAATTGAATATGAATATAGTAACAAATCTAAGAATTGACATTATTTTATGGTTTTGTTGAATCTTTCTAAAGGAAAGAGAAATTGAAAATATGTGATTCAAGTTTCAGTGTTAGAAGTCATTTCTTATCTCGAGAAATTATTTTTTTGTATATGATAGTAAGAGAAATTTTTCGCGTAAGTTTTCTTTGTGTAAATCTCGCGTTTTTGCTAAGTAATTTTTTTGTGTAAATTGAAATGCCCCTAGAAATGTTTTTTTTTTCAGGAAAAAACACGCACCTTTCTTTTTTTTATAAGGGCTTATAAAGATTTTTTGTCAGGGGGGAAATATTTTTTTTATTTAGCAAAAGACTATAGTTAAATAATATTTTTGACTGGAAATATTGAAATTGGTTTGAGCAAGCTTTGCAAAACTAGACATAAAAGAGCGTCATTGAAGCTTAAAATATTCAACTGAAAATAATTTTTTCGTCTCACAGATAAAATAGTAGACAAATGAGAATAAAGTTTTTTTTTAAATCCAGCATAAATGTCTTTTTTTCAATTGAATAAAATTAGAGGGAAAACTTTTATACAACCGAAATATACGGGTGATTTTCATTGGAGGCTAAGTGCAAGCCAACTGAATGAGATAATCATTTGATGAAAAGTTATAAAGTGAATTGTTGTTAGAATTGAGAAATATCTAGGCTAAGGTGTGAATATGAAAATATTCTTACGGATAAAGGAGGATTGTTGAAAGTGACATAATTGTGACTTTTTTATTTGGATGAATATCAAGAAATGAGTAATAGGGAATATCGAGAATCAGAGTTACTTTTTAATGTGATTTTAGCACAAAAGTTTTGGGTAGATGTAATGAGATGTACAATGTGTTATTTACGACTTTGTGAGATTTATGATGAGTTACGGGGCTTATATCCAATTATCAGAGGTTGATACGTTTCAAAGCTCATAATAGGGACAAATATTCGAGACGAGGAGAGCGAAAATGAGCTGAACGTTAGCCCAGTCAAAAGTAGCATAAGTACCGTTACGCGACTGTTCACAGTAGAACAGTAAATCTCTTCTTTTGTAACTCAATGTTCAGCGAGGCATATAGTCGGGAAAATAGTTGTTTAAAAAAGGGAGTGATGTGATATAGGGTACAAAGAGAGTGATATTTTTTCACAATGTGTTATTGGAGGGTACCAAAGTTTTTTAAGGAGTTTATGAGGTTTTTGATGAGTTATTGAGAGATGATATTTACGAGGCCTATGATGAGTTAAGAGTTGATTTGATTTTTGTAAGATGTGTGACATATCGAGGGTGATATGATAATTAAATAGGCACAAATGCTTGAGACGCGGGGAAACGCGAAGAAAGGTTCGAAAACGAGCTGAACGTTAGCCCGGTCAAAAGTAGCATAAGTACCGTTACGCGACTGTCCATAATAGAACAGTAAACCTCTTCTTTTGTAATTCAATATTCAGCGAGATAGCAGATAGCCGAGAAAGTAGTTGTTTAAAGAAAGGAGTGATGTGACATGAGGTACAGAGAATGTCGACTATGAAAAAGTCGATTATGAATACGTGAAGATGTATTATGTGTGTTGGTACCGAAGTTTTCTCAGTATAGGAAATGAGATTGGGTAAAGCGTAGGATGGGAAAGATGCGAGAAAAAGAAAAAGTAAACTGTACGTCAGTTGAGTCAAATGGGGTTCAACTAGTAATGGTACTGGAAAGTTAACTCTATATTCATGTTCGTACTAGAACATGAGTAATCGTTAATGTGCGGTCGATATTCCTTGAGCAGTAAACCATTATTGGAAAGTATATAGTGGGAAAAGTTATTTCTTTTTTTTTTTTTTTGGATTTGTAGTTAATGCCCAGGTCGTGAATAAATGGAGGAATCAGAAGGTATAATACCGTGTGGGGTGTGCAAAAGTATTTTTTTTAAGCGAATTCTAATTGGTAAAATCTGCTGTTGGACCTTAATAAACTTGAACCAGGGCGCGCAGTCTAGAATGTGTCCCGCAGGGGATTGTGGATTCCTCAGTCGAAGACCACAGTGCCGAATCGGGTGTGTAACATTTTGTTTTCTCGGACAATTTCAATTGGACCAGAGCAGTTGGTTGAGCTACGACGCAATGTTGCTAGGCAATTTAAGCTAGTGGCTACTTCGAGGTGACTAGATAACGGGCAAAGTAAATAGCTGACCATTCAACACTAACAAAATTAACATTGATGATACAATAAATAACCATGGAATACAATAAACTAAAGTTTATCCACCCACGAAAAATTGAAAGTAAAAAAAAAAATTTTTTTTGCTTGGAGCCTGTGATATTCATTTATATAAACAAATGACCATAGTTTTTGCAACCCACGGTATATTAAAACCCTGAAAATAGAAAATTCCTCGTTAAAAGCTATTATCCTCCAAAGCAGAGATTGTCTCTCAAATGATATTAAGTAAGTAAGCGAGAGATAGATAGTATGGAAAATTTTATAAAGAAAATGATTAATAAGCACGGGAAATTAATATTTTTAATGAAATCGTTATTTTTACCCTGTTCTCCCCCAATGGTAAATGATAAAATAACAATTATTGGTTTTATAAATTTTGATACAAGAGGTAAAAATAGGTCAAGATAATAATAATGTCCTGTTTCAAATAATGTTTTTCCTTTAGTTGTTTTATTTTCTATGAGGTACAAGGTGTTAGGAATATTTTTTAAAATATTGTCACAATCGATCAAGTTTTTGCTTAAAAGCGTTTGAAGTATGTGTGGATTGTTTTAACGCCTATGAATTGTAATTAAATATTAGAAGTCAGAAAAGTTATCAATAAATCTGTTTATATGAGTCGTTTGTTCTATTTAAAAAAAGTCATAGATAAAGGAAGAAGAAATAGTTGCTTACAGCATTAGTGCGTTTAAAAATGGAACTAAATAAGAATGTTTTTTTGTTGGATACAAGTCATTGTTATTGTTTTGTTGGTTGTAACATTGTAAGTTTACCACAACGAATGAATCGCCTAGTTACCTTCAAATTAGCGGGAAATTTGCTTGTTACTAGTAAAGGATTTGTTTTTAGTACCATACTTATTATTTATTTTAATTTTTCCCACTTGAGTGAAAAATAACACAGGCCTACACAAAAAAAAGTTATTTGACTGCACATCTGAATATACTTTTCTTCAGTATTTTTTCCCACTGATTACGAATCTAAAGTCAGAATGGGGAGTTAATGCGCATATTACACAGAAAAACCCGAAAAACTGTCAAAAAATGCATTTTCTATGGTTTCTTATGGTTTTTTGGGTGGTAAACTATGCATGTGGCGTGTTCGGCTAGGCTGCATGTATTTTTCTCATATATTTTTGCCCCATTGACCTCGAATCTTTTGTTAGAACCTAGGGCTAATTGTCAAAATGTTGAGGAAAATAAAAAAAAACCGTCAAAAATCGCGTTTGTCACGGATACTATGTTTTTTTTATGGATATCACTTTTTTTCATGAATGCATAGCGTGTTCCAATTGTCTGCATATACCTTTATCGAGTATTTTTTTCCGCTGATCACGAATCTGGAGTCAAATTTTGGGGTCAGTGAGAAAAATAAAAAAAACTGTCAGTAGTTAAGTAAGGCCGATTCTAACTCACTTCCGTCAGTAGAGTAGCAATCAGAGTTCTGTGTGACGTCATCATTCCGGCAGCCCCGCGGGGGGCGGGCAGGTGATAGATGATAGATCCTATGATCTAGGTTCTAGTGTGAGGTGAGATAATGCTAGATGATAGATCCTATTATCTAGGTTGTAGTGTGAGGTGGGATCTTCTTAGATGATAGGTGATAGGACCTAATGGGAGGGGGGAGATCCAATCCCGAGCTTAGATATTAGATTATAGCTAAATATAAGAGATTATATCTAAGAGGGCGTGGCTAAGAGTATATAGGATGTATCTAGTAATAAAAGAAGTATACAGGGTGTATTTAGTAATAAAAATAAGTATATAAGGTGTACTAGTGATATGGTGTATCTAGTAATAAAAATAAGATGGCTACCGTTTATTGTTTATAGTTATTGACGAATAGTATTGCATGTTTACGTTAGAGGGCGTTAGAGGTTAAGAAAATGGCTACAGACATCCATCATTGAGTTTAAATAGACAAGTCTTATATATGGAATAAATATTCATCTACTTCAATACGTAAATTTTATATTTGAATGTTAAAACTGTAACCAAATGCAGAGACGTTATCGGATTCCAGGAAATTGTTAATGTAAATAAATGCGACTGTCTACGGCTATATGTATATTTAAAACGTGATTAATTGTCTTTAGATAACAGCATCCGACGGTTATAATACAATGACTAATAAGTTACGTGATCCATTATAAGGAGCGTCTCAGGGTTTGGAGAGAAATAATGTAAACAATGAAATCATCATATTTTTTCCCATATTTTTCTGCTTACTCGATACGAAAAGTGGGGGTGGAATACAGCATAAAAGTAAAGACCTGAGATCGCTGCATTCATTCACAATCTTAAAGTCGATATATACAAGCAGCAGCAGCAATGTCTTTCGCAAAAATTAATGTTGAAGCTCATGTCACGCCGTTCATGAAAATCTATGAGCTGGAAGTCGATAGAAAATATAAAGTGCTAGATATATATAAAGCACTTTCACCGTATGGTATCCAGGTCCAAGTAATCCTCGAAAATTGTAAAGTGAGTCTACCAGCCAGATACTCACGCATTATTTCCGATGATGATATGGTAACGCTACAACAAACCATTATACTAAAAGAAGTGTACTTAGTATATAGAGGCACGACCACTAACATTGAATTCATCGAGTCCTAAAGATGGATCCCGAAACATATAAGAAGAGGTTACAGCACTTTATAAACAATTTAAAATTACTCGGAGAAGACGTTAAGTACGTTGAAGTTTTACGTACATTTCAACATGTCAGTATCCAGCCGAAGAAGTCCGAGAACAGTTCAGTTCAGCGAGGACGTTAAAATTCATCGCATTTACCATTGGAGCTATGCCCATAGAACTGCTAGATGTGGTAACTGGATGCAAGACGCCCGCGATCGAGATCGTTTTCAAATTAAAATATTACGATACGCTCAAATAATTAATCCAGTACTTGAACATAAATATTCTGTTATTATATCGCAAAACATGTAACCTCTTTCTTATATGTATTAATAAATTAATTTAAAAAAATGGTTGACTATTATTACCCATTTCCTAATTAAATGAAGAATTCAGATTTTTTTTTTCAAGTTTATTGTAACGAAAATGTTCATGCTACATTTTATGTCTTTTTTAATGCTGAATTCAAATATGCAATCAAAAAAATTAAATCTTAAAAAATAAAGCCAGCCCAGGCAAAAAATGAAAAAATTCATATTTTTCAAGTTTATTGTAACGAAAATGTTCATGCTACATTTTAAGTGTTTTTTAATGCTGAATTCAAATATGCAATCAAAAAAATTAAATCTTAAAAAATAAAGCCACCCCAGACGAAAAATAAAAAAATAATTTAATTTTTATAATATATTTTATTTATCTGAACGCATAATACAGTAATAAAGCTTATATATGTACATGGAATACATAACCTATAAAAATAATAGCAATAATAATAATAATAATAATAATAATAATAATAATAATAATAATAATAATAATAATAATAATAATAATTAATATAAGTGCATAAAAATTAAACAATGCTACTTTTTTCAATCCAACTGTTATGGGAACTGTCAAATCCAAGCCATTTAACGAAAACCTTATTTCCTTTCTTCCTTAAAACTTTCTCAACGAGATACATGTCTGAATGTTTAACCTTCTGCAGTTCTTCAGTATAGAAGCATCCTTCTATTGGCTGTTTCTGTGCATCGGTCAGTAAGTATGTTATGGGGCTGGTATAATTAATTTTTGAAATAGTAAATATTTCATTAGACCAATTAGGAGTATAACCTTTATCGAACACGCCTCTGTACTTGCTTATTCTCACATGATCGTTAATTTTAAATTTAGGTAATTGTGAGTATGTAATTGTAGGATAATTGTAAACAGATTTCAAGAGTATTTTTTCATTCTTTTTATTTACATCTACAGGTTTCATGCCGATGGTACGATGCCTAGTATTATTATATTTCTTAATAATATCAGCAAGTAAATTATACCACCGAAAAGAACCATTTATACTAAATTCTTTATACATCATAGATTTTATAGTCCTATTTACGCGTTCGACTACTGAACATTTTTTAGTGCTATACGAAGAATAATGATTAATTTTATATTTTTTCATTAATTTTTGAAAATTAATATTATAAAATTCGGTTCCATTATCAGTCTGTAAATTGACGGGGATTCGTTTATCTGCGACTAATATTTTTTCCATAGCACGAGTAACATTTACGCCAGATTTAGATTTAACTGGTTCAGCCCATACGTACTTTGAAAAAACATCAATTACAATGAGAATATATTTATAATTTTTATTGTAATTAGCATATGGAATCATTTCGACTAAGTCAGCCTGAAGCAATTCATTTAAACCTCTAACTACGACTTTTCGTCTCTTAAAGTTAATTCTAGCCGGCTTATGTATTTCATTAACAATATCTCTTTTTATAGCAGACATGTTTACAGTTCAACAATAATTTACGTACTGTTAAATTAATCCAGCGATTCGATTATTTTACTTTCTAATAGTTCCTCTAAAATTCTATTTATTTCATTCGTATGACTTGAATTGCCTGCCTCCTGTGAAGCTATCAAAAGCCTAAGACGATCGACGAGTTCATTAGGATCATCCCAATATACGTAATCAATAGCATTATCGGTGACTTGCATCATTAATTCACCGCCTTTTACTTTACCAGGAGCACGTTTCCGAGGTTCGCGAGCGTAAAGCATCGGTTTAATAATATGCAGGTACTTCCAGCTCTTACTACCAGACTTTTGCTTTTCAGAATCATAATTTCTCTTATGTGCGCTAGTCCTTTTTACAATATCAATGTACTGTTTCTTATCATCATAGTTATAGTGATGCGAACGTTTTTTAAATAGTAATTCATAAAGACCGCGAGTGCCCTGATATAGTGATGCAGATATTCGGATGATTTCGGTACTCGGATTACACGGAATCGGATGACAAGAATATTCGGATTAATCATCCGATGTCGAATTAAATTTTTACTATAGGTATTAGTGATGTGATATGGCGATTTTTCAATCACTCTGTCAACAGTAATTGCGAATATTGCGATCGTGGTTAAAGCGACTGCAAGTGGCACTGATGTTAGTAATTTTTCTTCCCAGATCTCACAATCGATGAGCGGGGGGGAGAAATCTAAAAAACATTTTATTTTATTATCCAAGTGCACGATTGACAGTTGTTTTCTGTTTTGTACTTAAAATTAATCCGAGTATATTTTATTCGGATGAAATTTTAATACTCGGAATCAAGCGAGTATTTTGATACTCGGATTAACCGAGTATTTTAATTCGAATTCGCCCAACACTACCCTGATACTCTTTATTATTTATTATTAAATTGTCACCGTCAAACTGAATGGCAGAATTTCCAATATAATATTTATCTTCTTCGGGATTATGTCGTACACCATATCGAAAATCATGTGTATTTTCAGTATCATGCATCATCTCAGATATATATGTTTTAGGCAGATCGCTAAATTTCTCAAGATACTTCTCATCTGACTGGTCGCCTTCTTCAGAGTCGACAATCGACGGTGACGGTGTAATATTAATATTTTTTTCATCCTCTGAGGGTTCAGACTTTTTCTTAATGTTTAAATTCTCGTCCGTCTCAAGCTTGATATGTTTAGCTATTGAATGTAAAGGTGCGGTGATTGGGGCAAAAGACTTTTCGATTTGCAGATCGTGCATTTTGAGTGCCTCTAATTTGCGTTTTACGGCTTTCCGAGCTTCGATAATTTTATTAGTAATGTCCATGTCGACAGGTGCGTCAGATAACATGTGTAATTATCAACTGATTGAGATAGTAAAATCACAGGTATATATACTCGTCAAACCCCTTTCTGTATCGGCCATGTTTAATATCGCTATCTTTATCTATCACTAGGAATCCGTATTTATCTTTCCAGCATAACGAGCACATATGTTTGAAATCCTCAAAGCTCATATCGGTATTAACGTGATCGGAATATACATGTCTAAGATTCATGTCATCCTGCTTGAATAATATCAGTAAATTTGCATTGTCTCTTATCAGATGTTTTGGAATGCGGGTATAGGTCTGACAGAGATAGAAGCTGTCTATCTGTTTATGCCGTCCCATGCTAAAGTACTCACGCATCACACATTGATTGTCGCAAGCTACGTCATCAAATATAAAAATGGAATTAATTTTAGCTTGCGCAGACGTCATTATTACATCGCTATCCTTGAATTCATGATATCCCACGATCGAGCCGAGTACTTTTCTAAGATATTCATATTTAGGCTGGTAGAGAGATTTCGAGTAGACGTAAACATTCTTGAAACGCAAGCCGTGTGGATGAGTCAGCAGGCTTATCACGATGTTTGTTTTCCCACAATTTGAAGGTCCGCATATGATACACCTGATGCTGTCGGGTAACAGAGGACCATGTCTACTATCTTTTTTCACATGACTGTCGAAATCGAGATTATCGATTTTCAGACTGTTACCTGTCTTGATGAAACGCATGATTGACACTGAGGTATTTCCACCAGGAGTTTAAGTATAAATAGCTTTCGATCACCTGTAACACCTCAGTCTTGTTACAGGTGATCGAAAGCTATTTATACTTAAACTCCTGGTGGAAATACCGATAGAGGTAACATGGCTGTAAACACTCTCATAAATAAATTACCTTTCGAAGCCCATATCCCTGGCTATCGTTTCTGCGGCCCGGGTACTAAATTAGAAAAAAGACTGGCGCGAGGAGATCGCGGAATTAATGGTCTAGATGAGGCGTGTCGTGACCACGACATACAATATTCTAAAGTCAATGATGTGAAAGGACGGCATATTGCCGATAAAGAATTGGCAAAACGTGCTCTGAAGCGTGTATTTGCTAGGGATTCATCCATCGGAGAAAGAGCGGCAGCAGCCGGTGTAGCAGGCATCATGAGTGCTAAAGTTAAATTAGGCTTGGGATGTAAAAAAAGAAAATGTGGCGGTACGATGACGTTTAAAAAAATATCCAGTAAAATTCGTAAACTGGTACGTGGAGCTCCCTCTGTCGGGGATGCTATTAAAAAGGCCTCTCGTGCAGTACAGCGTATTAAAAAAGATAAAAAAATATCACCGATGGCTGCTCGCGTTATTCCTATACCGAAGACGGGTGGCGTTCTACCGCTAATACCAATATTTGCTGGACTTAGTGCTCTGGGAGCGCTAGCCGGTGGATCTGCAGGTATAGCAAAAGCTGTAAGAGATTCTCAGGCGGCATCCTCCCAGCTTAAAGAATCTAAACGTTACAATCAGGCTATGGAGAGTATCGCCCTCGGTAAGGGACTCTATCTTCGTCCCTATCGAACGGGACTTGGACTATACATGAATAAAAACACCAACAGCAAGTGACTAGTAAAATTACCAAATCGAGCGCTCACCGACGTGGATCTGAAAAAATATGTTAAGATGTTAAATATACCTAATTTTCGAGGAATATTTATGCGAGACCGACTACCTAAACGCGTACATAAAATTGAGACGGGCATTGTGAACTTGGATAGTGATAGCGGTAATGGTACTCATTGGACTGCATACTTTAAGAACGGTTCGAAAGCCGTTTATTATGATAGTTTTGGTAATTTACAGCCTCCTCTCGAATTAATAAAATATTGAAATTGTTCTATTGAATACAATCACAAGCAGTATCAGTCTTATGACACAGTAAATTGTGGACATCTGTGTTTACAATTTCTATATAATGCGTCATGCTTTTAAGTCACGTTCATTCTCAGAGCTAACCTTGAAGCCGCAACATGTCTTGTACGTTTACATTATCCGGCAAATCATCTAATTTAACCGCGCACTTTTCCCCACCCATAGACCTTGAAGACGGCGCTGAATATTCGCTTGCTTTAATAAATTTCGAGGCGTATAACTCCATACCGAACATAGACGCTACAAATAATCATATATATTATGATACAGACGATAAGTTTATAAAAATTCCGGAGGGCTCGTATGAAATAGAAGATATAAATAATTACGTAAGAAAGCATTTTATTCTGAATCATGGTAACGATGGTCATATTTCTATAGTATCCAATAAAAATACGTTAAAAGTGGAAATAAAATCCAATAAGATGATAAATTTTGAAAAGGCCGGCGGTATTGGCAGTTTGTTAGGATTTACATCTCGTCGTCTAAAACCGCTATCTGATTTCCCGGCAAAAATTCAAAAAGTAAACGCTATATGCGTGGAGTGTAATCTCATCACGGGCAGTTACATGAATGATAGATCTGTACACATTATTCATGAATTTTTTCCTAGCGTGCCTCCCGGCTATAAAATAATAGAGTGTCCCGCTAATGCAATTTACCTACCGATTAATAAGAGGCATATAGATAGCATATCAATTAAGATAGTCGATCAAGACGGTGATCTTGTTAATTTCCGTGGCGAGGTCATCACGGTAAGACTGCACTTGAAGAAGAATGGGTCTTAGTTTCCGAAATAGTTTAAAAGGAACACCTGCTCGCGCTCGAAACAGTTCACCTGTAACCTTCAAGGTGTTAACATCTAAAAATAGACGTTTTCTTTACTCTCTCGGTTACAAAGTGCTAATATGAATCCGAATATTTTAAACGTGTTTGAGAAGCCTACGTTTGAAACCGCGATAACTAATTTTGAAAATCATAGTCATGGACCATATTCAATCAGAAATTTAAATAATAACGACGAAATTCGTATACCCATTCAGCAGCAGGATGTGTATACTGCGCCGTATGCTAGTTCGCTGTATATGCGGGGCCGGTTACTTAAAGAGGATGGTACGGTTTCGAACACAGCGGTCTTTGATAAAATGGGGTTATTGTATCTGTTTGACGAGATACGATACGAAGTGAGCGGTAAAATTGTGGACAGCAGTAGAAATCCAGGCCTCGCGACTGTTATGAAGGGATATGCATCATTCACTCCGAATGACGCGAATCACTTAGAAAATGCTGGGTGGACTGATGTGGATGATAATTTTGCAGACGAGAACGGTTACTTTGACGCATGTATACCTTTAAAAATATGTCTGGGGTTCGCAGAGACCTTTGAAAGAATTATTTTAAATGTCCGTCAAGAGCTGGTACTCGTTCGCAGTAGTATTGATACAAACGCAATCATAAATCTTGTAGCCGATGAAAAGATTAAAGTAGAATTGGAAATCGTTCAATGGCGTGTACCACACGTGACTGTATCTGACGTTGAGCGATTAAAATTAATGAAATATCTAGAGAGGAATATCGATTTGCCTGTACCGTTTAGAAGCTGGGAATTACATGAATACCCCATGCTGATGGAATCGCAGACGCATACTTGGAATATTAAAACTTCGTCTCAGTTAGAGACACCGCGATATATTATTTTCGGCCTTCAAACGGGTCGTAAAAATGCAGTCGCTAAACGTATGAGTGAATTTGATCACTGCGAGTTGACTAATTTTAAACTTTTTTTAAATTCGGAATCATATCCCTATGATAACTTGAATATTAATTTTGAGAAGAATTTCTGTGCTACTCTGTATGAAATGTTCTGTCAATTTCAGAAATCTTATTATGAAAAAGAAAATGAACCTCTGCTTACTAAATATAAATTTAAAACTAAAGCTCCTCTGGTAGTTATCGACTGTTCGTGTCAGGATGAGGTTGTAAAGTCGAGTGCAGTGGACATTAGGCTGGAATTTAGCACTAATAAAAATATTCCGAAAGACACTGCTGCATATTGTCTTATAATTCATGATAGATTGATTTATTACAATCCTTTAACCAGTATAGTTCGTCCATACTAATATGTATATAATAGACGTGCAGGGCTTCCAGCATAAAAAGGAGTTAGCTTTTACATGTAAAGAAATTTCAATTTTTAATATTACCGATGTCTCGTGTGTACATCGGATAATTAAACCGACTGTTAGTTACGGGCTTCTTACACACAATATTCAGAAGCAAATTAATTGGATAACTGATCATGTGCACGGCCTCCAATGGTCCACGCCTTATGATAATCTCCGGTACGGTGACCTGCAGGACTTCATCGACAGCCACGTACTTGAGAGAGAAGCAAAAGTTTATGTCAAGGGACTGGAAAAGAAGCGATGGCTTCAGCATTATCTGTCTAATAATAATAATATTATAGACTTATATAATTGTAATAATATGAATAGTTTAATGTTAAATAATTTAGAATATCATTGTCATAAACATATTAATAATCATTTACGCTGCTCTAGGCAGAATGTCTACTCGATATATCAGTGGTATATTGTAAATAAAGATAAGGATTTTGAATAAACAAATTTATGCTAACCATACCGGCTTTTATTTCTGTATACATGTGTGCGTGTATGAATGACGAGTGGGGTGGGGGGCAGAGAGAGAGAGAGAGAAGTGGGGGGAGAGCTCTCGCTTCGAGTCAGAGCGCGGTGATCAGTTAGACGTTGCAAAGATGCACAATCAAACGGGGCTTAGAGAGCTGATAGCGGGCAATATTTGCCAATGTTCAATGTGTCAAGTCCCACCGGAGGGCTGGAGGTACCTGGGGCTGCCTCAGCCCCAGGACCCCGTAACGCAACCACCACCACCACCACCACAGGAGATGCCCCGGCTGATACTCTTAGCCGACATCATGAAAGGTATTTAAAATATTTTTTCCGTTTCGTATAACTCAATACTTATAGATATTTTTTTAAATTGTTACAGACTCCATTGAACTCAGAATTTCTTCGGAGATTTGGAGAGGTCGATCTGTCAGCCGGCGAGACCAATAAATTTCTTTTTTTAATTAACATACGATCTGCCCTCCTGCCGGATAGCCAGACCAGTGTTTTTATTATTTTATTAATTCTACACAATTTTAATTATAATTTTTTTATATTAATAAAAAATGTTATTAATAATCTTTTTTTATTTCAATGAGTTGATAGCATCTCATACTTATTAAGTGTCTGAACAGCTCGAACAGCTCCAACAGCTCCAACAGCTCCAACAGGTGTAACAGGTACGGTACCTGTTACACCTGTTGGAGCTGTTGGAGCTGTTGGAGCTGTTCGAGCTGTTGGAACTGACCATATATAATACACGTATATGTATATGTATATGGGCTGCTTGAACAGCTCCAACAGCTCCAACAGGTGTAACAGGTACGGTACCTGTTACACCTGTTCGAGCTGTTGGAGCTGTTCGAGCTGTTAAAACTGACCCTATATAATACACGTATATGTATATGTATATGGGCTGTTTGAACAGCTCGAACAGCTCCAACAGCTCCAACAGCTCCAACAGGTGTAACAGGTACCGTACCTGTTACACCTGTTGGAGCTGTTGGAGCTGTTCGAGCTGTTGAAACTGACCCTATATATTACATGTATATGTATATGTATATGGGCTGCTTGAACAGCTCCAACAGCTCCAACAGCTCCAACAGCTCCAACAGGTGTAACAGGTACCGTACCTGTTACACCTGTTCGAGCTGTTGGAGCTGTTGGAGCTGTTCGAGCTGTTGGAGTTGACCCTATATAATACATGTATATGTATATGTATATGGGCTGCTTGAACAGCTCCAACAGCTCGAACAGCTCCAACAGGTGTAACAGGTACGGTACCTGTTACACCTGTTGGAGCTGTTCGAGCTGTTGGAGCTGTTCAAGCTGTCTCACCTGCCTCTCTCATGATCATCATGTCAGGATAGGTATTAGGAAATAAAAACACACATTTTATAAATAATTTAATTTATTAAATGTAAAATATTTATATTACAATACTTTAATACTAATTACAAAAAATGTAGACGAACTATGTCAAGCGTCTTAACATAATCTTCTAAGGTAGTCGATGGCCAGTGCCCGCTGTCTGGACCAGAGCTCCAACCAATCGGCTGCCCAGAGCGACCTTTGGATATATTATCCTCCAGCCATTTTATTAACTGCTTATGCTCTTCATTGAAATTAATATCTAATTTGAAATGTATATTATTCCTACCAATTACTCGAAACAAAATTTCAAGAAATTCGTATTGTGTAAAGTAAGCTGCCTCGCAAAATGCTTTATTAATCGACCAATCAATACTTTTATAATTATCAGAAATATTTTTAGCCGGGTACGATTTCGAATAAAAATCAATTGACATATAATCATCATTACACGTTAATAATTCTTCTAAAAAAATTCTAAAATAACTATTATTCGCGGCGGGATAATGTCTGTTAATTACTTCTCGTAATCGATACACGGTAAGGTGAGTAATACATTCTCTTTGGAAAATATATTCCAACTGCTGAATAAAAATATCGTTTTGAAGTTTTTTCGTAAATATTTTTTTCATTAAATCGAAATTAGAACTATCTCTTAAAGCCATCCAGTATAAAGCTTTGTCCGGTATAACAATCTTTTCTAAAATTTTATGAACTAATTGATAATTACCCCGATTCAATGCATTTTGAATGTACCTCTCATATACGTCGCGAGTGATAAGTACAAGCTTGTACTGCAATTCTTTTTCTAACCCGTCCATCGCGATCAAAGTCTCTAAAGTAAATGAATCCGAACGGCTACTGCCAAGCGCTTCACTGCTTCGATGACGTCATCTGACGAGCCGAGACTTGTTGGAAATTATATCCCCAAGGTTTCGTATCGGTATTTATATAATTTATAATTCTTTTATCATCATACGGACTGAGTGCCACCTTATTCTGTTTGATAGTATATATTTCATGTTTCTTTGATCGAATTAATCGCTGCTCTTTGGTCAAAATTTCTAGTCTTCAAATGTAATTTTTCTGATTATCTAAGAGGAATGGATACCTCTAGATATCATTATCTACCTATGACTACTGCTATATTATTATATGATGGAATATAGTAAAAATCATAACGATGTTGTGCGTCTAACAGGTAAGCAAGACAGATGGCGTAATGCTGTCATACGTTCCATACAGCAAGCAGAAGTCCAGTAGGATAATTCATGAATGTGAATCGATGTAAATAATAAGAACACCATAATATATCCCTGTTAACCAGCGTCTTTGTAGAAAATTCAATTAGCTGATTGATGCATGACACATTGCCTCACCATCTTCGTATTCTATCTTGAGAACAGAACGCGGGATATTCAAATCATATGTATAAAATAATCAAGTACTTAACTTGTTTAAAAAATATCATTAGTTCGAGGATGCTGATGTGAGGTGAAGTACGGTACCGGTTTCAGTGGTGAGAAATCGATCAGTGAAGTTAAGGCACGCTGTTTGAGTCCGATACTTGGATGGGTGATCGTATCTCATCTCGCCGTCCTAGTTAAGTGGTGAGGTAGCATTAGCTAAACTTCGCCAGGACGTTAATATAAATAGTACAAATAAAAATAAAAAATAGTAATAATAATAATAATAATAATAATAATAATTTTATTGTCCAAAAGACCTACAAAAGGTATAGGACTAGTCCTATATGAAAGCAATGCTTGGTCGCGATTGCTGTTTTAAAATTACAATAAGTCACAAATGCAAATAAATACAAATACAAATAAAAACTACAAAAACAATAAATACAAATTAAAAATATAAAATACAAATACAATAAATACAAATAAAACTTAAAACTATCAAATTCTACGCACTTAAATATTCTTCAATAGAATAGAAGCCCATACTACTCAAATAATTAATCATTTCGCTTTTAAATAATTTTATATTATTCACGTTTTGAATGGAGTTCGGAATTTTATTATATAATTTAATCCCCATGTAATTGGGGCTTTCCTCAAATTTTGATAAATTGTGTAACGGTGTGTTCAAGTTGTTTCTTTCACGAGTATTATAAGTATGATTAAAATTATTAGTCGGAAATATATGTAAGTTTTTCTTAACATACAGAACTATTTCTAAAATATAAATACATGCTAAAGTTAATACATTTAAGTCTTTAAATATGTTCCGACAAGATGAATATTTAGAAACACCCGCTATGTAACGAACTGCTTTCTTTTGAAATTTGAATATTCTTTCAAAATGACGTGAACAACCCCAAAACATAATTCCATATGATGCTCTTGAAACAAAATGTGCATAATAATATGACATAACAGTGGATCTACCAGAGATTTGTGTTAACCGATATAATGCAAAACAAACGGGAGCAAGTTTCTTTGCTAATGAATCAATATGTGGTTCCCAACTAAGTGCATTATCTAAGTGCACGCCAAGAAATTTAGTTGATGATACTTGTTCCATTGATTTTCCTTCAATTCTAATTAGGTGACTTTCGTTATACGTGGAGGTTCTAGGTGAAAAAATGATAAAAACAGTTTTAGAGATATTTAAAAATAATTTATCTGCTTTAAAATAATTTGAAAATTTGGTTATATTAGTATGTGTACTGTTTATGGCCTCTGAAAAAGTATTTTTGCAACATAAATATGAATTATCATCTGCAAACATAATTAGAAAATCCTCAAAGAAATTAGGCAAATCATTAACATAAAACAGAAAAAGCAATGGTCCAAGGACTGATCCTTGTGGAACTCCAAAATTTAATTTTAATTTCTCTGATTTGACCCTATTTACCTCAACTACTTGCATCCTACTCGATAGGTAAGAAACTAACCAGTTATTCACTTTGCCCCTTAATCCATATTTTGCAAGCTTTTCAATAAGTAATGTATGATTTATTAAATCAAAGGCTTTACTTAAGTCCATGAATATACCGACACATTTGTCATTATTATCCAAATGATCATATAATTTGTTCAAAAACGCCATTATAGCAGTTTCAGTAGAACGACCTTTTCTAAAACCATGTTGTGACTCTGAAAGGATTTTATATTTTATTGCAAAATTTACAATTCTGTTAAAGACAACTCTCTCTATAATTTTAGAAATGGTTGATAAGATTGCAACTGGTCTATAGTTTTCAGGTAATGTATTGTCGCCTTTTTTATATAAAGGAATAACTTTTGCAGTTTTTAAGATGGAGGGAAAATTACCTTCAGCTAAAGAAAGATTTATCAAAAATGTTATAGGAGCTACAATAAAATCTATAGATTTTTTAATTAAAGTAGAACTTAAATTATCTACACCGGAAGAATTACTATTTTTTAAGTTCATTATAATATTGAAAATTTCCGATTCCGTAACAGGTTCTAAAAATAAAGTTGGATATTCCTGTAATGGCATGAAGTTGTTTGTTTCTAGATTTTCGTTTAATTCGTTGTTTAGTTTTACTGGCAAATCAACGAAATATTTATTTAAATGTTGAGCAATGATGTAAGGATCATTAATAAGATTGTTATCAATTTTAATATGTTTGATGCCATTTTTTGTTTCGTTGATATTTAGATTATTATTTATTATTGACCAAACCGTTTTGGACTTATTAGTAGCTTGCGAGTAAACTAAATCGTTATGAAGTTTTTTAGCTGATACTATAACTTTCTTGTAAATGTTCTTATATTTCTTGTAAAAACTAACATCAGCTGGATCATTTGTTTGAGACATAATTCGATGCAAAATTTTTAGTTTTTGTGACGACACTTTTATACCTTTTGTTACCCACCCCTTGTTTACATTTGTTTTAGGAACATTTATTTTTGTTAGAGGAAAACACACATTGTTGTAGTAAATTAGGGTATTTATAAGATTTGTAAATCCTTCTTCCGCTGTTTTTGCATTATATATATCAATCCATGATTCATTGCACAAATGATTAAAAAAATGTTTATAATTTATATCATTATATAGTCTTGTATACCTGTGTTCACTTTCACTGTTTATATTTGAAAAACCGAATTCCAGAATTTGTGAAGTATGGTCTGATATACCATCATTGAATACTTTACATACTAGGTGGGAAGAATTACAGAAATTAGTACACATATAATCAATACAGGTATTGGACTGAAATGTTATTCTTGTGGGCTGATTTATAGTCATATTAACATTGTATATCTGTAACAGGTCACATAATTCTTTTTTTATAGGAGAATCTGAAAGGTAATCAATATTTAGGTCTCCACATAAAATGACTTTATTATTGTTTTTACAAATTTTATTCAAAACACTATCTAGCGTCAAAAAGAAATTATTGGTATTGCTCTGTGGTGATCTATATATAGATAATATAATAAATGTATTCTGCTCTGACTTTAATTCAATACCGACCAGCTCAATCACTTTTTCTATTGAAGATTCTAGAACGTATGACAATTCTTTAATTTTGAATTTAACATTATTTTTGCAAAAAATAACCACACCTCCATTTTTATACTCTTGCCTACAAAAAATTGACGCCCTCTTATATCCATCTATTTTTATCGCATCAGCTTCTGCTGGTGCAAGCCAGTGTTCTGTAAGGCATACAATGTCAATATCATGAAAATTTAAATAAATCTCTAATTATTCAATCTTATTTCTAACACACTGAATATTTTGATGTAAAATTTTTAGTTTTTGACAACACCTTTTTTTCCTAGAATAATTTGTAAAGCTATTATTTACTGATTGCTATTCGTTATTTAATTGTTTAACTTTTTGTTTTTCCATTTCTACTTTTTTTAGATACACAGGACATAATTTATCAAATATGAAATGGTTAACTTTAAAATCAAGTTTAAATTTTTGGTTTACCTCTACACAGTTAGCACATATTAAGTCATTAACACACTCCTCTGCTTTATGATCACTATTAGAACATTTTAGACATTTTTCCTCACTTGAGCAATTTTCTGCATGGTGATTAAATCCTCCACACTTGAAGCATCTGAATACACTGACATATTCAAATACTCTGCATCTCGACCAGTTTATATATAAATGTTGTTCATTTAAGATCATTTTAAATGTGAGAGGATCACATTCGATTATGGCCATGTACCTTGTTCTCATTTGTTTAATAATTCTTACTTCCATTTTCATTAAATCATGATTTAGGAATGTATTTTGTTTCCTTATACAATTTAATAAATCTTCACTGCCATATTTTTCTTCAATATCTATTATTTTTATGCATGGATTTTTTAGATCAGGTGCAGTAATTTGATAGTTTTTAGTTAATTTCTTTTCTGCTGCTTTCTTTATTTTCTCCTGTTCGTCCTTAGTTTTACACTTTATTACAACACCTCCCTCTTTAATTTCTTTCATCTGGGTGATACTCACCTCCAATGCAGCTGGTTTAAGATTTTTTTGTATAGCTTCTTTCGTTTTTTTACATTCTTGTTTAGTTTTAGGTTTAATTATTACAACTTCTCCTGCAGCCACATTGGCGTAGCTTTTTTTATTCGTTTCTAAACAGTTTTCAAATAGATCGGTGCAACGATTATTAATGATGTTTCTGAATTCATTTAACTCACTAGTAACTTGTGTTTTAATACTTGCAATTTCCGTTCTAAAATTTAAAATAAGTTCAAAATGCAGCAAACAATTATCACAAAACCATTTCAAATTTTTACAATTTTGAACCAGTCCAAAATCTTTTGTTGCCAAATTCACACATTTGATATGAAAATGGTTATTGCATTTTCCACCACACGTAATTAAATTATCATTTGGATTAGTTGGTAATTTACATTTACTACATTTTCCATCTGGACTATCCATTGAATTAGTAATCACAATCGATTAATTAATATGTATCCTATAGTGTGTGGTATCCTTTAGCGAGAATAAACTTTTCGCGCCCAAGCTGATAAGATAAGAATGTTGTTGCTGTTTGTTTACATTTTTATTGTCTTTCTTTTTAATTTGTTGTAACACAGATATTTATACACAGTTTTAATCACAGTTCAAGTTTTAGGTATACCAATTAATTTGATTTAATTTGGCACAAAACACTTTTAATTTGACTTCAATTGACGATCAAATTTAGTAGCACATCAACGCTGCCATGAATACCTAGTATGTAAATGTAATGTAAATGTCTTTTACGAAAGCTAAAATTATTTCTATTTTACCTTTTGATGGCGTAGCTAGTGACAAGCAAAGATTGATACAAGAGACCTTTAGCATGAAAACGATAGATATACGGCTTCTATCACAGTCATGCCTATACGCACATCTGATAGAAAAAATACTAATTTTTAAATATTCAAGCAGGTTCCATTATTATTCTATATATTTTATTTCCGTATAAGCGTCTCTATTACAGTATTATGTATTTAAATAAATGAAATATATTATGAGTTTTTCACATTTTTTGTCTGAGGTGGCTTTATTTTACAAGACTGAATTTTTTTTTTATGACATATTTGAATTCGGCATTAAAAAAACACAGAAAATGTAGCATGAACATTTTTAATGCAATAAACTTGAAAAATCTGAATTTTTCATTTTTCGCTTGGGGTGGATTTATTTTTTGAGATTTAATTTTTCTGATTGCATATTTGAATTCAGCATTAAAAAACACATACATTGTAGCATGTACAATATTCATTTCGATGAATTTAAAAAAATGATTTTTTTATTTCATCCGAGGCGGCTTCAACATGAATGTTAGAATACTAATTTCTTTGACTTAATGACTGCCAATAAAGTGAGCTTCTAGTGTTTAGTTTTATGTGATACTTCACCCACCACTCTTCGATGTCTTATAAATATAAATATATTAATGAAAAATAAATTAATTGACTGCATTAATATATTAGCTTCCCTAGAATAAATGTCAGGATCCGAACCTATGCTTCCATACGAAAATTAAAACTTAAATTCGATGTCTTAAGCCACCGACTTCTTTAGAGATTTTTAGATTTGATATTATGAATTAAGAAATTCCTCAAAACTGATATCTCAATCGCACTGCTTACAATTGTTTGTTCTAGCCTAATATTTTAATATTTCTGTATTAATTATTAAAATATTACTATTCACTTCATTATCGGTATTTAATTTAGTCACTTAAATTATAAAGTACTGATATTTCTTGATATATTATAATGTCCGGTTCTTAACTGAAAATATCTGCAATTGTATTAAAAATGTCAATCATATTGTTTACACTATTTTTACATTTTTAATTACGTACAGTTCCTTTCAGTTCGCTGTCTTCATTTAAAGTAATTAAGCTGCACTAAGCGTATACATATACCTACTGCTGGGAGTCATTTTAATAATCAATCAGTCGTTGTTCATATTAAGAAATTCCTCGAAACTGATAACGCCTCTGCATTTGACCGCAGTTTATACATTCAAATCCATACCCATCTTCTGAAGCAGACAACTACAATTTTTCCTCATATAAGACTTGAATACATATATCGATGATGGTTTTATCATTATTATTAATATTATTATTGTCATTATTATTATTAATATTTATTTACATAGACATGTGGCCATAAATAATCGCTTCTATTAGCCATTTTACTCATATATTAACACACGCTCTTCTTAGACCGACCTCTAGTATAAATATTTGATAGCTCCACTCCTCACAATGTAGACTGGGAGATGACGCTGCTTTTATACTCGGCGGTCGAGGGTCACGTGACTTTGCAGTGAACGATTTCTAAAAGGCCCCCGAATTTTCATAATCTGTTCGTCTTTTACATATAAAACAATGTTAAATTGCTATATCGCTGCGGGGTGGCTACATATTCCCATAAGAAACCATGTATTGTAAGACACAAAATTCTTCGCATGCATCTTTACCGTATACCTATCTTATGTTAGTAGGCTATCAGAAATGATTTCATTTGTTTACATTAACAATTTCCAGGAATCCGATAACGGCTCTGCATTATGTTCTTATTAAATTGAAATCTAAACGTAGAGAAGCGAACGAATATTTATCTTATATAAAACTCAGGCTAAAGAGTCTTGTCTGAAAAGCGTTTATATTGGCTCTCGATATTTCCTTTGATCTAACCGCTGTAGTTATCTAAAGGTAATTAATCACGTTTTAAATATACATATAGCCGTAGACAGTCGCATTTATTTACATTAACAATTTCCTGGAATCCGATAACGTCTCTGCATTTGACCGCAGTTTTACATTCAAATCTTAACATATAGAAGTAAATGAATATTTATCTCATAATTATAAGACTTGTCTATTTAATCTCAATGATGGACGTCAGTAGCCATTTTCTTAACGCCCACTAACGTAAACATACAATACTATTAGTCAATAAACAGCAGCCATCTTATTTTAGACACACCCTGTATACTCTTAGCCACGTCCTTTTAGATATAATCTCTTATCTAAGCTCAGGGATTGGATCTCCCATCTCCCCCCTCCCATTAGGTCCTATCACCTATCATCTAAGAAGATCCCACCTCACACTACAACCTAGAGAATAGGATCTATCATCTAGCATTATCTCACCTCACACTAGAACCTAGATCATAGGATCTATCATCTATCACCTGCCCGCCCCCCGCGGGGCTGCCGGAATGATGACGTCACACAGAACTCTGATTGCTACTCTACTGACGGAAGTGAGTTAGAATCGGCCTTACTTAACTACTACTGTCAAAAGTGTTTTTTTTTTCAGGATACCCAATCATTGTGCGTGATATATAGTATTTCAATTTTATATGGGTTTTCGTTTTCGAACGCGCTTATCTTTAAACGATCTGTATAAGGGGTTTCTTCCTCGTTTCGTTCCTCTTGGTTGCACTTCTCTTTGTAGCATCCAGCAGTAATCTGCTAACATGTTGACATCTCATTTACCCTGAAATCGATGTTCAAAGTCTTTTAAATTTTGGTGGAATCTTTCTCCTTGGTCTTCGCTGAAGTTGCCGTTATTCTCTGTAAATTCATCTAGGTGTGAATCGAGAAAGTGCAATTTCAAACTCATCATACAACCTAACTTCGTAATTCTTTATCATTTTTGATACAATGTTTCTGTAGTCTGGATTTTTAGTATTACTGAGAAATTTTGTGGACACGTCAAAAATCGTTTTTTTTTTCATAGATATCTCATTTTTTCAGGATACCTAGTTGTTCGTGGTATACAGTATTTGAATTTTATATTAGTTTTCGTAATGAAAGTACTGAGTAAAATTAGAAATAGATGTAATATGTTACAACAATAAAACCGTTTTTGTAAAAATGAAATGTGTTCCATGAAGAAAAGTACACTTCTTTTTTGACTCCAGATTCGTAATCGGCGGAAAAAATTACTCGATAAAGGTATATGCAGACCATTGGAACACGCTATGCGTTCATGAAAAAACGCGACATGAATGAAAAAAACGATTTTTTACAGTTTTCTTTTATTTTTCTCAGTATTTTCATCACTGGTCTTCAAATTTGACTCAACATTTGTGATCAGCGGAAAAAAATTACTTAAAAAAGGTGTACGCAGGCCATCGTAACACACTATGTATTCATGAAAAAAACGTGATATCCATAAAAAAAAACATAGTATTCGTGAAAAACGCGATTTTTGGCGGTTTTTTAAATTCTCCTCAACATTTTGACAATTAGCCCTGGGTTCTAACAATAGATTCGAGGTCAGTGGGACAAAAAGACATAAGAAAAATACATGCAGCCTAGCCGAACACGCCACATGTATATTTTACCACCCAAAAATGCATTTTTTGCCAGTTTTTCGGGTTTTTCTCTGTAATATGACCCATTCTGACTTCAGATTCATAATTAGTGGGAAAAAATACTAAAGAAAATTATATTCAGATGTCCAGTTCAAATAACTTTTTTTTGTGGGCCTGTTTAATTTGACTAGATGAACTTTTGTATGGATTATATTTTTTTTCTGATTTTATGGATGTTTTAAGGATAAGCGGATAATAAGAACTGTGAAAAATGTTAATTTTAATTTATTCGCCTAAAATTCTAGCCTTAGCCTGATGGATAGTTTATCCCAGGGTCTCTATTCTTACCGGCAGTAGAATAGAACAATCGAGAGAAAGTGGGCGTGTCTCTATTGAAATTCACAAAACCGTATTCTTGCACTTATTTCTATCGTCGCTTCTATCGAAAACTGATGAACATTGCTCCATGATACTTCTCTTGGTTATTTTCAGGGAACAGTCGGGGAATGCCACCATTTTCTGTTTTTCTAACCTAGAAAAGTAATGTTGTCAAAAACTGAATGTTTTATTTCACTTTTGATTAATATTCTTGTGATTTTGGACTTAATGTAAAGATGAATATCTGCCCGAAGTAATATATTGGGACGAAATAATTCAGAACGTGAACGATTCTCAAGAACTCCTAGGAGGTTGAGAGAGACTCTTCCACAGAGATCAGTTTTTTTTTATTATCAAATGAAAAATTTATGACATTTTTCTGTCTGACTAAGCCCGTTTGCCAGGATTTAATAGAGATCTTAGAGATGTAAAGCAGTCGGTCCCTTGTCTATTAAATGTTAGGCAAGTAAAAGGTCTCTACTCTTCTTACGAGAAGAGGTTCGGCAAAATTTCCAGGTTGGGGGTAGCCCGTCTCCTGGCATCGGTGATAGGCCCTGATAGCGAAAATAGACCGACGTTAAATAAATAGAAATATTCCCTGTCTGTACAAACTATGTACAAAATATATTTTAAGTAATAATAGGTAGCATTATTTTTTTCTGTTTATTTAAAAATACCAGATCAACAAATTAATGTTATACATGGTAGTGTGTAGTAAGACAGTACATAACAATTGAAAATAAAATAAAGAACAGAAACAAAATATTTAGTTTAACATAACAATAGAAGAATGTTGATATTAATATCAATCGGAATCGCTACTGGAAGTAAGATATTTTGTGGTAGTCTTTTTCTTAACCTATTATTACGAGTCTTTTCATTTAGGTTTAAATTTCTGGTACTTGCACAGTTGTTTAAAGTCTTTGCACATGATTTCATAAAGTCTTCAATTTGTGGCACGTCAAGCTCCCGATGGATTTGACTGTTTCTTATAAGCCAATTGGCATTTATAGCAGATCTCAACACTTTATTTTGAAATGTTTGCACCTTTTTAATATTAGTTTTGCTAGTAGTTCCCCCCATCACACAGCGTAAGTTACCGATGGTCTTAAGATCGATTTATATATTAATGTCGGGCACTTAACTCTGAGCTTCGATTTTCTATTAATAATGGGATATAGCCTTGCGTAACCATCATTAAGTTTTTTATTGATGTGGTAACTCCATGTTAGTCGTTTATCTAAGTATACTCCTAGATATTTAATTGCACTGTCTGCAGGATTTCATATTATTTCCTCGTCGTTGATGATATTGAAGTTTTGTAGTCTTCTTAAGATAAGCATTATTTTTCAAATAATAATACCTACTGCTTTCGGCTCAACTCTGTTCTTAATACATATTGGTACCCCGGCACATATTAATACAACATTCTCATCTCTTTTCAAAATATAATAATTTTTATTACACCGAATCTTTCAAAACACTGCTTCATTTTCAGGTTCTAACAGCTCTGCGTGTCTTTGAATATGATTTTGGTAATATTATTATTGTTATGAACTATGGTTATGCAGATAACCGATGTCGATTGTCAGAAATTGCTGGTCTATGATTGGTGAATAAGTTTGGCAACGATGCGGTTTATTCCCTAATATTTTGTTCCCTCCTTTCTGTTCAAGAATACAGTTTAATGCTTGTAATAGAATGGCAGTAGAACAAATCCGGGGAACGCTCCCCGGGGATCGTTCTATTCTATCACGGTCAAGAATAGAGGCCCAGATGGGATGAAAGGACGACAAACAAACAGAAATCACTTGTAAAATGATGGAAAAAATGGTGACGAACAGCTTTGGACAAAGGGAAAATGGAGTACCAACGGCCCTACACATAGGGAAGGTGGTAATGATGGGAGCCGGTGGTTATGGTTGTACGCTTGGTGTGGATGTTGTTACCTCAGTTCCAAGGATCCACAGGTTACACATCACGGTTCCAAATGTGGAAATGATAATTCCTCAAACCCGGGGGATGAAGGACATTTAGGAAATATTTGAATCGTGGGAGGGCAATGATGTAAGTGTGGCTTTAGAATTAAATATTTTGAACAGAACCGGATTCAGGAAATTTTGTGCTATAACAGTCGTGTGCTAACTTAAACCTTTATAGTGCGAAACATTTTTGCATGCCCGAATAACATTTTAGAAATGTTTGGTTCATCCTAGCTTATCAGTTGATGCTTTGTTGTTTATTTTCTTTAAAATCTATTTTAATTTACTAGTGCAACAATAATTTTTGTTTTTTTTTTCTTTCAACTTTTTTTTTAACTCGAAGATGATTCATCATTGTTACAGGGTAGTGGGGGCTTGCGGTACTAAAATTAAAGAGAAAAGTTTAGTTTTTTTTTAATTTTTAAATGTTTTATTGTGAAATTTAGTACTTACTAATCTTAAAACGAGAATGACATTGTTATGTAAGAATTTTTCATCCGCGGGATTATAATCTATAACTGCAACTACTCAATGGGTTTAACTGGGGTGCGACTTTAATTGAATAGAAACTTAGGCGAAGTAACTTTGCAAGTGATAGGATTGTAGTCTAGCTGGATTGTACTTTGTGGAATTTACTCCATGAAAAAATTGGACATTGTTAATGTTGTTTCTGTTTGTTGTTATATACTTTTAATTTTTGCTCTTTTCTCCATTGATTTTTGCCAATAAAACTGGGGGCCAGCTTTCGTAGGTGGGGGAGATATGTCACGCAGTAATTATAATTTATATAAAAGTTATTTGAGACACCCAGTACATCAGGTTATTGTTACATAGAAATTAATATTAGAATATTTACAATCAGAAATTGTTGAGACAGCAACGAGCTGGTGCATTCACCCGAATCACTTGGTATCTAAGTAACTGCTGAATTACAAAAAGAATAGCTAGAAAATATTTTAGTTTCAAAAGTGGTTTTAGGGACAGCTAGTTGATGTGAGGTGCGTGGCTCAACTCCCTCCTAGAGGGTCATTCACGTAAGTAAAAGTCATTTTGTTTTGATATATTTTGTGTTTTGTATTGTTGTCTAATAAACTTGTACCCTGTTGTTTTCTACTACTATGTTTCATTTATAAAGTATTCATTCAATAATTAAATTAAATCCTCTCGTATGCCAAGCAAAGCGACTTTAGCCATGGGTATTGCCGGTATTGCCCCGGACAACGGGTTAGTACGACGGAAACCTGTGGACGTCGCGCTTTTGGTCAAGCAACCCCAAATGAGGTTTCGCTCGTGACAATATTTAATAACATAAAAAAGTATTCTTACTTATTGCGGCCGGTTTCAGAGCATAGTAAGGGCTTAGTGCTCGCCGCGCGGAGGTATATTTTCAACATTGAATTAAAATTATTAATAATAGAGTTAGAGTTTCGGGAGTTGGGACTTTTTATTGTAAATTTCTTTCTCTTTAAGAAACTTTCTTTAAAATTTCCTAAATATTGATGGTTTTTGAGTTACTTGCAAAAAACGAAACTCCTTATTTTTTTAATCTTCATTTGTTTATAACTTTTGCAACTGCTTATGTGGGGGTTTAAAACTTCTGCACATTTTTCTAGACGTTATTCGGAATCCAATGAGTCCTCACTTTTTTACGAGCTTTAACAAGCATTAACAAGGCTTTGAACTTGTGAACTAGTCTATAACACAAATAAGTCTTAGTGTCTATATCACTTTCCATTTGAAATAATGTAATTATCTCCGAAAACGCACTTTTCACACTTTTCAGTTCAATAATAATCCTTACACAACGTCCCGTAAATCAATTCTTCGTCACACCTAATTCCCGAGGAGAACACTATAGAAAGCTTCTAGAACAATCCAGAAATCTTCTGACACCAATTGTTACATATTTACACCCCTTTTGTAAACACCCTGTATCGTGGATCCGAAAATTATAACACCAAGGTAACACTAAACACTAATTTATTAACTTATGTACTAATTATTACAACAATTAATTACTTGACTAATATTACACTGAGTACTACAATTCACTAGTTTAGTCCATTTTTCACTTGGTCTACTAATCTGCTCACTCTCTGAACTAAATACTATTCACTCTGCTGCTCCATGCTCCATGCCTTTATATACTCAAAGATGAGGGATCTAGAATCGTCTGTAATGATGTCATCACTCTCCAGATATTTCTAGTAGGTTCTTGTACAAATCTCTAAATTCAGACACCGCGCGCCATCTCTGGAACAACATCCGAACTAACTAAACCAGCTTAGCTTTCTGTTTCCCTTATAATTGGAACTTAGAGTAAACCTCCACAGATGTCTCTGGGGGTATAAACATCTAACAATATATTGAAAATAATTAAATTATTTATTTAGATTCAGTCATTCACACTTTTTTTATTTAATATGAAATTGTCTACTTTCTGTATATTGGTACCTTAATCTGGTCACGCTAATATACTACTTAGAAAAACACTTTAAAACACTTATTATTGGAAAACAACTACTCTTCTAGCTAATACTGACGAAGTTTTGAATTACATGATAGGATTCCTAGCATTTTAAGACAAAAAAATGTATTGAAAATGCTTAAATCATTTATTGAAATTCAGTCAACAATTATTATTACCTTGTATTCTATTTCAACTCTAGAAAAGTTGCACAAGTTTTTCGAACTCGTTAATTCTTGTCAGGAGTATAGAAATATTCATTCATTATTTACAAGCCAAGTAGTATATTAGCGTGACCAGATTAAGGTACCAACATATAGAAAGAAGATAATTTCATATTAAATAAAAAAGTATGAATGACTGAATTTAAATAAATAATTTAAGTATTTTCAATATATATTTTTTTCTTTAAAATGCTAGGAATCATATCATGTAATTCAATACATCGTCAGTATTAGCTAGAAGAGTAGTTGTTTTGATTGGTTCTACAATAATGATTTTGAAGTTACGTAAAAAAGTTTAAAAATAAGTTGTAGAAAATCAGAAAGTCATTTCAGGAAATCAATTGAAAGTAGATATGAACTTTACTTTGTTCTTTAAATATAACACCCAGATTAGTTGTCAATGAACATCTTGACAGAATTAACATATTGTTTACTTTAAATGACATACTTTTGTTTTCCACGGCTAATTTGATACATTGTAAATTTATAGTAATTTAGACAATTTTTTTTAAGATAAATACTATTCTTTTTTATAGCCTTTCATATGGTATATAGATATAAAAAACAAAGTAAAGTTCATATCTCCGAAATGCGACTTTCAATTGTTTTCCTATTTTTGGAAAATTCATGAGATTTTCTTTAATTTTTAATTTTTTTATGTTAACTCCAAAAATAACGAAGTTAAATGAGCTTCTAACGTTCGTGCGACCGCCCTGTACATACATAGTATATTTCACTTGTAATTTTACATTGAAATTTTAGGACTTAACATTACATCGTAATATCACATTGCATTTTACTTCTAATGTAGTGTGTTACAATTATTTAGAAAACTTCCCTATTTTATCCTCGTTTATTGGTATTATCTTACATACCATCAAGTTTTATCAGTTACTAAGAAAAGGACAAAAAAATATCAATCGGCAATAAATTTTCATTTAATATTAAATTAAATATATGGGGGGTTTTCATAAAAAACAAGGCTATCTTTTCAAAAACCGAAAATGCGTCGCATTTCTCATATAGGTATGTTCGGTCATAAGATGCCAAATGACCCCATAAAGTCTATGTTCAAGGTCGGCATCGCTCTACCAAACACCCTGTATATTTCAAAACCGCATTATAGGAGGATGATGATGATAACTATAGCTAGAGATCTTAATACTGCAAAAATAAGAATATGTAGAATGAACATGCTGCATGACTACCACACCAACAAATTTCGTCCAACGTTTTCAAGATTCATCCTTAAAGGAAAAAATATCACATCAGAGGAAAGTATCATGTTTCAGTAGCAAATCAAACTGCTGTACTTAATTTCAAACAAAATAAAAATGTAGCTTATAACTTCATAGTGTTACAGTCCACATAGGGTTTCTGATCACGTACCAATAGTAAAGAGAAGTTCAGGTGAAAAATAAAATATGACAGACGAAAGAAAACTTTGCAAAGTACTTAAACTACATTTGCTAAAGGGAATAAGGGAGCAGTCACGGGTCCTAAGGTTCCTAACCTAGAGGTTGAACCCACGTCCGCTGAGGATGAGACAGGTCACAGCTTTTATTACTGGCATTAAACAGGATGGATACTTATCAGACCTGGTAAATTATTCACATCATAGAAGTCTTTGCTTTCTGTAAACTTGACGTATTTTCTTACATATTTAATTAATCATTTTCAGTACAGTCGTAATAGTCTGGGAGGTAGCGTCAATATTTTATGCGTCATTTCAACACGACTTCTTTGTTTTTTTTTGTTAGTTTTCGTTCGAAAAGCAACTAAAATCAGGGTCAGTTGACGCGACCGTGGAGATGAAGAGCGTGAGAAGCTGCGCATTTGGTAAAATAATTTTGTTTTCTGCGTCAATCCAACAAAGCTACAAATATAACTAGTTTATTTATGTAATATAATTGAAAAAAATATGTCAGCTGCATAGAGTAGGAAACGAAAATATATATATATATATATATATATATATATATATATATATATATGTTATATAATATTACACGCTATCTTATTGCGACTTAGCCATAATAAACCTTCACAGGTATATCGTATTTCACGATAACAGCTTCTCTTATTAATTGCTTATCTTCAAGATATCATATTACATCTTTGTTTCTCATAACTTGTGCAGACTGCAGAACTGCAATTCCTTTGTTATATATTTTGCTTACTCAGGTTCTGTATGTTATAAATATGACTAAACACGCTTTGTTGAATCAGTTATTAAACTCAGTTAGAATGCAACACTTCTAATTTATTATTATATTCCTTCTCCAAGAGCCAACGTTGGCTCCATGTAACTAAATAAAAGTTTTTAAAAAGTCATTCATGTGAACCGTGATCTAACATTGGCGCAGTCGGTAGGATCCGTAAACATCATCAGAACAAGAAGCCTAACTGGTAGTGAAGCGTAAGAGAACAAGGAGAACATCTGCAGAAGGTGCCTAACTAGTACGTGTACATCTACGAGAACAAGGAGACCTTCCTCACTGGTGGTGGCGGATCCCAATCCCTTGACGGACGAAGAACCTACCCATGGAAACGAAACTAACGTAAGTCATTATAAGAATCATCTCGTACCATTTTATTATTTTATTATTTTTCGCAACTTATTTTATTAAAAGTGTATTATACTGCTAATACACTCGGCGCACAAAGCCAGTTTTATTGTCAAAGTGAAATCCATTCCTTTACAAACGCAACGAAACAAGTTCATTTAATTTTAAGTTTATTTATTTTCGTATTATACTGCTAATACGAAACATTGTGTATTATACAGCTAATATACAATCCATTTACGCACGCAACGTAACAAGCTAATTTTAATTTAATTTAAGTTCGTATCATACTGCTGATACGCAACCGATTTTTATTTCAAATAATCTCTAAATACAAAAGCAACAATGCCAGATAGAGATACAGCTCAACCAGTAGCACCCCAACCAATAGTACCGGCACCAGCCGAACAACAACAACAACAACTACTACAACAACAACAACCAGAGCAAATTGAGCCTTACAAGCTCTCTGAAATTTTTTCACTAATACCAGAATTTGATGGCAATGCCATAAATTTACAAACATTCTTAAATTCCTATCATTGCGCCCAAAGCATGGCAATTGGAGATCAAAAAATTCTTTTGACCGTCCACATAAAAAATAAATTAAAAGGCAAAGCTGCCGAATTAATAAATTCGCGTAACCCTGGCACATGGCCGGAAATAAAAGCACTTTTAGAAACTCATTTTGGAGATTCTCGAGATTTAACGGCCCTAATTCAGGACCTGCAGCGCATTCACCAATTGCCAGGTGAATCCGCCCTAACATTTGTTTCGCGTTTACAAACGCACAATGCGAAAATGCACGCTGCAGTGCAAAAGCAAACTCTCACGACAACGCAAAGAGCTGCACAATCAGATCTCATCGAAACGATGACACTTAATAATTTACTAACGGGCTTAGAACCAAACTTGGGCCGAATCACAGAAATTCCCAAAAAATAACCAAGTAAAAAGTACAATGCCTCCTCAACAAAAACGACCACAAGGTCCCAATTTCCAACAAAAATTTTGTTCATTTTGTAAAAGAAATGGACATGTAATAAGCGAATGCCGCACAAGGCAACAATCGCAAATAAGGCCAACAACGTCACAAAATTTTCAAAGACCAAATTATCAAGGAAACCCAAATTTTCACAATTTTTCTCAAACCAATCAATTTAATCAGAGGACATTTCCTCAAAATAATCAATCTAGTCAACCACAACAAAACAGGCCCTCAGCTATAAGGCCGAACCCGAATTTCAACCAACAAAGACCCTCTGCTATTCAACCAAACCCAAATTTCAACCGTTTTAATCAACAAAAAACGCACCATTTAAATTACGAACCTTATGAAAACCAATGCGATTTTAATCAATACACTGACTATTCTTCTGATTACCAAACTGCAGAAGATACTTACGAAAATTATAACTTTGAAACTAACCAAAATTTCCAAGAGAATTATACGGCTAATTCTCAATACGAACAGTACGAGGATTATACTGCTAATCCTCAGGATTTTCGATTAGATCCGGAGTACCCCACGGATACTCCGACACAACAAACAGACCAATTCGAATCAATTACGGAACTAGAAACTCAAGTACAAACTATGAACCTCAACGACAGTTTCGACCCAATGCTGAATTTTCCAGAACAGACGTTCATGTAAATACGCTTTCCCATACCCTATTAACTGTAAATTCAAAAAATCTCTATTATATGAAGGATGCAACTGGTAAATTTAAAATCTCAATTGACACAGGTGCAGGCATATCAATTTTTAAACCCAAGACAGCTGAAAATTACAGACGTAGATCTCCTGAAAATGTAATCATACAGGGTATCACTGATCAAAAAATTTATATCAACGAATCTGTTCTCATCCCCTTTTCAAATGAGTCACACAAAGTTTATATCTATAATCTAGATATAGATTTCGATGGATTATTAGGCGCAGACTTCCTAGAACATTACGAATGCAAAGTAGACTTTAAAAATAAACAACTAGTCACAAATTTCAAAACCGTACCACTATTTAAAGTTACGGAAGAAACTACAGTAAATTTACCTTTACAACCAACTATTAATTCTGATACAAAAAATTCAAATTTAAGCAACATCAAAAATTTTATTTCTATTGAACCTCGCATGGAAAAAATTTGTAAACTAAAATGTAACCTGCGAAATACCGAGGCTATACTGTTAGCCCAGGAAAACGAAAGGGTACGCTTACCGAATGCTCTCGTAAAAATCGATAGCAATGGAGAATTTTTAACCTCAATCATAAACGCGAATGCAATACCAAAAACGGTAAATTTCTCGAACCTCGAACTAGAACCAGTACAAAAATTCAAATCAATTTTTAATTTAAATACTCAAAATTCCGACAAACATCCACAGACAGACAGATCCTTCGAAATTAGGAACGAATTGCGCTTGGATCATCTAAACGAAGAAGAGGCCGAAATAGTAACGCAGCTTTGTTTAGACTTTCAAGATATATTCTATTTGGAAGGAGACAATTTAACCTTTACTAATGAAATTAAGCATTCCATTGATACGAACGATTCAAAACCGGTTTTCACAAAGTCATATCGCTACCCTCATATCCATAAAGAGGAAGTCAAAACACAAGTCTCTAATATGCTTGATCAAGGCATCATTAGACCTTCGATTTCTCCCTGGTCCTCTCCAGTTTGGGTTGTACCTAAAAAACTCGACGCCTCCGGTAAACAAAAATGGCGAGTTGTAGTGAACTACAGAAAACTCAACGAACTGACTATTGACGATAAATACCCGCTACCCAATATTTCCGACCTCCTCGATCAATTAGGTAAATGTCAATATTTTACAACTCTAGACTTAGCCTCCGGATTTCACCAAATCGAGATTGATGCGAAAGACATTCAAAAAACTGCTTTCACAGTTGAAAATGGTCATTTTGAATTCGTAAGAATGCCTTTTGGACTTAAGAATGCTCCATCAACATTTCAAAGAGTGATGGATAACATTTTATTAGGTATCCAAAATGAACGATGTCTCGTCTACATGGACGATATTATTGTTTACTCCCCTACTATTCACGAGCATATTTCTCGATTAACAGAAGTTTTCAAAAGATTACAGAAAGCCAATCTCAAAATTCAACCCGACAAATGCGGTTTCTCCGCAAAGAAGTCGCTTATTTAGGACATTTCATTACAAAAGACGGCGTAAAACCGAATCCTTCGAAAGTTGACGCTATTCTAATTTTCCCTCAACCAAAAAATCAAAAAGAAATTAAATCATTTCTAGGCTTAGCCGGATATTATAGGCGCTTTATCCCGAATTTCTCCAAGATTACCAAGCCCTTAACAAAACTCTTACAGAAAGACATACCATTTCTCTTCGACAATGATTGTATAAAATCTTTTCAAGATTTGAAACAAACATTAACGACAACTCCGATATTAATCTACCCTAATTTTGATGAACCTTTCATTCTAACCACTGATGCGAGCGCATTTGCCGTCGGCTCAGTGCTGAGCCAGGGGCCTATTGGCAAAGATTTACCCATTGCCTATGCTTCTAGAACCTTGTGCAGTGCAGAAACTAAGTATTCAACGATTGAACGCAAGCTTTTATCGATAGTATGGAGTGTAAAGCACTTTAGACCATATCTGTATGGTAGAAAGTTCAAACTTGTCACCGACCACAAACCACTCACCTAGCTATTCTCTATAAAAGATCCAGGAAGTAGACTTGCTCGTTGGCGACTCAAATTAGAAGAGTACGACTATGAAATAATTTATAAACCCGGTAAAATCAATAAGAACGCGGACGCACTTTCCAGAATCAAAATTAATCGTTTTTCCGAATGTTCTAAATTCTATTCAAAGGTTCTAGCCGCGAATGACGAAGAGTCGGACGACGACGAAAACCCAGACGATAACAACGAAATCACTAACGAACAAATTTCCCGAGAATTTGAAACTTTCACCAGCCTATATAAAACAACATCTTTAATTGACTATTCGAAAATCAAAGCTTCGAACAAACAACTTTTGCATCGAGAACATCAAGATATTATAACCTTTTTCCAACAGAACAACCTACAAGACCTACATCACAAAATTATCGAGGACATATTCGAAGAAAACCCCGAATTTCATAACGATAAAATCAATATTGTATCGAGCAAAACAGTCAGACATAGGAGATATTTTATCATCCCTCTACCTTTTGATATCGAATCTGTAATCGAACATCTATTTTTGGTACTATTTAAAAACCAAGATGTTTTAGATCTCTCTAAGACATACTTTGTCGAAAATAACTTAGACCTCCCCATTCTTGAAATCCTATCATTCATTTTTGCGGAAAAAGACTTAAAAGTAGCAATTTGTCAAGATATCGTCAGAACCGCCGACGAAGATGAAATTCCAATTATATTGGAGCAAAATCATTTTGGTAAAAATAATCTACACCGCGGAATAAATGAAACGATTCGAAGAATCAGAGAAAAATACACTTGGCAAGGTCTAACTAAAGACGTTGAAAATTTTATAAAAAATTGCGAATCTTGCCAAAAGACTAAAGTATGCCGGAAAAACCTTAATAACCCTCTAGTAGTCACGGAAACCGCAAGAACACCATTCGAAAGAATTAATATCGATCTGTTTGAATTCCCAACTCGAAATTACGCTTTAACTATTCGCGACGAGTTAACTAAATTTACACAAGCCTATGCAGTCCCGGACAAATCCGCAAAATCCGTCGTAAATACCTTGTTGTTATACTTTCAACATTACGGTACCCCGCTAAGAATCCATTGCGATTACGGTGGCGAATTTGACAACCGTTTGCTCAAAGATCTCTGCACCCTCTACGACATAAAACTGACGTATTCAAGCGTAGGACATCCCCAATCGAACGGATCCATAGAAAGATTTCATGCTACTCTAGCTGAAATGATAAGAATTCATAAAACTGAAAATCCGAACGAACATCCTTTCACAATTTTACCATATGCAGTAATATGCTATAACAATTCAGTAAATAAAACACACGGTTTCACCCCATACAAACTTGTATTTGGACACACGTCCAACAGACCACCTGAAACTTTGTATAACCAAAAAGAGTTAATAACCAAATACGTTAGGGATTTAAACAACAGAATATCTCACTACTATAAAATAGCCCGTAGTCGAACGCAAGCTCAAAAGGAGAAAGCGAAAGTTCGCTTTGATAGAAATGTTCCCCAAAAACGACCCGAATACAAAATAGGTGACTTAGTTTACGTAAAAGAATCACAAATCAAAAACAAATTGCAAAACAAATTTAACGGTCCTTTTAAAATAAAAGAAATTTTTCAAAATTCTGCTACCTTATTAAACCTTGAAACGAAACAAGAAACCAAAGTAAATTTTGATAGAATGAAACCATATACTGAAAATTAAATTTATTTTCAGGTTTCTCCTGCTGTTCGGATCAGCACTCTGTCAATACAAAATTATCCCAATCAATAACACCGTTGGTGTATACTACCACCAAGACACGGACATTGTGGTGACAAATGACAAATGGACTCTACTAGTGCATAAAAACATTTCATCCCTCAAACTAGCTTTTGAAAAAAATCAAAATATCTTAGACAGAATCCTATACACTCTCCATAATGGTGATCATAAGTCAATTATTTTTACGAGTGAAATTAAAACAGACTTTAACCTTTTAACACAAATATCCAACTCTATAAAAATGAAATTTGACGAAATCTTTTCAGATACAAAAAGATATAAACGAGGAATACTTAACGGTATCGGTACAATATTCAAATCCATAACTGGTAACCTAGATGCTGAAGATGGCCAGTACTATACTAATTGTATAAATAAACTAAATAATGACGAACATCAATTGGAAAACTTAATCAAAAATCAAATTTCAGTTACAACTTCTGTTATTAAAAACTTCAACTCGACTATACAAAAATTACAAATTGACGAGGAAACCTTTAACAAAGATCTCGAAGAAATAGAACACACAATTCAAACAATGACTCAAGCTATCGAGGCTGCCCACATAAAACTAAAATTTTTATACATTTCCGAACAATTAATGGCAAGCTATTTGCATATCGAAGATAATTTAAACTACATTCTAAATTCAATATCATTTGCCAGACTAGGAATCATTCACACGTCAATCATAACCCCTAATCATTTGGTAACAGCATTACAAGAAATTTCACAGAGCTTACGAAGGAACAATTTGCCTCTCCCCATTAAATTATCGGCAGTTGCTAAGTATTTGGATATTATTGAATTACAAGCGTTTCAAATGGATTCTAACTTAGTATTTGTTTTAACAATACCACTTGTTGAACCCCAAAATTATAACACCTATCGCCTATATCCTATCCCGATACTTGATAACAGAACTGGTCTACATCACATTTTATCTATTTCACAAAAATATATCGCGAGAGATGATGATTCTTTGATGTACATACCTATACAAAATTTGAAAGAATGCAAACCACTTTATTTTGGAACCAAACTATGTTCGAACCTGTTTGCCTATCCTATCGACCAAAATGCCATATGTGAAGCCAGAATACTAAAACCATTGCCAAAACTTCCAGAGAACTGTCAAACTTCCTTCATTATTAGTCAGGGATACAACGTCCAAGAACTTGAAGACAACACATGGCTAGTAATTAATTCCGAACCACTTCACATTACCATCAACTGTCCAAAGAGAGAATCCACAACAGAGTTAATCAACAAAAATTCCATCATCAAACTACAACCAGGATGTTACGCCTATGCAGGCATTACTAGAATACAAGCCAGTGCCAAAGACTTTTCCGAAATTAAGGACAATTCACATCCTATCCAAATTCCTTTTGAATGCTGTAATCACATGCCCGACAAAATCGAAATTCCAAAATTAAAACCTCTCAAATTAAACAATCTCGACGTAGAAGACCTAGATATTGCTAAAAACAAATTGGACCAATATTCCAAAGACTTGGATGACCTCATAAATGAACCTTTTGTGACCAAACACATATCTTGGTTCACATATTTCATAATCACTCTCATCATCCTATTAGTTCTACTTTACATAACTTGTAAATGCAGAAGAAGAAGATGTGGAGCATTGCGAATCCAACCCTCAACGGATAACCCTCCTTCACCTCCTTCAGAGCGAAGCAGAGTATTTACCAAATTTCCTAGACTGATCCCTCCAAGAAAGCGACCCGGTATTAGACCTCAAGAAGAAGAGGACATCGAGTTAACATAGACTTTCATGTGGAGCTTTACCCTTGTCTATTAATTTAGACTATTGTATTTTATCCTTATTACGTTATGTAATGTTTTATTATCGCTTACCAATTTTAACTTTTACATTATTTTATTATTTTGCTTTGTATTCATTCAACATTGTTTCAACTTATTTTTGCATTATATTCATTTAACGTTTTAACAATTTTCAAAAGTTGCTGCATAACATCAACTTTTTTATTAAGGGGGAAGTTGTTATATAATATTACACGCTATCTTATTGCGACTTAGCCATAATAAACCTTCACAGGTATATCGTATTTCACGATAACAGCTTCTCTTATTAATTGCTTATCTTCAAGATATCATAATACACCTTTGTTTCTCATAACTTGTGCAGACTGCGGAACTGCAATTCATTTGTTATATATTTTGCTTACTCAGGTTCTGTATGTTATAAATATGACTAAACACGCTTTGTTGAATCAGTTATTAAACTCAGTTAGAATGCAACACTTCTAATTTATTATTATATTCCTTCTCCAAGAGCCAACGTTGGCTCCATGTAACTAAATAAAAGTTTTTAAAAAGTCATTCATGTGAACCGTGATCTAACATATATATATATATATATATATATATATATATATATATATATATATATATATATATATTATTGGAGTCTCGACGTTTCGGCTCCCACTTTGGAGCCATTTTCAAGAGAAAAAGAAAGAAGAATCGATAATATAGTGGTATATAGGAAGTCTAGGAAGGGTAAGGAATGGTTCGAGTCCGGGGCCTCAATCTGCCTACTCCCCAGGTCGAACCTTGGTTCGTCTCTAAGATCTCAATCTCAGTTCTAAGAACTGAGATCTATATTGCAAAATAAATCGAAGGCGCCATCTCGCGGTCGCTGTTCACTACAATCGAATTGGTTAGCCTGAGATGGGCAGCAAATGTTCAAAAATATGCTTCTAGAAGGCAGAGTATTTACTAAACGTAATTTCTCTCTGAAGCAACCCTCTATACATCCTTATTGTCGCAGTCTTAAGATTGTGAACATGTACCATGTCACCCGAAATCTCGTTGCCAGTCACAGCATGCCTACCTTGCACTGATGAGAGCCAACAGCTCGAAACTGCAGTCTGCAAGTGGTGTGCAGTGGCTGACACGAGAGTTCCTTTAATTTAGGAATAAGTCTTTCGGTCGGTGTTTGCTAAAATCGAATTACAGCGTTTCGTAGTAATATGTGATTATTACACTTAACGCGCCAGACTTGCAATTTGTTGTAGTCTGGTCAATTGCCTTATTTTTAAATAAGGGTTGCTATATATATATATATATATATATATATATATATATATATATTGTCATGTCATTCGCAATCATGCACATATAATAATAACCAAGTACGAAGAACCGAAGAACCATCAAAATAACAGACGAGAGATGCAACACTCATTGCACGACATCGTCAACTTTCGGCATGAGAAAAGTACATATACAAACCTCTTTCAGTATAGGTTAAGGTCAATGACCTAAAATAAATTTTGAGCTTAGCAGAGCAGCTTAAGAGGGATAAATTGTATTCAAATTTCAACATGCATTATGCAAAATATAACTTTATATAAGTATAGGTAAAAGGATATCACCTTGTATAACAAATATTTAGTAAAAACTAAACATACCTTGAAATAAGTCATTGTGAATATGTTAGGAGACCATCACGAGGCTTCATAAGTCAAAAACCATGCCTAGTCCTGGCAGAAAGTATACCATTGTAAAATACCGTCGTAGACATATCGTCAAACTAAAAAAGAAAAATAAATTATTCAAATTGTAATATAAACTATACAAAAAGTGATTAGAAATGAACACTGAGTACACATTATGTACTAAAACATATTTAAATTTAATTAGAACTAAAGTAAATTAGCTTAAAAATATGATTTAAATAAAGTGACATAAACTCGATCGTAGGAAAACTAAATACATACAATTTGTGAAATGGACAGATCGTAATGAACTGAAACTTATAAAAATTAAGTATAGTTACCTTTAGGCTAAGGTTAGCGTGAATTCTCAAAGTTGCTGCACCTTGGGGGGTTTCCTTTTGATAAAACTTTTTACATACAGGACTTCTCCATATAAACCATCATGAAACTTTCATAAAAACTGTAATAAGTGTAACTTTTCTCAACCAGGTGTTAGTTTATGGTACCAGCTTTGTTTTGCATAACAATATGAGGGGCATTACTCCTTTGGATAGGCTCTCTGTAACCCCGCCACAAGTGTTTATGGGTAAGCGAGACCTAAAATGTTCGTTTACGTTTAAATACATTTAAAACTTATGTAGGTATAAAATGTTAGTAGATAAGTGTTCTATGGTGTGTAAACCGAGTTCTGGGTGAATTCTATGTAGTTTTATATAGTATTAAGATCAAAATGTGATAATATGGAATATTTATTGAAATTTCTTAAAATACAACTAAGGCATTCCAGAAAGGTGGCAAAATGATCTGTGAAAGCTAAGAAAGCATATTCCAAATCCAAAATTGGCATAACATAAGCACAGAAAAGAGAACTACCAGAAACGACACTTGAGCTACCCGCCAAAATTCCATTGCCGCCATTTTGTTGTTAGTACATCCGTCAGTTCATTTATTGTTTTAGGTTAAAACAATAAAGTGGGGTAAATGACAGCCTGTGACATAATACCGAAATAAATTCTTAAAAGGTTTTAGTATTATTGTGCTGTGTTCATAGTAATTTTTATTAGCGATATGAGTAAACGAGGTGGAACCTTTTTGCGCTGTTAAGGAATGTACAAGCAGTACGACAGGAAAAGACATTAGTTTATTTGAGTTTCCTAAGGATTCCCAAAGGTATTTTATTATTGATGTAAATTATAAGATATTTCCAAGTAGTTGTGAACCTTTCTTCTTTTAAGGTCCGCATTGTGGTTGGAAGCATGCGATCGTGGGGATTTGGCAAGTAAAAGTTCAACCGAACTTTATAACAATTTTAAGTTCTGCGCACGACAAATATGTATCAGAATAGATTGCTACCAATAGCACTTACCTACTATTTTTCCTCAATTTGGTAGTTTAAACAGAAACAAATTAATATTTCCTCAGAACAACCTCCCAGTAAGAAAATTACAGATTTTCTCGAGATATTGTATTGATTTTAATACATTTTGTGACTTTATTTATATTAAGAATACAATTGTTCGTAGAGACAAATTTATCCAGTTTACTTTAATAGCTTTAATGTCCATTATAAGTAGAATTCTTCGAATAAGGTGATTGTATTCAGCTTGTGTAAAGTTTGTTTATAAACGTGCTGTTTAAATTTTCCGCCAAAATTACCAACAACAAAATGGCGAAGGTCACAAAAAAACATCAAAGGCGGTGCTGAGAGTGCCGCTTCTGGTAGTTCCTTCTTCTGTGACATAAGTAATAAGTCCAAAAAAGTAAATATTTCGAAATCTGTCATTAAATTTCGAAAATCTAGTTTCCTTATCTTATCATTCTTGTCAAAATTGGCGAATCAAAACGCTGAATTTGGCAATTCAGTTGCTTACAGAACGTGATACAAGACGCTTTACAAAATTTCGCTCCCAAAATACATAACCTAAAAATTTTCGAAAATTATTATTTCTAAAATCATCAAATCGTGTGTTTACGAGTTTTGATTGAAAAGAAACGGAAGATAAGTCCGTAACAATAAATATTCCTTATTAATTTACAAGCAAATTGTTTAAAAATAGTATCGAGCAACGTTTTACTTTATCATCAAGATTAAATATGTACATATGTTTATGTCATGATTAAAAATTGTACTTACTTCGAAAATAATAATAAATAATCCAGTGCTTCGTAAGTGAACATAAATTAAAGTGCCCAGGTCAAGAATTTTCCTCAACAAAATCAAAATACCAGAGCCCATGTTTACAAGTCTGTAATTTGCAGAGATTAACGTATTGGCAGCACCGTCGTCTAGGAGGAACCGACCGCACATAGGCGTAGATATCATCGAAACTTGTGCGCGATTGAGCTCAGGGGCGGAGGTAGTCTAATTACTCAAAAGGTACCATAGTTTTAAGTTGATTCACACTGATCAGTGACTAATAAATAAAACAAAAGGCCAAATATTTGTAACTTTCTTCTTTATTAATTTGATTGATATAACTTTCTTTTTATTTGTGAATTTACCAATTTTCACCCAGAACATTAAATTTGTTGAATTTTGATATCAATTGTTTTTTCTTGAGTTTGCTAGTAGAATTTTACAATTTCCAGGAACCGGCTATCTGAGAGAGAGTAGTTTGCACCGTGGTGACAAACAACTCATGCTCTAACAGTATCGAGTGCTACTCGGCTGTTCTTTTGATGGTACTTTAAGTACTGTCTGGCGCTCAACGCAAAATTTGGTATATACCGGTACGCACATAAGTACAAATAGTACCCGGAAAACACCACATTTATGACGCTTTGCAACGTGGGGCTATTTAAGCTATCTAAGCTATCCAAGTGATATAACTGATCAGATTTGGTACACTAGCAAACCATAGAAAGACAATTTTGATAATTTCTTGAAACAATTTGGCAAAAAAAAAAAAACCTCATTTAATTGTAAAAATATCATATATATTTAATACATAATATTATATGGACCTAAGATCAGGTAAGGTAATATCAGGTATGGAAGGCCAAGAACAGACAACGCATGAACAAACACCGGGTACATCACAAGAACAAACGACAAGCACCACACACGAACAAACACAACAAGCAGGCGACACTTCACACGCAATACCACCTGCAGACACACACATATTACAACCATTGATGGAAATGATGACTGGTCTCAGCTCTGAAATGAAACAAACAAACCAAAACGTGATTTCGACAAAACGAGAGATTAATAAAAACATTAATCAGAAAATAGAAGAGACAAATAAGAAGCTAGAAGAAACCAAGACGGAACTCAACAGCAAAATGGAAAGAACAATTAAAGAAATATCAGAAAATCATAAAAAAATGGAAGAAAGAATTGAAGGAATAAAGGGAAGAGTTAAAAGATTAGAAGGTAGGCTGGACACGATAACCGATGATATAATAGAAGACATCGACACCAAGGTGAAGTGTGCAGCAGATAAGATGGAGGCATCAATCAACCACAACATGGAGGGATTGATAGTTGACGTTGTCGCCGAGGTGGACAATAAGTTAAAAAGGCAGGAAGAAACACTTAAGGACAATTTAAAAGGACAGGAATGCAAGTGGAAAAAAGAAATAAATACGAGCATGTTAAAGAACGGAGGACACATAACTAGTACACTCACATCTTACACACATCCATGCACTAAAAACCAAATTTATTTCTACGGTGATAACCGTACGCACCCCAAAGTTTTTCTCACACGTTTAAAACAACACATGAACTCACTACACCCAGACGCAAATCTAAAACAAAACATCCAGAACATGGTAAGAGGAGACGCTGAAACGTGGTTCAACGTGATTTCTGATATGTTTGAGACCTTTCAGGAGTTTGAAAGTTTGGTACTCAAACAATACTGGAGTAAGTACACGCAACAAAAGGTACGCTTTAATTTATTTAATGGCAAATATTATGAAAATAACGGCATAAGTCGAGAAAATTACGTTTTGAGAAAGATAGGAAATATTAAAAATTTAGAACCTGCTTTCACCGAGGGGGAATTAGTCAGCTATTTAGCTAGACACTTCTCTGATGACATTTACAATGTCATCATAACACAGAGAATTATAACAGTAGACAGCTTGATAGAATACTTACGAAGTATAGATGACCACAGAATAGGGTGGAAACAATTAAATAAAAATAACAAAGGGAATGAAAGGCAAATAGATGACAGGTACCGAAATTTTAATAATGATAATCAGGACAAATACAGGGACAACAGGAATTTTAATAGGGAAAATAACTATAGGAATTTTAATAATGAAAGTAAGGGCAATGTTTATGATAATAATAGACAAAACAGCAATCAATATAACAATTATAGATACCAAGATAATAATTATAGAGAAAGGAACAGATATAGGATTAATAATGAACAAAGGGGCAACAATTATCGATCTAATGAAAATAAGCAATCATATAACAATCAAGGCGACGATAGGCGACAAGTAAGATGGGAAGATAAAAGAAATCAGGATATAGGAAGGAAGTCAGACAGACGGACTTACGCACAAGTTACAAATACTAATATTCAAAGGGACAACAGAGAGAAGGTCAACTCACAGGCGAATTTTAATAAAATTGAAACAGTTGCACAAATAAATGACAGACCTCAAAACCAGGATTTTCGGTAGGGGATATTTTAATTTTAAGTACCTATGAACATATGCGCGAGTTTATCGGAAATGAGAAGGATGACGATATAAATAATATTAAGACAAGCAATCTACCAATGGTGGACATTAAATTAAAATCAGTTAAACATAGGGCAATCATTGATACAGGTTCAGAAACAAGTCTAATTAATAAGAAAATAATTGATGTATATTATAAACAAGAAAATTGTATTAAAATTAAGAAAATAAATTTGGTTGGTCCCGCAGGACGAAAATTTGCACAATGTAACCAGGTTTTACACACTAAGTTTATAGTAGATAATTATGAATTTGAAGGTAGTTTTGTAATAGTAAGCGACATGAATTTTGAAATAATTCTCGGTGAGGATATTCTAACTCAACTAAGGGCAAAAATAGATCTAGACAAAAGGGTCATAGATTTAAAGGGTAGCACAATACCAATGTATACCAAAGGGGAGGTAGGGCGAGTAGTTGAAAACGATGAAGAAGTTGAGAATAATAATATTGCGGTCGACACAAAGGTCGAAGAAGAAACATGGTATAATGGCAAACGAGCCGATAAAATAAAAATTATTGCGGACGACAAAGAGGTCGTAGATAAATGTAATATAGCGGTCGACAATGAGGTCGAAAATAAAAATAGTTGTGAATTAGCCGAAGAGTTGTGGATGGAAAACCCTGATAAGAAAGATGCAATCGTACGAGGATGGTTCCTAGAACATAAAACAGAGAAAGAAGCAACAAAAGTAAAAAATGGTTACATTGGCAAATCTAATTATATAAATAAAAGAAAGTTTAAATGGAAAATATCCAAAATAATAAAGAGTAGTATAATAAGACACGTATCAATGACTAAAATGTTAAAAATAATTAAAAACAAAATAGTGGTAGATAAGCAGATAAATATAATAAGTAAAATGCAAAGTGTAGGTATACACAAAGTAAATAAACATAAACAGTGCACAAATAATGATGACAAAATACATGAGGTACTTAAAGTTAAAATATCTATAGTAAATAGTATTTACAACAAACCTGATACAAAGGTATATAAGAAATTTAAAGAACAAAATATTAACAAACACGAACAAGAAATCGAATACCAGCACAAGACTAAGGTAAAATTTAAACAAATTAATAACATAAATGAACTCGGAGATATACAAATAAACTGCCCAAATAAATATGAAGCGAGAGTAAATGAAATTTTACAGAAATACATTTCGTTGATTAACTTTGAAGCAAGGGTAGCGGTAGACTACATGCATAAATTACAAGTAGATGAAAGCAAATCATTTAAATGTAAGACATATCCAATTCCGTATAAACACAAAGATTTACTTGAAACTGAATTACAAAATATGATAAAATCTGGAATTATAGAATCGGCAAAAACAAACTATATTAACCCACTAGTGGTGGTGAAAAAGAAGGATAATTCAATTCGGCTCTGTTTAGATGCCAGAAACTTAAATTCGATAACCAAGGCACAGTTTGATGCACCTCAAACAATAGACACGTTATTATCAAGGATAGGTAAAAATACTATTTTTTCTAAATTAGATTTAAAAAACTCTTTCTGGTTAATTCCTTTGCATCCGGAATCCCGTAAATTCACTGGCTTTAGCGTAAATGGGCATATCTTCCAATTTAAGGTAGTTCCTTTTGGACTGCAAAGTGCTTCATCAGCTCTCGTTCGGGCGATGCAGAATATTCTGGATAAATATGATTCTTTCTGTCTGCACTATATCGACGATATTTTGGTTTTCTCTGCAACAGAAATAGAACATTATGAACATTTAAACACTATTATGAACGCATTAAACAAAGACGGCTTAAAACTTAACATCGAAAAGTGTGAATTTTACAAGACACACGTTAGATATCTGGGATATCAGATCAACCAAAAAGGAATTAGCATCGGCCAGGAGAGAGTAAGAGAAATCAAGGATTATCCGCGCCCTATTAATTTAAAAATGCTAAGGGGATTTCTTGGAGTATTGAATTACTATAAAAAATTTATCCCGAGACTTTCTGAACTTGAAGTTCCTTTGGTAGAACTTTTAAGGAAAAATATAAAATGGGAATGGGATGAAAGGAGAGAAAAGGCATTCATTGAGGTCAAAAATAACTTCCACGATAATCTACTTTTACACAGCCCCGATTTTTCTCTACCTTTCATACTACGTACCGATGCGTCAGATTATATAGTGGCGGCCGAGTTGACACAAATGCAAGGAGGCGTTGAGACTCCTATCTGCTTTGTTTCAAGGATTTTGAAACCTTATGAACAAAGATATTCAGTCGCAGAGAAGGAGATGGCGTCAGTGGTATATGCTGTCACGAAATTAACTTTCTTTTTAACTTCCAATCATTTCATACTTGAAACTGATCACTCGGCACTTTGTTTCTTAATGAAAAACCGTTTCGCCAACAATAGAATATACCGTTGGTCACTCCTAATACAGGAATATTCGTTCACAATAAGACACAAGCCGGGTAAAAACAATATCACGGCAGACGCGCTTACACGGAATCGTCAAATAAACAGCGACAACACAAACACATTTATGATAGCTCTGAACACATTTGAACACGAAGACGAATTATATACAAACAGACAAATATTACACAGTCAAACACACCTACACGACCTGAGAAACAAAATCACGCAACACCCTTATAAAGGCTTCACTATTAAAGGAAATTTTATTATCAAAACCATAGGAACAGATCAAAAATATGTCATAGATAGACAGTATGCAGCAAGGATTATATGGGATTTACATTATCGGTATGGGCATGTAGGAGTACGCAAAACGTGGCTCATTTTTCGAGAGACCTTTTACGCCGAAAAGGATCTGAGTTTGGCGAAGGAATTAATTTCTGAATGTCGTTTGTGTATTCTTGGCAAAACAAAAAATTATGTCAACCGAAATACAGTATGCAGTGTTGTTACCAAATCACCACTGGAACTAGTCGCAATCGATTACATAAGTAATCTTATAACGAATGAATACGGTTATAAACATATTCTAATAGTTGTTGACGTTTTTACAAAATATGTTAAATTATACCCTACTAAAGCTTGTAATACAAAAATCACAATAGAAAAACTTAAACAATACTTTGAAACAATGGAAAAACCTAGAAAAATACTAGCTGACAATGCTACCTATTTTAACAATCAACGGCTAGTAAAACTCATTGAGAAGAAGAATGTACATATAGCGTTCACAACAATCCGTCACCCTCAAGGGAACATTTGTGAGAGATACATCCAAGAATGTGTTAAGTTTTTAAGATTGATAGTGCAGCAAGACCATACTGCATGGCCCTCAGCCATAGCAGAAGTGGAACACTATATCAACAACGTACCACACACTGTGACACTTGTTTCTCCTGTTGTTGCCATGTTTGGATATGTACCTACAAGACCCTGGACAGACAACAACAATTTAAACCTACAGGAGGTTCATAAATTAGTTAGGATAAGACAAAAACGAAACACACAAAAATATTTGGCAAGGGCTAATAAAAGGATAAAAAACAAAATTAAATTCAAGGTAGGAAATTATGTAGTAGTTAAACGATTACGTGTATCTGATTTAAAAAACAACATCTGCGGAAAACTTCTCTTACCATATGAGGGACCGTACATTGTAAATAAAGTATTAAATGATAATACATATGAATTAGGATTTATCAATAGTGATCATATCAGGGGGAGGTTCCATATTGAAATGATATATCCATACGAGACAATTTGAAAAATATAATATTAAATATGTATCATTTGCGTATGCCATAACAATTGTTTTGAAAATATCAAAATTTTCTTTTGGTTACAAAATTTTAATATTTTGCGGAGGTAAATGTCATGTCATTCGCAATCATGCACATATAATAACTAGAGGAAGCATTATACTCTTCGCCGATTTACTGAGCTTTTTATATAATTGTTACATATTCTATAGGATACTCTTCGAATTTTTCTTGTAAATAATGTTAGTTTTTGGACATTCTAAATTTTGTGATACCAACTTTGTTGTGAAAAAAAAAATATATGAAAAAAAAAATCACGATCCGAAGGATCGAACCCGGGACCCTTGGATTGTGAGACGAAACTCTTGCCGCTACACCACCATTTCTCATTACTAAAATTGTTAATGAGTGTAATATATACCATTAGAAAATTTATTGTGATTATTAGGAAACACATTAGTAAAATGTATTAAAAAAAAAAATAATGATAGGAAATAATATTTCGCAAGGTTTCTATTTATTACAAACCATAAAAAAATGTAAAAAATATTTTTTTAAATTTTAAATTACTAATAACTTTTTTATTTACCAAACTATTTTGTTAAAAAACAATAGGATTCTTCCTCTAGCTAACTCTAATTTACTCTCCAAATTTCAATACAATCGGATTTTTCTTTCTTGAGTTATCGTGCTTACAAGAAACGTGACGGACACACAGACGGACGGACAGACGGACATTTTGAAAGTTGTTCAGAATTCGTTCACTAACATAACGATATAAAAATTTTTTCTCTACGAGCGATATTTACTGATTTAGAAATGTGCCGATCAAATACAATATACTCTTCGTTTTTGCGAAGAGTATAATAACCAAGTACGAAGAACCATCAAAATAACAGACGAGAGATGCAACACTCATTGCACGACATCGTCAACTTTCGGCATGAGAAAAGTACATATACAAACCTCTTTCAGTATAGGTTAAGGTCAATGACCTAAAATAAATTTTGAGCTTAGCAGAGCAGCTTAAGAGGGATAAATTGTATTCAAATTTCAACATGCATTATGCAAAATATAACTTTATATAAGTATAGGTAAAAGGATATCACCTTGTATAACAAATATTTAGTAAAAACTAAACATACCTTGAAATAAGTCATTGTGAATATGTTAGGAGACCATCACGAGGCTTCATAAGTCAAAAACCATGCCTAGTCCTGGCAGAAAGTATACCATTGTAAAATACCCTCGTAGACATATCGTCAAACTAAAAAAGGTAAATAAATTATTCAAATTGTAATATAAACTATACAAAAAGTGATTAGAAATGAACACTGAGTACACATTATGTACTAAAACATATTTAAATTTAATTAGAACTAAAGTAAATTAGCTTAAAAATATGATTTAAATAAAGTGACATAAACTCGATCGTAGGAAAACTAAATACATACAATTTGTGAAATGGACAGATCGTAATGAACTGAAACTTATAAAAATTAAGTATAGTTACCTTTAGGCTAAGGTCAGCGTGAATTCTCAAAGTTGCTGCACCTTGGGGGGTTTCCTTTTGATAAAACTTTTTACATACAGGACTTCTCCATATAAACCATCATGAAACTTTCATAAAAACTGTAATAAGTGTAACTTTTCTCAACCAGGTGTTAGTTTATGGTACCAGCTTTGTTTTGCATAACAATATGAGGGGCATTACTCCTTTGGATAGGCTCTCTGTAACCCCGCCACAAGTGTTTATGGGTAAGCGAGACCTAAAATGTTCGTTTACGTTTAAATACATTTAAAACTTATGTAGGTATAAAATGTTAGTAGATAAGTGTTCTATGGTGTGTAAACCGAGTTCTGGGTGAATTCTATGTAGTTTTATATAGTATTAAGATCAAAATGTGATAATATGGAATATTTATTGAAATTTCTTAAAATACAACTAAGGCATTCCAGAAAGGTGGCAAAATGATCTGTGAAAGCTAAGAAAGCATATTCCAAATCCAAAATTGGCATAACATAAGTAATAAGTCCAAAAAAGTAAATATTTCGAAATCTGTCATTAAATTTCGAAAATCTAGTTTCCTTATCTTATCATTCTTGTCAAAATTGGCGAATCAAAACGCTGAATTTGGCAATTCAGTTGCTTACAGAACGTGATACAAGACGCTTTACAAAATTTCGCTCCCAAAATACATAACCTAAAAATTTTCGAAAATTATTATCTCTAAAATCATCAAATCGTGTGTTTACGAGTTTTGATTGAAAAGAAACGGAGGATAAGTCCGTAACAATAAATATTCCTTATTAATTTACAAGCAAATTGTTTAAAAATAGTATCGAGCAACGTTTTACTTTATCATCAAGATTAAATATGTACATATGTTTATGTCATGATTAAAAATTGTACTTACTTCGAAAATAATAATAAATAATCCAGTGCTTCGTAAGTGAACATAAATTAAAGTGCCCAGGTCAAGAATTTTCCTCAACAAAATCAAAATACCAGAGCCCATGTTTACAAGTCTGTAATTTGCAGAGATTAACGTATTGGCAGCACCGTCGTCTAGGAGGAACCGACCGCACATAGGCGTAGATATCATCGAAACTTGTGCGCGATTGAGCTCAGGGGCGGAGGTAGTCTAATTACTCAAAAGGTACCATAGTTTTAAGTTGATTCACACTGATCAGTGACTAATAAATAAAACAAAAGGCCAAATATTTGTAACTTTCTTCTTTATTAATTTGATTGATATAACTTTCTTTTTATTTGTGAATTTACCAATTTTCACCCAGAACATTAAATTTGTTGAATTTTGATATCAATTGTTTTTTCTTGAGTTTGCTAGTAGAATTTTACAATTTCCAGGAACCGGCTATCTGAGAGAGAGTAGTTTGCACCGTGGTGACAAACAACTCATGCTCTAACAGTATCGAGTGCTACTCGGCTGTTCTTTTGATGGTACTTTAAGTACTGTCTGGCGCTCAACGCAAAATTTGGCATATACCGGTACGCACATAAGTACAAATAGTACCCGGAAAACACCACAATATATATATATATATATATATATATATATATATATATATATATATATATATATATATTCCCGATGCTGGGTTGTCGACCCTCAAGACTATAATCTCATCCCCTTCTTGATACTGTTTCGCTTTTGCTCGAGTTTCGTCATATCTCTCTTTATCTGAGCCTTCTACTCTTTTATTATTACTCTGGAGATGTCAGATCGCAATTGATGGATATCGACCCGATCCTAACTCTCCTTTATATCACTCAAAATGTCAAGATTCACGCTTCTACTCTTGTACCCAATGGGGACTCCTTTTCCGGTTATCCACCTACTGTGGTTGCTGAACAATTTAATACCATCCTATTCACTAGCACAGACTGATCATTTGCCCTTGGGGATTCAACTGCATTTAGTATATGCCTGATCCCATACGAGAAACTGTCTGTCTCCTTCTCCTTCCTGGCACTCAATTAAGAACATTATATTAATTAAAACTTTCGTGACACGTCGAAAATGATAGTAAAACCATCTGTTACCACCAAATATATCGACTGTTATTATTACGTACAAATGAACTCAGGTGATAAAGATAAAGTGCGTGCAAAGACACTGAACCTTCTCAACTGGATGGAGTGTACCATCTCATTTCCCGAAGAATGTTTATAATATAAACAATTCAAACGGGCTTGAATGTATTTTGCTACAAATTTCCTCTTTCACAGAAACCAGTAACTGTCCCCAATTGCTTCAAAAGCCTTTCTAGTTTTTTTTTTGCATCATCATGACAACTTGCAAATCCGCCAGATTGCACTTTTTAGCCCTCGAAATATTGCTTAGGATTTGAGCATTTCTTTTTCTTTTACAAAATCTCATTTATTTTCGAAATTCCCCCATCTTACATCTGCGCAAGTGCGAAATATTTGACAGCTACCGAGTGGGTCTACAAGGTAGATGACGGACAGTGTACACAATAGGGATAAATTGATGACTTTCAGATTAGCTAGGGGACGAGCGTAGAGGCGTCTTTACTGATTGTATTTCGATACTCCAGTGAAGCAACGTGCAGCGCGGTTAGTACTTGGCTGGGTGAAATCCATCTTGGGAAACACAGCGATCTCGTCCCACCTTCTAGCGGCTTGTATATCAGCTTATAAGTGGAAGTAATGTAATTTCAATTTCAATTTGTCTATTAAATGTTAGGCAAGTAAAAGATGCCTACTTTTCTTACGAAAAGAGGTTCGGCAAAATTTCCAGCTTGTTTCCTGGCATCGGTGATAGGCCCTGATAGCGGAAATAGGCCAACGTTCAGGGCCGCGGAGAGACGGGGCGGGCTCCGGTATTTGGAAATGCCTCGGGCCCCCCACTCCAAAAAGTATGTGCATTTTCTTTTTAGTCTCGTCTCAGTGCTCAGTGTAAAGAATACGGTAGTCTAAGAAATTGAAAAGCGTCGCCGCGTCGCCCTTAAAGTACCGATACCCGACGTCATAAACATCAAACGTCTCTGTTTCCATTGGCATTGACCTAATGACTTATATGACTTTGGATAAACTAGGTACATACACTCGCTGCTGCTGCTCACATAATCATAAATAGTAAATTAAGAATTCATATTATAATTTGTAATCATTTTTATTTTTAGTTTGATATTTTTGTTATTTAAAAAGTCTGAAGAGAGATGGGCTACATGTTACAAGAGCCAAGCCCGGGCCTCTACGGGGCCCGGGCCCTGGTAATTTGTACCGGCCGCGCCCACCTCTCGGCGGCCCTGCCGACGTTAAATAAAAAGATTTTTAAAAATAGCCATTAGTAGCTAAATTTTCATGTTGATACTGGGACATTTTTAAAGAACAATTTAAAAACCTGACCAAGCTGGTAGTTGATATATGGCTTGATGCTCACTAATAAGTGTTTTGATAACGCGAGTAGTGCAAATCAGGGTTGGAAAAAAAAAGTTTTTTTTCATTTTAAACAAAAAAACTGTTTTTTTTCCAATGTTTAAATGGTATGTTTAAAACATGTTTAAAACTGTATTAAACTAAAATTAAATGGTGCCCAAGTTACTGTGTCTGCTAGTACCGGTGACGCTCTTAAACGGATTTTACAACACTTTACAAATAAAATGCTCTGTTTAGTGCAAGTGACCACTGATCATTTGACTCATAAGAGTAAGACTACAGAGGCTATTTTTTGTGAGTGTGTTTACTGTTTATATTGGAATTATTTATCGGAATGGATCATCATCGGCACTTTTCCTGCTTTTCCACAATCTCCAAAATAATACATTTGTTTTTAAAACATCGCATTGTGTTTTAAACTGTTTTAAACAGTTGTTTAAAACATGACATTGTCTATTAAATATGTTTTAAACATTTATTTAAAACATGGTGCGATGTTTTAAATATGTTTTAAACATCTTGTTTAAAACATTTTGTATTAAACATGCCAACCCTGGTGCAAACGAATAAAAATTTAAAGTTGAAAACAAACAGCGAATGTTATGCTTTTGTATTAGAAATCACCGCGTTGCCAACTGGGATAAAACCATAATGAAATATAAACTTTGCAACAAAATGGTTAATTCGCCAAGAACAATGCGTAAGTGTAGCTCGGTTGAAGAATAAATAATCCAAACAGAATTCTGTGAGCTAGGTTAGTAATAATGCAATCAAAGAAAATATGTTTATAAATATGCTCCTCGCATTGATGGATGTCAAGTAAAGTGTCTAAGAGATACCCTACCGGAAATACGGGACTTTATAAAACAACCGTTGGTCATGAATGGGCACTGAAAAAGATTTGAAATAATTTATGGGAAATATTATAATAGCGAATTTAACAGTACAACTCACTATTTGTAACCGAAGAAGTTAGTGCAATTATACAAGCTGTTGCTCTCAACAATATTTATTTAAACTATGACTTCAGAAGAGGAACCGATTATTTAACTGAAAGCCGGGCCCTACAGCTTGTGACTTGGCAAGCCTCGAGTTACTCGAGGTTCATACCTGTGGATTTGTGATAGGTCGAATTCCAAGCCACGCGCATTTCCACGGCGCGTGGCTTGGCAAATCTCGAGTAGCCTCGAGTCGACCACTTCTCGTCAATACACCACTGCGCCGCTCAAATCTCGCTACACAATCCACAACAGGCTGTAGGGATGGCTACCCAATACTGGAACTGATCTGATCTGATCCTTTGGAACGGGTATTTCGGCCGGGATCAGTGGAACTGATCCACACGCAAATCAGAACAAGTACGTGTATGAGTCCAAGCTCAGCGAGCGGCATTGGAATCGAATAAACGATAACGATATCATCGAAACGCACATCAGTGGAACTGATCCACATGCAAATCAGAACGAGTAGGTACGCGTATGAGTCCAAGATCAGCCAGCGCCACTGGAATCGAATAACCGATAGAAACTTTGGCCGCTTACGCGTACCGTATAGACTATAGAGTAGAGCCGGCACTAATAGGAGATTAAAACTAGTACATATACAAAGTGCAGATAATAAATAAAACGTGAATTCGGCGTTTGAGATCTGCAACAGCCTTACGGAATCCCACTGGACTATATTTGAGACTATATCATATATTCCTCATAATTATCAATAATATAATATAAAATACACTGAATGATGGCGACATAAATAGGTGTGAAACGTAAACTCGGTTTGCAGTTCTACAATTATAAAAAATATTGTCTTATATTTTCTATAAATTTATGCAAGCTAGATTTTATAGTTTAGAATATTTTGATATTTATTTAAATAATTTAGATTTTTGGTTAATTTATGTTTATTATTTATTTCAAAAACGAAATGCATGAGGTTTAAATAAATATATATATTCTTTAAATAAAAATAAATATAATAGAAATAACATAAAATATAAAATATTTAAACTTTTCTAAACACTAACAGTCCGACCTCTGTTCAGCTATAAGGAAGTAGCAATGAGTATAGAATCTATGACAGGAACAGGCTTTGTGGCGCCAGATGGGCATTACGAATTACTGTACGAGGTTTTTGCGACTTTTGGAATGCTCGCAAGTTCTAGATTACATTATAATCCCTTCTATTAGCTTCCATGTAGACAAGATTTATAACAAATACTATATATATAAGTTAACGGAAAGCAATCTTACCTTGAAACTGAGTAAATGTTCCTTTTTCAAAGTGTCAAATGATTACTTGGGTTGAAAAGAGTCAAAGTGTGAGCTCAGGATTGAAAACAGTTGAAGCAATTGCCACACCCATAAAAGATGAAGCAAGTTCACTAGTTCCTTGGTTTAACAGGCTACCTTAGAAAATTTATCAAAGACTATGCTCGTGTGGTAGAACCCATTAGGAAAGAAACTGTTAAAAATACACAAAAAGATAAAGGAACCAAGCTCAGACTAATGCGGTTGAAAAAGTGAAAGCAACTTCACTTTCAAAACCTTTCTTGATTATTTTGACCCCAGTTTACCTACTGATTTGCGCACGAATGCCAGTTCAATTGAAACACAGAAAAGATAATAGTTCATGTAGATGCATTGAGTCGTAATCCAGTTATGGCGGAAATCAATGACATTGACTTAACAGGTTGAATGGATTAGAGTGGATTAAATACTGGTATATAACAGTTTCAATAACAACTGCATTTACAGACGGCATTTGTCTATTACTAGTATAGTACTTATTGAGTGAGTTTACTTACCTTACGCTCCAACTTTCTAATTTTCTTACATAGCCTTTCATCAACCGAAAACGTGTTCGATGACACCGACGCGACGGTCTCCTGGTTCTGGCATTCTTTGAGTGTGTTTTTCTCATTCTAACTATCAAACTAAAAGTATCTTTAGTGTCACTCACTCACTCACTCACTCACTCCACAGAGTAGTATCCCATCGCTGCTATACAGGGTGTAGCTAGTTTCATGTCATTAAAAAAAAACTGGTGGTGGGGAACGACTAAACGAACAAAGAACCTTATATAACATGGGGTCTAAAACCCATAGTTTTAGAAAAGATAAATAAACAAAAATGTCGAAAATTTTCAATAATATTGTTTGAGAACTGCTGGAATGCAGGGATAGGCTTTTATCTTCGCGTATGTCGGCACTAACCATCAAATAAGCTAATTACGGCTCTTTCAAAGTGTTCGCGCTCCTATGTTAGAGACCGCGCTTCGGCGAGGACACAAGTTGATAATCACACTTTTTCATGGTTTTTTAAAAGTAGGTAAGGTAAGGTCTTCAGGGGTGCGGTAAAGGTGAAAGACGTCAGCGTTTTCTGAATGCTTAGTAAATCTGAAGAAAACTATACTCTTCCTTGTGCAATATTTTAGTTTCTGTGGGCACTTCGTTAAGTACTGTCATGAGCAAAATTAAATAGGACAACTATTTTTTTCTAATGTAAATCTCTCTCTATTTGCACACTTCTAATGAATTATGACAACTAACTGACAATGTCACAAAAATTAAAGTTAGATGTACACAACTAGATTTTAGCAAAAATACGTTATAAGACTTGTCCTATTTAATTTTGCTCACGACAGTACACACGTCGAACCCATTCGTTGTTTTTGTATGTGCTTTTGTTCTTTTTGAATTTTGGGCCACGTATTTACAGTTAAGATTTATTTTATTGACTTATCGTTCAAGTCGTTAAGTTCTTGATTACGTACAGACACTACTTGTTCGTTCTTTGTGTATTGCTTTTTGGATTTTGGACCAAGTTTTTATTTTTATTTTCTTTATTGACAAAGTTAGTTGATTTTAGTGTGGTATTTTAATGCGCATAGAAACCATAAAAAATTATCCTAATTTACCAAATGTGTTGAACGGAGTGCGTATGTCCTTAGTTCGATATGCCGAAAAGTGTATTGATGCAGACGGAAGCCATTTCGAACAATTTATGTAAATCAAAAATAATTTATTGGTAAGTTCTAGATTTATTTATCGAATATTTTAGTTTTCGATATCTGATTGTCAATTCGTTGAATAAATCAGATTTTTTCCCATCTTAAAATACACATAATTGTTTTCTATTATCGTATCGCAGACGTCTAACTCTTTATTTCCCAATGTCATGCAATAAATACTCGTTTTTTAAGCTTAACCCAGAACACTCATTTAGGTTACAAATGTTAATAAACCACATTTAAATCTGATAAATTATAAACAACAATAATAGCTCCAATAATTTGTTCTAAATTAAAAAAAACACACATGTAAAGAAATGCTGTGTTTAAACCTCTACGCCATCATTTGCTTGCAGTTCTGCAAAAAGAAATAACGAATTATTTACATTTTTATAATTGGTTCGGTTCAGGCGATCATTAAAGGTGCCGTCCTTCTTTGCTTTGAAACTGCGGGCCGGCGAGAATAAGTCGGTCGGTAATCTTTGCACTTTTTTATGACAATTTAAAAGTTGTATATTTGGGAAGTACACGTCCGTTGACAAAGAAAGGCAGTCATTCTCAAATGTTTCCTGCCCTAATATTGAAATTGTTAACCTAGGTCAGTCTTTTTCAAAGTTCCTCTAGAGGAAAAAGTCATAAATGTTTTTTGTCTGTCTAATCGGTCATTACCAGTTTTTTTATGACATGAAACTGATTACACCCTGTATAAGAATAAATTAATAAAAATATAAACAACACTGAACTATATATATTGAATTATGATTACATGTTCTCATTATTACATACACTAAGAAACTGCTTCTCGTTAGCTAAAAATGCTCGTTCATTATTTTAACATTGTTTATAAACTAAGATACAATACTTGCTGATCACGGCAGAGATGCCGGGAGATGTCATTGGCTGCCGTAGACGTAAATGTCTATAACAATATATTTTGTACCTATAAATTGTCTGGCCCATGGCCTATGTACTCAGTCAAGTATCGCAGTATGAGTAAGGAGTTCCTAATTGTATATCTATGGGATATCGTTATGATAAACATTACATATATTTGTTTATATGGTTTTTTAAACTATTGTTAACCAGCAGCAGAAATGTATTCCAATTCATATCTTTATTGGAATTTTCTTATTTTAATGAAAGTCATATTTAAAAGCACAGCACATAATGAAGTATCAGCGATTATTCATTAATTCTATTTAATTAAGCCAACTTGCGTTTGTTTTTAACAGCATAGTCGCTCATGTAAATTAATACAGTGAAAGAAAATAGGTGAATAAGGAAAATCATATCAACGTTCGTAGTATATAGGAGACGTATGTTTCAAAGTAAAATACTTTAATGTATATACAGGGTGACCTTGAGTAACTTTAAAGGTAATAATTTTTTGAAAAATTGGTTAAACATGTCTATCCTAGTGTCTATCGTGTTTGCAAAGAAGACTTTTAATGACTTATCTTAACCCCCTGCGATATATAATAACCAACTCACCGAGCATTGAATAATACATCCTTTGAAAATCTTTCGATTCTCTACATAATCATGTAAAATTTTTAACTATTATCGATTAACGAATCGATGGCAGAAAAAATAATTTTAGTTTTAATGATTTCTCATAATTGAAACATCATATATTACCTACATACATGAGAGACGATAGCAACTTAACTAAAAAATAAAACTAGTATACATATTTTGCCTCTTATGATAATGATAATAATAATAATGATTTTTTGTTCGTGTTTATTTTTTCATTTTTTAAAATTTTTTTTTCACAACAAAGTTGGTATCACAAAATTTAGAATGTCCAAAAATTAACTGTATTTACAAGAAAACTGCGAATAGTAATCTATAGAATGTGTAACAATTATATAAAAGGCTCAGAAAATCGGGCGGGCGCGTGAGCTAACCCTACGCCTCCCACAGATAGTAGAGTGCCAATAAATAACATGTAGTTAGTCGCGCAGACGCGCTCTAGGCCCCAGCATATATAAGGAACCGCACGACACGGAGAACGTCAGTTCAGTCCAAGCAACGAGGAACAGCAGTAGACAGCTTTGAGCGAGAACCTGAAGATGGCAGATGTGATTCTGTCGAAACGTCGTTTAAACAACCGTAGCTCCGGCAGGAGCCTACCAACTACGTGGGAAAACACCCGGAAGGACAACAAAACTTCATTCAACACCCGCGAAAACCTAAAAAACTAGTCAACCATCCTAAGTTGGCAAGTAGCTGCGCAGAAAAAGAAGAAATATCGTCACAAACTACAAGCAAGCTTCTTAAGGTAGCTAGCTAGCTGAAGAAGCTTGTTTGTCTCTGTCTCCAACAGTGACGATATTTCTTCTCTCTGCGCGGCTACTTGCCAACTCAGGATGGGTGACTAGTATATATATATATATTGTGATGTCTGTTGTATTAATATATTTAATTGCTATTTGTTAATATTGAAAATATCAAAATATTTTAATTTTATGATTTTATGAATAAAATATGGCCAGAAAAATTTATAAACGGCGCCACTGTACCATAAATATTACAAACTGACATCAACATATTTTAAGCATGGGTCAAATCAATTATAAAAGCTCCTCAGTGTAGGTCCTGCTGGCTAGCTCATCGAGATTTCAATAGATAATTATTTAATATTGAAAATAATTTAGAGTCATTAAATTTTAACAATTTTATTAAAGGGTAAACCTGAAATCATGATTAACACAAATAATTCTTAAAATTAATTCCTTAATTGTATTGGCCTTTGATTTTAATATGAGAATGTTTGAATTTAAATAAAATGTTCGAAAAGTTTTAAAATTGAAATAAATAAATATTGACACCAGAGCTCTGTAATTTAATTTTTAATAAAGGTACCTGTGATGCTTGTATATATTGTCCTCTCCCCAATATTAAAATTTGTTCATCAATTGGACACTAGATGTCCCACACTTCGTTTCTTTCTTGGATTTATTTATTGATATTTGGTTCATCAATTGGACACTAGATGGTAACAAATGTTTCGCACATGTTTCCTTCTTGGACTTATTTTATTTTGACATTTCGTTCCAACTTAACCTCTTTCAGTTGATCTCTTGTTTTCGTGATTAAGAATAAATATTGGATTATATGCAGGATTGAATATCTCTAATTTCTTCACAAACCTTGCATAATATTATGCAGGTAAGTCAGTTTTATTCTTTTCTTTCTTGACGTTTCCCTTTTTATCAATGTTTAACAGCTTTTATTTATTAATACAAGTGATATAACACTGTTTTTGGAATTTGGTTGTTTCAAAATTTTATTTAAGAATGTTTTGTTTCTTGCTTTTATTGTAATTTTAATTTTACTTGCCTTGCATAGATTTATTTTAACCTAGACTTTCTCAATTGCTTTTCTTTAATGTGGTTTCTTGATAACCGTCTTATAATCTTACTTTGCTTTATTCTTCTATTTTAATTAATTTTAAATTAATTTTTATTCAGGACAAAACTTTCAATAATCCTCTTTTTTCAAAAAATCTGACAGCGTCCCAACAGAAAAACATTTTCCTTAGTTTCCCTTTAAATTAATCATTTTCTGACATGTTTTGGATAACTAGACTTGTTTTTATGAATAAAATTTCTTGAATTTAAATATTTTTTCTCTATATTAGTTTATGAAATGTTCTTAATGTTAGAGACACATTCCTTGTATTAATTAAAACGTTTCTGTATGACTTTTCTTTAATTTCCTCTAGTATTAACCTCATTCTAGAAACTTTGTGTTTTTTTAACAAAACACCCTTAAATTCCTATTTAACATAAATGATCTCAATAGTTTACCCTTCTGAACAAACTACACTAATTAATTATCTCCAATAACAAAATTACCATTTAATGTGGATTTTATACTAATTTGAAACTATTTTCTTTTCAGGAGTTGTCACTTGAGTTCCTTTACTTGTATAGTCTTTATAATCCCACTGAACTACCTGAAAAGTACTGCTAACCTTCGTTGAGGTCCCTTCTTTCAACACAATACCAAATATGAAAGATAACAAGTTACTTATTGACTAAAATTCAAAAGACACAGTGACAGAGCATAAGTTTGATATCATCCAGTGTTTCTTAACTGCAGAAAAAAGTTTATAGCTATTTAACAATTTTATTTGTTATAATATTATTCACTCATGCTTGGCGTAGTGGAAATACACTGTTTGTTCTTTTCACATGAGATACAACTCACAGAATGAAGGCTTCACCTATTATTGAACTGTAAGGATGCAAAATCATGTTTACAGTGGCGTGGTTTTATTGTAAATTATATAAATGTTGTCTTCCTAGTTTTAGGACGTGGATATCATGTCATTTAATATATATATATATATCTGTATATGTATATATATATATATATATATATATATATATATATATATATATATATATATATATATATATATATATATATATATATATATATATATATATATATATATATATATATTGATATGTTTTCTGGGTACTAAAGAAAGAGAAAGAAATTTGTTAATTTAATTTTTAATTAAATATTAATCTAGAAAGCAGAAATTTTTATATTCGGCGCCACTGCTTCCTAGTTTCCCAGCAAACACACATTTATTAGCATGAGCTACCAATAAGTGTCACTCTATCTCAGTGCAGATTCTTTAGCTCAAATTAACAAAAGGCAAATCAAAATCATAGATCAAATAATAACAATTTTATTTAAGAAAAGTAGATCAGATTAATTTACAAAATTTTAATTTAGTTGAACCTTGGCCTTGGGTTTCTTATATTTAGGAAACAAAATTCTGCCCTTTTATATTAATTACAAATACTTATTCTAGGAAAATGAAAGAAATCTTTGCTTTATTTAATATCGCTAAAACAGGTACCTGTATGCGACGTGACGTCCCGATACGAATCACTGATTTGTTGCACTACACTGTTGTGATCCTGGTTACCTGCAAATTCCCTCGATTTCTCGTGCCGTGCCTTTGTGGTAATTTTATTCCTTGTGAAATTTGTTCAATTTGATGTGCCTTGGACGACTTTGATGCTAAAATATTGGATTAATACCGTATGGCTTACTTGAAAATCCGGTAAGTCAAATTTGACAAACAGCTGACATTTAGGTTATATTTCGATGATAATTATTTTGTTTTTTAAACCTTGCAACATTGGTTCCTCTTACTTCTCAACTTATCAATGTTTGATTTACATACTTTTCTTCATCTGAATTTAAATTTTCTTTACTATTTGTAATAATTTCTGGACTCAATTTTGAAAATAACTCTCTTCTTTCTATTACAAAATCAACAACTTATAACAAACTTTTCATGGAAACGTTCCTTGTTTCTTGAAAACTTTGTTAATTAATGACTTTTTCTGAAATTAGATAACTAGACCTGTCAAAATTTCATAAATTTTGTTTGGTTATGAATTTAAATTTTTCTTTTAGACCTTCTCTGTCTGTTTTACTGTTTGAAACAGATTCCTTATTTAATTCTGATTCTTTCAGTATCCCTTTTATTTCTCTAGGCTTTATATTTAAGTAGTTCCAAAACGTTGCATGATTTTCACATAATTTCTATTTTAAACAATTTACACTAGATTTGATGCATGATTTACCTTTCTTAATCCTCTTACTAACTAGCTCTCTTAATTCTAATTAACAAATTTACTTTTCAGTATGAATAAATGCTAACTCTATAACTTTTTATTTTCAGAACTCGTAGTCAATGTTTCTTCAGTCCTTGACGTAGTGTCCTTTTACCTACCGAACTGAAAATCATTTTGAAATGTTCTTTGCAGTGTTTTCTTTCAACTGCCTGCATAATAAATAGGAAAACAATGTTTTTAACAATCTAATATTTAAATAGCCAGTGACAGCACACAAATTATGGTTACTGATGGTCAACACTGAAACTTTAAACTACAATTAACATATGGAATTCAGGGATGTATGTCTCAGGTTTAATCTAAGGTAATAGTCTTTGATTTTAAATGTTTATGATTTAAACCCGAGCACTAATTTTCGAGAAATCTTAGATTTAAGTTTTATTTGTGCTCCTTTTCTTTTTAAAGAGTCTTTATGTACACTATAGAATGTTTATTCAGTTTGTTTGTGAATTTTCACTTCCTTTTATGTTTTTTGTCACCTATATTGTTTAATATTTTAGTTTTAAATTATTTTCTTGCTTTAATTTCAAGTTTTAAATTTTCAGATGTGGAAATTTACATTCCCTATTTTGTGGAAGTTTTTCCAGTTTGATGAGCTCCGGATCAACCTATGATTGTCTATTAGTCAGAAACACTCTAACGATGGATTCCTGATATGATTTTTCCACCTTTGGTTTTGTATTTAAGAAGTCTAGCTTCTGAAGATAAAGTGAGATTTTACAAATTTTTAAACCTACTTATTTTAAAATTTAAGCATTTTACAATATTTATTGTTACTATTTAATCTCTGTCTTTCAATTTAAATTTGTTTACTGATAGTATGTTTACTATCGATAATTCATGTTAGTTTTAAAGTTTTTACTTTGTAATCTTTGAATTCTTTGATGCAGAACTGCAAACAGTGGCGTAGATTATTTATTTTGATAATGAAACTTATTGTCTCTCTCATGAGCCAAGATATCATATCATTTTACTCCCTCCAACTAATTAAATTTGAAAATTTGAACATTTTGAAAATTCTGAAAATTTCATTAGTTTGACAAATTTGATGGGATATCTTGCACTGTTAATCTTTGTTTTTGGTTTTCAATTTATTCACTTACATAAGAAAATTATTTTGTACATGTTTTTGCTCATTAATGTTTTAACTTTGTTTTAATTACAATGAACCGATCCTAATAAAATGTAACACCTTGCGTAAATTGTTGTTTCATTTGTTTCCTTTTTCTTCTTTGTTTTGAATATTCTAAATAGAATAAAAATAATATTCTCTGGCGAATCGTATTGCGATTTTGTTAACGTATTTAGGACGCGTGCATCTAAACATAATCTTATTGAGTCATTTTTCTTTTTTACTATTACCAATGGATCAATGTAATTTGTTTTTGCCGATTCAATGATATCAGATTGTAACATGTTTTGTAATTCATTTTGCACTTGTTCTCTGTACTTAAAAGGAATAGGATAATTTTTGCTTTTAAATGATTTTGTTTCATCTACTTGTAGTTTGTGAATATAACCTGTTGCAACTCTTGGTTCATAGTTTATTAGTGAGATATTTTTTTGTAAAAGTTCATGAATAATTCTTTCATATTTAAGTGGACATTTTATATCAATATTTTTGGGCATAATATAATTACTATTCATAACATATGTGGGTACGCTCCCCATCATATATTCCGCATTGGCTTGATCGCCGTTTAATTCATTTCTTACCGCATTTTTATTTTTGATACAGGTGGTCATTGTGCCTCCCTCGTATCCCGCATTTTTTTCGACATGGGTGGTCACTGTGCCAACCTCATGTCCCGCATTGACTTTATCGTCATTTAATTCTTTAATTACCGCATTTTTATTCAATATAATCTCATTTTTACTATATATAGGTAACGTTTTACCTTCTAATCTAAGGAATCTTGTTCCCAAATCAATATTAGCCCTCAATTTATATAAAATATCTTCACCCAGAATAATGTCAAAATTTAATTCAGGTACTATAAATAATTCACATTTAAAATTGTAGTTTTCTACTTTAAAAGATGTTTGCAATATGCTGGTGCTTTCAGAAAACTTTCTGCCATTGGCGTTAATTAATCGTATTTTTGCAATTCTTATACATTTTTGGGCAAATTTATCCTTATTTTTGTTAAATAAACTCTCGTTAATCATTGATATTTCTGAACCGCAATCAATAAGTGCATCTAACATTAAACCTTGCATATTTAAATTAACCATTGGTAGGTGACTTTGTTTTGTTTCATTTAAATTTCCGTTTTCGTTGTCCGTTGTGATAAATTCGCGGGCGTGAGAATAGTTGGTAGTTAAAACATTTCTTCTCAAAAATCCTGCTGTCGAGTATTAACTTGGGCTTCAGTCTCAATTTTATGCATTTCGATTTGATTTTGTTGTCCATTTCTCTGTTGTACGTTGGTGTTTGCTACCTGTGCGTAGGATCTTGTATCCTTTTTCTGCTCATCGTTTGCTTGTGGCCTGTTTTGTTGGTTTTGGTTTATTCTTTGCTGATTGTTGTTGTTGTAATACCTTTGTTGATTTCCGTTGTAGTTGTTGTTTTGATTGTTATAAAAGTTTCTTGGTTGATTTCCATTGCCTTGGTTGTTATAGTTATTGTTTCTTCTTTGTTCGTAGTTTTGACCTGTGTCATAATTTTTGCTTCTATTATCATATCTCCTGTTTTCATTATTGTAGTTTTGTTGCGTGTTTCTTCTCCATCCAGTGCGATGGTCGTCTATGCTTCTTATGTATTCTATGAGACTGTCCAAAGTTGTGATTCGTTGTGTAATGATGACACTGTGTACATCATCTGGGAAATGACGCGCTAAATACCTAACCATTTCACTTTCCGTGAAAGATGGTTGTAGATGTTTGATATTATATACCTTTCGCAGTATATAATTTTGCCTGGATACTCCGATGTTCTCACTGTATTTTCCATTAAAGAGATTTAATCTAATCTTTTGTTGATTATACTCCCCCCAATATTGTTTCATTACGAGCGATTCAAATTCCTCGAAACTACTGAACCTACTCTCAACAGTGGCGTACCAAATTTCAGCTTCACCACGTAACATGTTCTGTATGACTTGTTTTATGTTTGTCCCAGGGTGTACCGTTTCTAGATGTAGTTTAAGCCTAGTAGTAAATATTTTCGGGTGTATTCTCGAGTCACCGTAGAAATAAAATTGAGATTTCTGGCATGCGTGGTTGATTGTATATCCGAGGTTAGCGTTCGCTCCTTGTTTTCCTTCTGATAACTTCGTATCCATTAATTTTATCCGTCCGTCCTGTTCTTTTAAAGTTGCCGTGATTGCTTCATTTTGTCTTTCCAGTCGACCATCTATCTCTGAAAATCCTTCAACTATGAATTTTTCCACATTAGTTTGAATTTCCTTTTCTGACTCTTTTACTCTATTGTGAATTTCCATAGCCAAGTCTTCTTTAATATTTTCTAATCTTACTTCTACCCCTTCTACTCTGAGTTTCATTTCCGTCATGTATTGATCAAATTTTCCGTTGCATTCTTCAAATTTCTTGTCCATTCTCTCGTTTATTTTCGCACTTATCTCTTGCTTGTTTTCTTCAAATTTCTTGTCCATTTTCTCGTTTATTTCTTCTTTTGTGCTATCTATTTTCTTATTCGTGTCGTCTATTTTCACACCTATACCTGTCATCATTTGCATGAGTTGGTGGAGTATGTTTGCTTCTGTCTGTTCAGTTGTTTGTATTGTGTCTCCTATTTGTGTTGGTTCCTGCTGTTGTTCGGTCTGCTCCTGTGTTGTTGTTTCTTCTTGCGTTTCTGTTTCGCCTGCTGTTTGAGACGTAGATGCCTCTTGTTCATTATTACCTTTCATCTTACCTGACCTTAGTTTCATATAATTTTATAACAGTGAAAATACCACACCAATACTCTTTTCAGAATTCTCAATTATTTTTACCAAAGCCTTTTGTTTTAAATTTTATTTTAAAATTTTGTTAAATAAATTACTATGATTATTTTGCTCTTTTATTTGCCCCACGTTGGGTTAGACATTTAAATGATATGTTTTCTGGGTACTAAAGAAAGGGAAAGAAATTTGTTAATTTAATTTTTAATTAAATATTAATCTAGAAAGCAGAAATTTTTATATTCGGCGCCACTGCTTCCTAGTTTCCCAGCAAACACACATTTATTAGCATGAGCTACCAATAAGTGTCACTCTATCTCAGTGCAGATTCTTTAGCTCAAATTAACAAAAGGCAAATCAAAATCATAGATCAAATAATAACAATTTTATTTAAGAAAAGTAGATCAGATTAATTTACAAAATTTTAATTTAGTTGAACCTTGGCCTTGGGTTTCTTATATTTAGGAAACAAAATTCTGCCCTTTTATATTAATTACAAATACTTATTCTAGGAAAATGAAAGAAATCTTTGCTTTATTTAATATCGCTAAAACAGGTACCTGTATGCGACGTGACGTCCCGATACGAATCACTGATTTGTTGCACTACACTGTTGTGATCCTGGTTACCTGCAAATTCCCTCGATTTCTCGTGCCGTGCCTTTGTGGTAATTTTATTCCTTGTGAAATTTGTTCAATTTGATGTGCCTTGGACGACTTTGATGCTAAAATATTGGATTAATACCGTATGGCTTACTTGAAAATCCGGTAAGTCAAATTTGACAAACAGCTGACATTTAGGTTATATTTCGATGATAATTATTTTGTTTTTTAAACCTTGCAACATTGGTTCCTCTTACTTCTCAACTTATCAATGTTTGATTTACATACTTTTCTTCATCTGAATTTAAATTTTCTTTACTATTTGTAATAATTTCTGGACTCAATTTTGAAAATAACTCTCTTCTTTCTATTACAAAATCAACAACTTATAACAAACTTTTCATGGAAACGTTCCTTGTTTCTTGAAAACTTTGTTAATTAATGACTTTTTCTGAAATTAGATAACTAGACCTGTCAAAATTTCATAAATTTTGTTTGGTTATGAATTTAAATTTTTCTTTTAGACCTTCTCTGTCTGTTTTACTGTTTGAAACAGATTCCTTATTTAATTCTGATTCTTTCAGTATCCCTTTTATTTCTCTAGGCTTTATATTTAAGTAGTTCCAAAACGTTGCATGATTTTCACATAATTTCTATTTTAAACAATTTACACTAGATTTGATGCATGATTTACCTTTCTTAATCCTCTTACTAACTAGCTCTCTTAATTCTAATTAACAAATTTACTTTTCAGTATGAATAAATGCTAACTCTATAACTTTTTATTTTCAGAACTCGTAGTCAATGTTTCTTCAGTCCTTGACGTAGTGTCCTTTTACCTACCGAACTGAAAATCATTTTGAAATGTTCTTTGCAGTGTTTTCTTTCAACTGCCTGCATAATAAATAGGAAAACAATGTTTTTAACAATCTAATATTTAAATAGCCAGTGACAGCACACAAATTATGGTTACTGATGGTCAACACTGAAACTTTAAACTACAATTAACATATGGAATTCAGGGATGTATGTCTCAGGTTTAATCTAAGGTAATAGTCTTTGATTTTAAATGTTTATGATTTAAACCCGAGCACTAATTTTCGAGAAATCTTAGATTTAAGTTTTATTTGTGCTCCTTTTCTTTTTAAAGAGTCTTTATGTACACTATAGAATGTTTATTCAGTTTGTTTGTGAATTTTCACTTCCTTTTATGTTTTTTGTCACCTATATTGTTTAATATTTTAGTTTTAAATTATTTTCTTGCTTTAATTTCAAGTTTTAAATTTTCAGATGTGGAAATTTACATTCCCTATTTTGTGGAAGTTTTTCCAGTTTGATGAGCTCCGGATCAACCTATGATTGTCTATTAGTCAGAAACACTCTAACGATGGATTCCTGATATGATTTTTCCACCTTTGGTTTTGTATTTAAGAAGTCTAGCTTCTGAAGATAAAGTGAGATTTTACAAATTTTTAAACCTACTTATTTTAAAATTTAAGCATTTTACAATATTTATTGTTACTATTTAATCTCTGTCTTTCAATTTAAATTTGTTTACTGATAGTATGTTTACTATCGATAATTCATGTTAGTTTTAAAGTTTTTACTTTGTAATCTTTGAATTCTTTGATGCAGAACTGCAAACAGTGGCGTAGATTATTTATTTTGATAATGAAACTTATTGTCTCTCTCATGAGCCAAGATATCATATCAATATATATGTATATACATATATACATATATACATATATATATATATGGAGTGACGGTGAGAGGTAAACTCTCATATGGTCAGATGCTACTATACGTCGGACAAATGTCACTGACGCATAGCGACTTGCTATTTTGCAAGTACCAAGAGCGGCGACCTCTAGCCTTAGTGGGCTATACTCACTGTTTTATGAAATCGGATTTGAAGGAAACAACCACTCAGCGAGCAAATACCCCGACCTGCATTGAATTACACCTTCAAATCGTGATCAGTAACCAACTATCATTTGTCTGTTCCTAACCAGACATAGACCGGTTTCGAACTTATTATGTTCTCATCAGTATGCCATAGGTCATAGAACAGACAAATGATAGTGGTCAACTTGCTAGTCTTATACAAACTAAATCAAATGGAGTGACGGTGAGAGGTAAACTCTCATATGGTCAGATGCTACTATACGTCGGACAAATGTCACTGACGCATAGCGACTTGCTATTTTGCAAGTACTAAGAGCGGCGACCTCTAGCCTTAGTGGGCTATACTCACTGTTTTATAAAATCGGATTTGAAGGAAACAACCACTCAGCGGGCAAATACCCCGACCTGCATTGAATTACACCTTCAAATCGTGATCAGTAACCAACTATCATTTGTCTGTTCCTAACCAGACATAGACCGGTTTCGAACTTATTATGTTCTCATCAGTATGCCATAGGTCATGGAACAGACAAATGATAGTGGTCAACTTGCTAGTCTTATACAAACTGAATCAAATGGAGTGACGGTGAGAGGTAAACTCTCATATGGTCAGATGCTACTATACGTCGGACAAATGTCACTGACGCATAGCGACTTGCTATTTTGCAAGTACCAAGAGCGGCGACCTCTAGCCTTAGTGGGCTATACTCACTGTTTTATGAAATCGGATTTGAAGGAAATAACCACTCAGCGGGCAAATACCCCGACCTGCATTGAATTACACCTTCAAATCGTGATCAGTAACCAACTATCATTTGTCTGTTCCTAACCAGACATAGACCGGTTTCGAACTTATTATGTTCTCATCAGTATGCCATAGGTCATGGAACAGACAAATGATAGTGGTCAACTTGCTAGTCTTATACAAACTGAATCAAATGACCTATGGCATACTGATGAGAACATAATAAGTTCGAAACCGGTCTATGTCTGGTTAGGAACAGACAAATGATAGTTGGTTACTGATCACGATTTGAAGGTGTAATTCAATGCAGGTCGGGGTATTTGCCCGCTGAGTGGTTGTTTCCTTCAAATCCGATTTCATAAAACAGTGAGTATAGCCCACTAAGGCTAGAGGTCGCCGCTCTTGGTACTTGCAAAATAGCAAGTCGCTATGCGTCAGTGACATTTGTCCGACGTATAGTAGCATCTGACCATATGAGAGTTTACCTCTCACCGTCACTCCATTTGATTCAGTTTGTATAAGACTAGCAAGTTGACCACTATCATTTGTCTGTTCCATGACCTATGGCATACTGATGAGAACATAATAAGTTCGTAACCGGTCTATGTCTGGTTAGGAACAGAAAAATGATAGTTGGTTACTGATCACGATTTGAAGGTGTAATTCAATGCAGGTCGGGGTATTTGCCCGCTGAGTGGTTGTTTCCTTCAAATCCGATTTCATAAAACAGTGAGGCCCACTAAGGAACAAGGAGACCTTCCTCACTGGTGGTGGCGGATCCTAATCCCTTACTGGAAGAACCTACACCCAGTGAAGAATTTAACACTGTAAGTACTTTAACGAATCATCTCGCAATTTTCCACTTATTGTTTTATTATTACATGTGGTGTATTATACCGCTAATACACAGAAAAAAATATTTCTATTATCCAATTCCCATTTTTATTATTATTACAAACGAGCCAAAGCTTCGACGTTAAACACGAACGGTTAATCTACAGCATTATACTGCTAATGCTCAACTAGAATTGTAAAATTTAATTTTAATTTAAAAATACTGTGCATTATACTGTTAATGCAACATTTGTATCACTAAAAACCCAATCGATCTACCAAAGGTACATTTTTTTTTTATTATTCTAATCAATTCGTTTTACCTCCTTAATTTACTAAATATCGAGCAACATGCCCGACGAGGTAACACAAGGTACAGCACAAGGTGCAGCATCAGGTCCAGCACCAGCACCAGCACCAGCACCGGTTCTTGAACCATATAAATTAAGTGAAATTTTCTCAATTGTGCCCGAATACGATGGCAACCCTTTATTTTTACAAACTTTCTTATATGCTTGTAGTCAAGCCTATTGTATGGACGTGGCAGACCAAAAAACATTGCTCTCGCTACATATAAAAAATAAATTAAAAAGCAAAGCTGCCGAAGTAATAAATTCAAGAAACCCAACTTCATGGGGCGAAACTAAAAACTTATTAGAGTCTCATTTCGGAGATGCGCGCGATCTAACCTCGTTTATACAAGATCTGCAACGACTCCATCAACTAAATAACGAATCACCATTAACCTTTATCTCTAGGCTACAAACCCATAACGCGAAAATGCTTTCCGCGGTAAACAAACAAATCGCTATGACAAACGAACAGAAAGATGCGCCACACGCTTAATTGATACTATGACCCTTAATATCTTGTTAACCGGACTTGAACCCAAATTAGGCCAGATAGTCCGAGCTGGAAACCCGGCTACTGTACTCGATGCAACTCTCCGAGTAAAAAGAGAATTACAATTGTCTTATTTTGAATCTCAGAAATTCAACAAATATAACCCAAATAAAAATCCCATTCAAACCCAAGCAAAATGCTCTCCAGTTCCACAAAAATTCTGTTCTTTCTGCAAAAGAAACGGACATACAATTAATGAATGCCGCACAAGGCAAAATCAACAATTTTCATCTCCTAGTTTTATTGCAAACACTTATTCTAATCAAGCGCAAACTTCAAGACCAAATTTCCAGAATTTTTCCAACCAAAATAATCAAAGGCAATTTTCTCCACAAAATTTCCAACAAGCAAATAATCCACAACAAAATAGACCTTCGGTAATAAGACCGAACCCCAACTTTCAACAAAGATTTCCGAATCAACAACAAAACCCAAATATCAATCGTCAAAATCCACAAAGAACGCACCACGTTAATTTTGACAATTACTATGATCCTCTAAACTATGAACATATTAATTACTATAATGAACCTGATAATTTCGACAATCAACAATACAACGATTTCCAAAATTACCAAACTGATTTTAACAATCAATATTTACCACAAGAGAATTATACTGGTAATTCTCAAAATTCACAAACAAGCCACGCCGATATTTGGCAAAATTAATACGAGAGTTATGCTGCTAATTCTCAAACGCCTCAAGAAGATTATAATACCAATTCTCAAGATTTTTGTTTAGGCCCGGAGTATCCCGCGGAAACTCCAACACAGGAAACAGACCAATTCAACCAAATATCGAATCAAATTCAAGCTATGAATCTAAACGACAATTTCAACCCGTTCCTGAACTTCCGGGAACAAGGGTTCATGTAGAAACCCCATCTCACTCGCTGTTGACCGTAAATTCAAAAAATTTATACTACATTAAAGACATCACAAATAAATTCAAAATTCTTATCGATACGGGCGCAGGTATCTCTATATTTAAACCAAAAACAGCGGAAAATTACAAACGAAGATTTTCGGAAAATGTAATTATACAAGGTATAACTGATCAGAAAATTACTATTAATGAATCTGTTCTTATACCCTTTACAGACAATGACCCACATAAAGTTTACATTTATGATCTAGATATCAATTTTGATGGGCTGATAGGAGCCGATTTCCTAGAGCACTATCATTGTATTGTCGACATAAAAAATAAACTATTAATAACCAATTTTAAAACGGTTCCACTTTTCAAAGTAATCGACGATTTATCAAAACAAACATGTGACAAAATTCAATCAAATCACAACCCTAATCAAAATAAAATCCAAATTGACGGCCGTACTGAAAAAATTTTAAACTAAAATGTAATCTTGGAAATACTGACGCTATTTTGCAAGCGCAGGAAGACGAAAAAGTCCGTTTATCTAACGCTCTTGTTAGAGTAAACGAAAACGGAGAACGACAATAATCAATGCTAACGTCATTCCGAAAACTGTCGATTTTTTTAATTTAAATTTAGAACCTTTACAAAAGTTTAAGTCAATTTTTAACTTAAATACGCAAAATTCAGACCAACACCCCAAGACGGATAGATCCTTTGAAATTAGGAACGAATTGCGCTTGGACCATCTAAACGAAGAAGAGGCCGGAATAATAACGCAGCTTTGTTTAGATTTCCAAGAAGATATATTCTATTTAGAAGGAGACAATTTGACCTTTACCCATGAAATCAAACACCCTATCGACACAGACAATTCCCGACCGATATTTACGAAATCGTATCGCTATCCCCAGGTCCATAAAGAAGAAGTTAAGTCCCAAGTATCGAAAATGTTGTCAAGGTATCATTCAACCCTCAATCTCACCTTGGTCCTCCCCTGTTTGGGTAGTCCCCAAAAAACTGGACGCTTCTGGCAAACAGAAATGGCGCGTTGTAGTTGACTATCGTAAACTCAACGAGGTCACAATCGGTGACAAATATCCTCTGCCCAACATTTCCGATCTCTTAGACCAACTTGGCAAATGCCAATATTTCACAACTCTAGACTTCCCTTCTGGTTTTCACCAAATTGAAATTAATCCCGCAGACATTCAAAAGACTGCTTTCACAGTTTGAAAACGGTCATTACGACTTCGTGCGAATGCCATTTGGACTAAAAAATGCTCCATCAACATTTCAAAGAGTGATGGACAATATTCTATTAGGCATCCAAAATGAACGGTGTCTCGTCTATATGGACGACATCATTATTTACTCCCCTACCATTAACGAACGCGTTTCCCGGCTAACAGAAGTTTTTAAACGCCTTCGAAAAGCCAACCTCAAAATTCAGCCAGACAAATGCGAATTCTTACGGAAAGAAGTCGCCTACCTAGGACACCTCATCACAAAGGACGGTGTGAAACCAAATCCTAGTAAAGTCGATGACATTTTAAACTTTCCGCAACCTAAGAACCAAAAAGAAATCAAATCATTTTTAGGACTAGCAGGTTACTATAGAAAATTCATTCCAATCTTTACCAAAATTTCTAAACCCTTGACAAAACTTCTGCAAAAATATGTTCCTTTCGACTTTAATAACGACTGTCAAAATTCTTTCGCCGACCTAAAACAAACACTAACTACATCACCAATATTAATTTACCCAAATTTTGACGAACCTTTCATACTAACTACTGATGCGAGCGCATTTGCCGTCGGTTCTGTGCTCTCACAAGGACCAATTGGTAAAGATTTACCTATTGCTTACGCTTCCCGAGTTTTATGCAACGCCGAAACTAAATACTCCACGATAGAACGTGAACTTTTGGCTATAGTGTGGTCAGTAAAGCATTTTAGGCCATACCTATTCGGTAGAAAGTTTAAATTGATAACCGACCACAGACCACTTACATGGCTATTTTCTATAAAATACCCAGGTAGTAGATTAGCTCACTGGCGCCTTAAACTCGAAGAATACGACTACGAAGTCATATATAAACCCGGAAAAATAAACAAGAATGCAGACGCCCTGTCTCGAATCAAAATCAACCACTTTAACGATTGTTCCAAATTTCATACCAAAATTCTAGCTGCGAACGGAGACGAATCTAATGATGAATCAGATGATGAAATTCGAGACGATAACACTAAATTTACCGATGACCAAACCGCCCAAGAATTCGAAACCTTTGTCAACTTGTACAAGACGACGTCCTTAATAGATTATTCAAAAATAAAAGCCTCTAACAAACAACTATTGTATCGAGAACCCAAAAATATTATAACCTTTTTTCAACAAAATAATTTACAAGACCTTCATCACAAAATTATCGAAGACATATTTGAAGAAAACGCAGAATCCCATAATGATAAGATCAATATTGTATCGAGCAAGACGGTCAGACATAGGAGATACTTTATCGTCCCGTTACCATTTGATATCGAATCCATAATTGAACACTTATTTTTGGTATTATTTAAAAACCAAGACGTCTTGGATCTTTCTAAGACTTATTTTGTCGAAAATAATTTAGACCTCCCTATGCTTGAAATTCTGTCATTCATTTTTGTGGAAAAGGACCTAAAATTAATAATTTGTCAAGATATTGTCAAAACCCCTAATGAAGACCAAATTTCTATAATTTTAGATCAACATCACAGCGGTAAAAATAACCTACACCGCGGAATAAACGAAACTATTCGACGAATTAGAGAAAAATACACTTGGCAAGGTCTAACTAAAGACGTAGAAAACTTTGTAAAAAATTGTGAAACTTGTCAAAAAAGTAAAGTTTGTCGAAAAAATTTAAGCAGTCCGTTAGTAATAACCGAAACACCAAAGACATTTGAAAGAATTAACATTGACCTATTCCAGTTCCCCACACGCAACTATGCTTTAACGATACGCGAGGAATTAACCAAATTTACACAAGCTTACGCAGTCCCTGATAAATCCGCTAAATCTGTAGTAAATACCTTATTACTATATTTCCAACACTATGGTACTCCTCTGAGAATACATTGCGACTATGAAGGAGAATTCGACAACCGATTATTACGAAATTTATGTATTTTATACGATATAAAATTAACCTTTTCAAGCGTAGGACACCCGCAATCGAATGGCTCAATTGAACGATTCCACGCAACATTAGCAGAAATGATAAGAATTAACCAAACAGAAAACCCGAACGAACACTCATTCACCATTTTACCTTACTCTGTAATTTGCTATAATAACTCTGTTAACAAAACGCATGGATTTACACCATATGAATTAGTTTTTGGTCATACGTCAGTCCGACCACCAGAATCCTTGTATAACCAAAAAGAATTGATAACAAAATACGTCAGAGATTTAAACAATCGCATCTCCCATTATTATAAAATTGCTAGAGACCGAACGGAACTTCAAAAGCAAAAAACCAAAATTAGATTCGATAAAAATGTCCCCGAAAATCGTACTGAATATAACGTCGGAGACAAAGTTTACGTAAACACAAATAAAAAATAAGCTGCAAAATAAATTTAACGGACCCTTCGAAATTACCAAAATCTTTGAAAATTCAGCTGTCTTACTTAACCCAGAAACTAAACAAACTAGTAAAGACAATTTTGACAGAATGAAACCTTATTCTGAAAGTTAACCTTGTTTTCAGGTTATTCCTGCTGCTCGGATCAGCAACACTAGTGGTTTCCCAATATAAAATCACGCCTATAAACAACACCATAGGAATATACTACCACGAAAAATCTGACGTAATAGTAACCAACGACAAATGGACATTACTGGTTCACAAAAACATTTCCTCCCTAAAAACAATCTTTGACAGAAACGAAAAAATGTTAGAGCTTATCCTAAACACCCTGGATGCCGCCGATCAGAAGACGATCACTTTCAGGTGTGAAGTTAAAACAGATCTAAATCTCTTAACACAAATATCTAAAACTATAAAATCAAAATTTGACGAAATCTTTTTGGATACAAAACGATATAAGCGCGGAATACTCAACGGTTTCGGCACAATCTTTAAATCAATAACCGAAAATTTAGATGCCGAACACGGCCAATATTATTCTGATTGCACCAATAAGCTAAACAATGACGAACACCAATTGGAGAATCTAATTAAAAATCAAATTTCAGTTACTACATTCGTTATCAAAAATTTCAATTCAACTATTCAAAAACTTCAAATTGACGAAGAAACATTTAACAAAAATATCAAAGAAATCGATCGCACAATTCAATCTATGACAAGTCATATCGAAGCCATTGAAATCAAATTAATATTCTTACATTATTGCGAACAGTTAATGGCAAGTTATTTGTACATCGAAGATAATTTAAATGATGTTCTAAATGCAATAACATTTGCACTCTTAAAAATCATTCATACGTCAATCATCACTCCAACAAACTTAATTTCATCCTTACAGGAAATTTCACAGAATTTGCATAAAAATAACCTACCGCTTTCAATAAGGCTATCAAAAGTTGCTCAATATTTGGATATTATGGAACTCCAAGCCTTTCAGACCGATTCTAGTTTAATCTTTGTTTTAAAAATACCTTTAGTAGACCCACAAACTTACACAGCCTATCAGTTATATCCTATCCTTATTTTGGATAATAGAACTGGTTTACACCACTTATTATCGGTATCACAAAAATTTATCGCGAGAGATGATGATTCCTTAATGTTCTTACCCATCCCGGATCTAGACGAGTGCAAACAACTTTACATGGGAACCAGATTATGTTCCAACCTGTTCGCCTACCCGATAGATAACAATGCCATATGTGAAGCAAGGCTCTTCAAAAACCTCATGACTCTACCCCAAAATTGTCAAACCTCATTCATAATTAGTCAAGGGTATAATGTACAAAAACTCCAAGAAAACACCTGGCTAGTCATCAACGCAGAACCATTACATGTTACCGTTAATTGCCCGAAGAGAAATTCAAAAACAGAAGTCATCACGAAAAATTCCATTATAAAATTACAACCCAGCTGTTATGCCTTTGTTGGTATCACCAAAATCCAGGCCAGTTCCAACGAAGTGTTAGATGTCAAAGATAACACTCACCCAATTGAAATTCCGTATGATTGCTGCAGTGACCTTCCAGACAAAACTCAACTACCAAATTTAAAACCATTAAAATTAAACAATTTGAATACAGAAGACCTCGAAATTGCGAAACACAAATTAGACCAATATTCCAAGGATTTAGACGACCTCATCAACGAACCCTACGTGACGTAACACATCTCGTGGTTCACGTATTTCACTATAACCCTAGTGATCTCCCTTATCCTCCTCTACCTGTTCTGCAAATGCAGAAAAAGAAACAGCATTGTTCATGCATCACACGGTTCACCTCCATCTCCACCGATGCCAAGAAGAACATACAAAAGTTTCACCAGTATCTTACCTCCAAGGAGAAGACCCAGTATCCAAAGAAGAAACCGAAGAAGTGGAACTAACTTAAAGACATTCTACATTGTTACCAATTTTGATTTCATGATTTAATTGTCATGATTAATATTAATTTATGTTATATGTAAATCTTTAATATTCTCATATGCTATTTGCATTTTATATTTTACAATTTTATTTTTCTCATTTCTATTTCTAATAATAAAAAAGTTTCACGATTACTACTTATATCTTACATTTTTTATACTCTTCGCAAAAACGAAGAGTATATTGTATTTGATCGGCACATTTCTAAAATCGTAAATATCGCTCGTAGAGAAAAAATTTTCATATCATTGTGTTAGTGAACGAATTCTGAACAACTTTCAAAATGTCCGTCTGTCCGTCCGTCCGTCACGTTTCTAGTAAGCACGGTAACTTAAGAAAGAAAAGTCCGATTGTATTGAAATTTAGAAACTAAGTTAGTGTTAGCTAGAGGAAGAACTCTATTGTTTTTGAAGAAAATCGATCAATAAATAAAAAAGTTATTAATTATTTAATTTAAAAAAAACATATTCTCTTAATTTTTGTCGCTTGTACTGAAATGGAAATCTTGCGAAATATTATTTCCATAATATATTTTTTTTTGTTTATGAATTTTACTAATATATATTTCATAAAAGTACGAGTTGAAATATGTATAAATGTCGAAAGATATATATCACGCACAAGCAATTTTCACAGCAATAGCTGGTGGCGCAGCGGCTAAAGCTTTGCGTTTGCAATCCAAAGGTCCCGTGTTCGAATCCAGCACAGGTTGGAGGTTTTTTTTTCATTTTTTTTTTCATATAATTTTTTTTTCACAACAAAGATGGTATCACAAAATTTAGGATGCTCAAAAACTAACATTATTTACAAGAAAACTGCGAAGAGTATCCTATAGAATGTAACGTAACAATTATATATAAAAAGCTCAGTAAATTGGCGAAGAGTGCGTTTTTAGCTTGTTTTTCGTATTTTTGCACATGTATTTTTTATAAAAAAAAATGAGCTGGTAAAGTAATTTTGCTTCACACAGTAAACAAGAAGAATTCCAAAGGAATATGTTCATAAAATTTGAGATCAATATAATAGTGTACGAGATATTAAGTGAGAAATAAAAAAATATTTATTTCCAAGTTTATAAAGCGTATTATTATTATTAACAACATCCATTTCAATTTACTCTCTTATTCGAAAAGCACGTCACTATTAATAAAATAATAGTGATTTTAGCGAGGAAAATCGTTTTCAATTCAACTTAGGCCACAAAAATTATTTTATTAATATTAACTTCTCATTATAGTATTGAAAAGCTTTATAATTTAATCATAAATTGAGACAGAATTAATAGTTCGACCATGATATGCACCGTAGCAGACATTTCCATAAATTGCACTAATAGCCACTATGCGTATTAATTGATTATGAAGGCATAGGTCAGTGGTATGAGAATTAATTGATTAGCGCATATTCCGAATTTTCCCAGGGGCGAATTGCAACTTCTATTTACATATTTAAATTTGTTAAATAATTCTGTTAAATAATTCCATATTTTTCCAAGATATCTGTTACTATCAGGAAGTATTAGGTTTTATAATCAGAGCAGCATAGTTTGGATATATATATATATATATATATATATATATATATATATATATATATATATATATATATATATATATATATATATATATATATATATATATATATATATATATATATATATATATATATATATATATATATATATATATATATATATATATATATATATATTGTTATGTTTTTTTATGTTATTATTTTATTATATAATATATTAAAAAATTTTATTTGTACTTACTTAAATATTTTAAACTCTCTCTCTCAGGGCCTCGAGTAGGTTCAACAGACGAACAGGGTGAAAGTTGAGTGATTGTACATTTGATAGATAATACTTTCTTTGATTCAATTGAAATTTATTTTGTTGAGCGCCAGGTGACCTTATGTCAACCAAAATTAATTAGTCAATAAAACACCAAATGTAAAGAGAGAAATAACAAATGAATTTATTTTATTCTTGCCAAAATTTGTTCACTAGATCAAAACTCCCTGTATAATATTTTATGAAATTGGTTTGACAAATTGTTATTTAGGTTACTTAAATTTAATTAAAACTATTGGCCATTTATATTGTCTATTGCAATTTTTGTATAGAGATCTCAATATTAAATAAAAGTCAGAATTTCTTTATTTTTGTGAAGACGAAACGAAAACGTAGTAAAAGCTTTTACCTTACCAAAGATTCGGTTGCGTTCGGTGTCACGTACCGGTTCAGACGCACCTTTACACTTGACAGATCTTAAACTGCAGTTGCCACTCTTGAAACTCGACGACTTCACCCCAGACCACTAGCTTGAGATGTGTTGTTTACTTTGGAACCTCAATATTTGAAATTTCCACACTTAATTCTTTCTCCTGTACCATCCGTTTACTCATGAAGCACTATTTTCAATACAGGTAAGTACCTGACATTTATTTTCGTTGCACAGTTGAAATTTGTTTACAAAGCCTTCTTACAATTTTGTTATTTACAGCTTTAACACGTTCAATTTATTTGAAATATAAACTTATTTTCACATATCCATGAATATTGTTGAGTCATTAAAATTTCGTTTTATGTTTATCAATTTTATGCAAACTTAGTAATTATTTTCTCATTTTCTACCTTTTTTAAAAAGTTAGGTTATGTGATCACGTTCTAAAAACGCGTATGGATTCGTTAAATGCTTATTAATGACTGAATTGCGAATTACGGCTTTTAATTGGCCGTAATCGTTGATTTTTGAAGTTTACTACCCACTTGATTTTAATTGACATTTATTATTTTTTTGAATTTGAATTTATTTTTCTTATTTAATAGATTGGATGACTTTTGCTAATTGGGTTTTATTCTGCATGTTTCATAGATCATTTCGGTATACAATACCTAGGGTTTTACAACCTATTTAATATGTTTCTCGGTTATGTGAAATTAGGTTAAATTTTGTACAATTCTCTCTTACAAGCTAATTTACATATTATTTTCATATACATGTCGAATCTACATACTCTAATGAACATTTTGGCATATATTTTACTTAACCTACACTTAATTTTACTTTGCTAACACATGTTTTTTCAGGCTGTCGCAGGCATTACATTTTGGCCCCATTCTATGTAAGCTTCAACCTGTGTTCAAAACTACTACACTAAAAGGTTGTCCCTTATGAATGTCCACAAGAACAACGTGAAATTTTGTTACTACAATACCAGTGAGAACTGAAATCTTTTAAAACCTAAGAAAACTAGTGTCACCCCAATGTTTTCACCTGAGTGAGTCCTTTTTCACAGTTTATTCTTAGAGTGCACACTACAAAAAGTAAGTTAACCTATTAATATTTAAAGTACACCACTTTTAGTTAGATTACGATTGTTTTTTTTATCACTTTTTCTAAAAGTTTGATTTTGGGCGAAGCTTCTCGCTCTGAATTTATTATTTTATGTCCTGTTTATGGGATATATTTTCCCTAACTAAATCTTATCTAAAGTGTTACAATATGATATTTACATAGTTTATTTAGTGTTTTATTTAATTTAATTAATTTTCATGAATAATTTTATTACATAATTTATGTTTTTCGAGAGTGATTATGTCTCTATATGTGTTCTTGGCACAATATTGTAAAATTTTATTATGAGAAACAGCTTTTAGCAATTTCTGAGATTATTTTGCACTTCTCAAGATTCGTGCTTACTGAAAGTATCATCAATACCCTATATTAAACAACAATTTCTTAATAATAACATTTTATTTTAACATTTGATTCAAACATACATGTGTGTCTACTTTGTGTCTCAAATATTTCATTTATCTGTACGCAGTTGCTGTATTTATTAGTTCACCATGTTATATTTCGCAACATTTCCCCCTTAGCTAATAAATTTGAACTTAAGTGAAAATTTCTTAGCTCTGTCCATACGTTGTGAAATTCATACGGACAGACGTACAGTCTAATTTACTTTCTTTACATTTAACCTGGATCATATGGATATAATAACCCTATATGAAATCTACCCCTGATAACATTGTCTCTTGTATTAATCAATTATACGTATTTTCATTTAAAACTTTGTGTATCTCATATGGCCCTTCATATAGATATTGTAACTTTGCACATATTATTTTTATAGCCTGATAATTTTAATCTTTTCACTTCTATTTTTATTTGTTTACCACATATTTATTAAAATTTGTTTGTTCCCTTTTGTAACATATTTTCTTTTGTTTCAGGAGCTGAATTGTCCCCTGGTCCTATGAATGTTTTACCATGAATCCATCGTGACACATCATCTTGTGATTTTTAAATTATACTTTATTAATACCTAATTTTAGCTTAGTTGATATTCCTTTCTCTTTAAATTAAACTTATCGAATCTTTGTAAAATTTTACATTTACAATTTACTTTTTTTTAACAATTTCTGTATCATTTTATTGTTTTCAGGAGGACAAATTATCTTTACTTCTTCGGACTTCATAAAACTTATATTTTAACATATGTGGTATTTTCCATCACATGTTTACCGCAATTATTTATTTCCTTGGCTTATTCGCCTTTTTACCGCATTATATACCTTGGGAACTTTGCCCTTTATACCGCAATTACTTATTTTGGGATCTCTGCCCTTTATACCGCAATTATTTACCTTGGGAACTCTGCCCTTTATACCGCAATTATTTACCTTGGGAACTCTGCCCTTTTTACCGCAATTATTTTATTAAGTCCTCTTTAATCCTTATTTCGGATGATGCGTCCTCTCTTAATACAATACCATAATTCATATTTGTTTTGATCTATCACCCTTTTCTGTTCTAGTATTACCTAAGCTTATTAAATGTGTGTCATTTTCTCGATAGTTACAAATGGTACAATTCTGTTCTAGTATTACCTAAGTTTATTAAATGTGTGTCATTTTCTCAATAGTTACAAATGGTACAATTATATTTTAAATAATCTTTGTTCGTTTCCAATCTCATATTCAATATATTCTCGCGTACGTCCATTTTCACATCTAGTCAAGTTTAAATTTTATAGTATCAAAAATTCTATTCCGGAGGCCTACCATTTATTTGCCCAATCGTCTCTATCCTATTCAAATTTTCTTGGAATTTTGTACAGTCATTTTCCTTGTTAATACCTATGTTTGCTACCTGTGCATAGCTTCTGCTTTCCCTCATGTTATTTTCAAATTGCGGGTTTTCATTTTCCCAACGAACCTGTTTCCTGGGTTCTTGGCGAATGTTGTTTACTTCCCCTCTCATGTTTACTCTTTCTGGCCCTTTAAATTGCGTATTACTGTTATACCTTGGTTGGTACTGTACATTGTTATTGTATTTGTTTCCGTCTCCCCCTTGATTATTGAAATTTCTGTTCATGTTTCCCCCTTGTGGATTAAAATTTTGATTTTGGTAAAATTCCCTACTTCTAAAATTCCTGTTCATGTCATCACCTTGGTTATTATTAAAATTTCTGTTTAAGTTTCCCCTTTGTTGATTGTAAAAGTTTCTGCTTCCCCCTTGATTGTTAAAATTCCTATTTATATTCCCCCCTTGTAGATTAAAATTTTGATTATTGTTCCGGTCACCTCCTTGACTGTTAAAATTCCTGTTTCCCTGGTTTTCATAGTTATTATAATGTTGATTGGAAGTATAGTTGTTAGGCATATAATCGTCTATTTCCCTAAGATATTCGATTAAATTATCCAAAGTTGCAATTCTTTGGGTAATAATTACATTTTGTACATTTACTGAAAAATGTCTAGCAATATATTTTATGATTTCTCCCTCCGTAAATTTGGGCTCTAGATGTATGACATTGTAAATTTTTCTAAGGACATAATTTTCCCTAGATAGACCGGATTTCTCATTATATTTTCCAGAGAATAAGTTTTGACGAATTTTTTGCTGGGTGAAATCACTCCAGTATTGTCTTAGTAAAAGTACCTCAAATTCCTCTAACGATTGAAATTTTCCACTGATCATTTCAAACCAAAATTCTACTTCTCCGCGTATCATGCTTTGAATGACTAATTTTAGGTTTGTGTTTCTGGGTAATGTGCTCATATGCTGTTTAAGTCTGGTGATGAATACTTTTGGGTGCATTCGATTGTCCCCATAAAAATAAAAGTTAGTTTTGTTGCATGTGTTTATGTATGTATGTGGTGTGTGATTTTGTGTATGTGTGTCTGTCCATTCTCTTATTCTTTCTGTATTTAATAACGTCCTGCACTCCTGTTCTTTTATTTGTTCCGCTAAATTGTCCCCCTGTTTTTTAATTTTGTCATCAAGTTCTTTCACACTGTCATCCACTCTTATTTCTACCTCTTTTCTCATTTCCTCGCGAACTTCTACAGATACCTCACTTACCCTCATGTTTATCTCTGTAGCTATGGTTTGTCCCATGATGTCCCATCTTTCTTCAAAGTTGTTTACTTTATTTCTTAATTCCATAGTGTCTTCTTCAAATTTTTTCATTCTTTCATCCGTTTTTCTATTTATGTTTTCTTCTAACTTGTTTATCTTTTCTGTGATGCTTTCTTCAAATCTGCTATTATTTTCTGTTATGTTTTCTTTTATGATTCCTTCCAATCTTGTGTTGTTTTCTTCTACTCTACTGCTATTCTCTGTGATAATTCCTTCCAATCTCTTGCTGTTTTCTTCTAGGTTGGCTATTTTTCCTGTTATGTTTTCTTCCAATCTGATGTTCTGATCGTTCATGTTTGCTATCCTTTCCATTAACTGTTGGAACATACCAGAATCTTGCTGTGTAGTCCCCATTTGTTGTGCATCTCCTGCTTGTCGAGGATCTTGGGTTGGCTGTACATTTTCTTCTGTTTCTGTGTCCTGTGTTCGTGCTGACGTACCAGCTTCTGTGTCGTTTCCTGCCATTCCTGTTTTCTTATTTGACCGTAGCCTCATAAGTTATTTTATGTAATTCCTTTTATATATACAAACCTTGTTTTTTAAAATAATAAATATTTTGTTTACCTTGTTTTTATTTACCTTAAATAACCTTTCAGATAAATGCAATGTTTGAAAATTTGTCAAATTTGTAATTGGCCAATATTTTGTTTGTTGTTTAATATAACTGTTGTTTCACTTATTCGCCCTGTTCGCCTTACTCACCCTACGTTAGTAAGTTAAATTTAAAATAGCCACGCGTTGGACGCCAAATTTTGTTATGTTTTTTTATGTTATTATTTTATTATATAATATATTAAAAAAATTTATTTGTACTTACTTAAATATTTTAAACTCTCTCTCTCAGGGCCTCGAGTAGGTTCAACAGACGAACAGGGTGAAAGTTGAGTGATTGTACATTTGATAGATAATACTTTCTTTGATTCAATTGAAATTTATTTTGTTGAGCGCCAGGTGACCTTATGTCAACCAAAATTAATTAGTCAATAAAACACCAAATGTAAAGAGAAATAACAAATGAATTTATTTTATTCTTGCCAAAATTTGTTCACTAGATCAAAACTCCCTGTATAATATTTTATGAAATTGGTTTGACAAATTGTTATTTAGGTTACTTAAATTTAATTAAAACTATTGGCCATTTATATTGTCTATTGCAATTTTTGTATAGAGATCTCAATATTAAATAAAAGTCAGAATTTCTTTATTTTTGTGAAGACGAAACGAAAACGTAGTAAAAGCTTTTACCTTACCAAAGATTCGGTTGCGTTCGGTGTCACGTACCGGTTCAGACGCACCTTTACACTTGACAGATCTTAAACTGCAGTTGCCACTCTTGAAACTCGACGACTTCACCCCAGACCACTAGCTTGAGATGTGTTGTTTACTTTGGAACCTCGATATTTGGAATTTCCACACTTAATTCTTTCTCCTGTACCATCCGTTTACTTATGAAGCACTATTTTCAATACAGGTAAGTACCTGACATTTATTTTCGTTGCACAGTTGAAATTTGTTTACAAAGCCTTCTTACAATTTTGTTATTTACAGCTTTAACACGTTCAATTTATTTGAAATATAAACTTATTTTCACATATCCATGAATATTGTTGAGTCATTAAAATTTCGTTTTGTTTATCAATTTTATGCAAACTTAGTAATTATTTTCTCATTTTCTACCTTTTTTAAAAAGTTAGGTTATGTGATCACGTTCTAAAAACGCGTATGGATTCGTTAAATGCTTATTAATGACTGAATTGCGAATTACGGCTTTTAATTGGCCGTAATCGTTGATTTTTGAAGTTTACTACCCACTTGATTTTAATTGACATTTATTATTTTTTTGAATTTGAATTTATTTTTCTTATTTAATAGATTGGATGACTTTTGCTAATTGGGTTTTATTCTGCATGTTTCATAGATCATTTCGGTATACAATACCTAGGGTTTTACAACCTATTTAATATGTTTCTCGGTTATGTGAAATTAGGTTAAATTTTGTACAATTCTCTCTTACAAGCTAATTTACATATTATTTTCATATACATGTCGAATCTACATACTCTAATGAACATTTTGGCATATATTTTACTTAACCTACACTTAATTTTACTTTGCTAACACAACATGTTTTTTCAGGCTGTCGCAGGCATTACATTTTGGCCCCATTCTATGTGAGCTTCAACCTGTGTTCAAAACTACTACACTAAAAGGTTGTCCCTTATGAATGTCCACAAGAACAACGTGAAATTTTGTTACTACAATACCAGTGAGAACTGAAATCTTTTAAAACCTAAGAAAACTAGTGTCACCCCAATGTTTTCACCTGAGTGAGTCCTTTTTCACAGTTTATTCTTAGAGTGCACACTACAAAAAGTAAGTTAACCTATTAATATTTAAAGTACACCACTTTTAGTTAGATTACGATTGTTTTTTTTTATCACTTTTTCTAAAAGTTTGATTTTGGGCGAAGCTTCTCGCTCTGAATTTTTATTATTTTATGTCCTGTTTATGGGATATATTTTCCCTAACTAAATCTTATCTAAAGTGTTACAATATGATATTTACATAGTTTATTTAGTGTTTTATTTAATTTAATTAATTTTCATGAATAATTTTATTACATAATTTATGTTTTTCGAGAGTTATTATGTCTCTATATGTGTTCTTGGCACAATATTGTAAAATTTTATTATGAGAAACAGCTTTTAGCAATTTCTGAGATTATTTTGCACTTCTCAAGATTCGTGCTTACTGAAAGTATCATCAATACCCTATATTAAACAACAATTTCTTAATAATAACATTTTATTTTAACATTTGATTCAAACATACATGTGTGTCTACTTTGTGTCTCAAATATTTCATTTATCTGTACGCAGTTGCTGTATTTATTAGTTCACCATGTTATATTTCGCAACAATATATATATATATATATATATATATATATATATATATATATATATATATATATCAACAACAATGTGCAAAGGTGAGATGTTGTTATTATAGACATAATAACATCTCACCTTTGCGTTAGTCTGCATATCTGCATATCGAGTATTAGAATTACACTAATTAGTAACAGAAAGGTAAGAAAATGTATGTGAAAATTACTTTCAATTAAGAGCCTGCCACTGGGTCCAAGAACATTTGCTATTAAAGACAAATTAGGTTAATGAGAGCGCTTAATTTGAGGAAATGGTAGGTACATATTATGTGAGACATTTTTGACATGTCGGCAACAACCTTATGAATAAACCACTTTCGGATAACGCTATAGAAATAGTTTTAGATTTAGGGAAGACACAGACCGGTAAAAATATCGGCTAATGACTATAATAATAACTCGCAGAAACAAAAGCACTCATAATAAGAAGGCAGTAAAAATAGGCCCATTAACTATCGTAAATCGTCAGCCCTAAGTAACATAATTGCCAAAGTATATCACTCACGCTGGTAACTACAATACTTGTCCTTTCTAGTCTAAGAGCTGGCATTAATTTGGTAAGATAGTGAGCTCTCGTCTTCCTCTTGCAGCCTACTCGCATGAAACATTAGCCAAAATTTCCAAATTTGAGTGCCCAAATTCAAGGTAGCCAAAAATAGGTCTAAATCGATAACTTCTGCCTTCCAATCTATTGAAACTGGTTCAATTCAGTTCGAGCAGCAGCAGTAGACATTTTTCGGCGGGAAACTGAAGATGGCAGATGGGATTCTGCCGAAACATGTCGTTTAGACAATCGTGGTTCCAGCAAGAGCCAATCAACTACGCGGGAAAACACCCGTAAGTATACCAACACTTCATATAGAATAGAATAGAATAGAATTTATTTTGCCATTTTTGTGATACATAGATTATGTACATTTGGCACGTCTAAATAACAATATTTAGTTACAATAATTCATACAAATTGAAATAATCAATTTGTCTGTCTCATTACAGCAATAAAACTTAACATAAAATACATATATATATATATATATATATATATATAATAACAACATCTCACCTTTGCACATTGTTGTTGATATATATATATATATATATATATATATATATATATATATATATATATATATATATATATATATATATATATATAAAATGATATGATATCTTGGCTCATGAGAGAGACAATAAGTTTCATTATCAAAATAAATAATCTACGCCACTGTTTGCAGTTCTGCATCAAAGAATTCAAAGATTACAAAGTAAAAACTTTAAAACTAACATGAATTATCGATAGTAAACATACTATCAGTAAACAAATTTAAATTGAAAGACAGAGATTAAATAGTAACAATAAATATTGTAAAATGCTTAAATTTTAAAATAAGTAGGTTTAAAAATTTGTAAAATCTCACTTTATCTTCAGAAGCTAGACTTCTTAAATACAAAACCAAAGGTGGAAAAATCATATCAGGAATCCATCGTTAGAGTGTTTCTGGCTAATAGACAATCATAGGTTGATCCGGAGCTCATCAAACTGGAAAAACTTCCACAAAATAGGGAATGTAAATTTCCACATCTGAAAATTTAAAACTTGAAATTAAAGCAAGAAAATAATTTAAAACTAAAATATTAAACAATATAGGTGACAAAAAACATAAAAGGAAGTGAAAATTCACAAACAAACTGAATAAACATTCTATAGTGTACATAAAGACTCTTTAAAAAGAAAAGGAGCACAAATAAAACTTAAATCTAAGATTTCTCGAAAATTAGTGCTCGGGTTTAAATCATAAACATTTAAAATCAAAGACTATTACCTTAGATTAAACCTGAGACATACATTCCTGAATTCCATATGTTAATTGTAGTTTAAAGTTTCAGTGTTGACCATCAGTAACCATAATTTGTGTGCTGTCACTGGTTATTTAAATATTAGATTGTTAAAAACATTGTTTTCCTATTTATTATGCAGGCAGTTGAAAGAAAACACTGCAAAGAACATTTCAAAATGATTTTCAGTTCGGTAGGTAAAAGGACACTACTTCAAGGACTGAAGAAACATTGACTACGAGTTCTGAAAATAAAAAGTTATAGAGTTAGCATTTATTCATACTGAAAAGTAAATTTGTTAATTAGAATTAAGAGAGCTAGTTAGTAAGAGGATTAAGAAAGGTAAATCATGCATCAAATTTAGTGTAAATTGTTTAAAATAGAAATTATGTGAAAATCATGCAACGTTTTGGAACTACTTAAATATAAAGCCTAGAGAAATAAAAGGGATACTGAAAGAATCAGAATTAAATAAGGAATCTGTTTCAAACAGTAAAACAGACAGAGAAGGTCTAAAAGAAAAATTTAAATTCATAACCAAATAAAATTTATGAAATTTTGACAGGTCTAGTTATCTAATTTCAGAAAAGTCATTAATTAACAAAGTTTTCAAGAAACAAGGAACGTTTCCATGAAAAGTTTGTTATAAGTGGTTGATTTTGTAATAAAAAGAAGAGAGTTATTTTAAAATTGAGTCCAGAAATTATTACAAATAGTAAAGAAAATTTAAATTCAGATGAAGAAAAGTATGTAAATCAAACATTGATAAGTTGAGAAGTAAGAGGAACCAATGTTGCAAGGTTTAAAAAACAAAATAATTATCATCGAAATATAACCTTAATGTCAGCTGTTTGTCAAATTTGACTTACCGGATTTTCAAGTAAGCCATACGGTATTAATCCAATATTTTAGCATCAAAGTCGTCCAAGGCACATCAAATTGAACAAATTTCACAAGGAACAAAATTACCACAAAGGCACGGCACGAGAAGTCGAGGGAATTTGCAGGTAACCAGGATCACAACAGTGTAGTGCAACAAATCAGTGATTCGTATCGGGACGTCACGTCGCATACAGGTACCTGTTTTATCGATATTAAATAAAGCAAAGATTTCTTTCATTTTCTTAGAATAAGTATTTGTAATTAAAATAAAAGGGCAGAATTTTGTTTCCTAAATATAAGAAACCCAAGGCCAAGGTTCAACTAAATTAAAATTTTGTAAATTAATCTGATCTACTTTTCTTAAATAAAATTGTTATTATTTGATCTATGATTTTAATTTGCCTTTTATTAATTTGAGCTAAAGAATCTGCACTGAGATAGAGTGACACCTATTGGTAACTCATGCTAATAAATGTGTGTTTGCTGGGAAACTAGGAAGCAGTGGCGCCGAATATAAAAATTTCTGCTTTCTAGATTAATATTTAATTAAAAATTAAATTAACAAATTTCTTTCTCTTTCTTTAGTACCCAGAAAACATATCATTTAAATGGCGCCCAACGTGGGGCAAATAAAAGAGCAAAATAATCATAGTAATTTATTTAACAAAATTTTAAAATAAAATTTAAAACAAAAGGCTTTGGTAAAAATAATTGAGAATTCTGAAAAGAGTATTGGTGTGGTATTTTCACTGTTATAAAATTATATGAAACTAAGGTCAGGTAAGATGAAAGGTAATAATGAACAAGAGGCATCTACGTCTCAAACAGCAGGCGAAACAGAAACGCAGGAAGAAACAACAACACAGGAGCAGACCGAACAACAGCAGGAACCAACACAAATAGGAGACACAATACAAACAACTGAACAGACAGAAGCAAACATACTCCACCAACTCATGCAAATGATGACGGGTATAGGTGTGAAAATAGACGACACGAATAAGAAAATAGATAGCACAAAAGAAGAAATAAACGAGAAAATGGACAAGAAATTTGAAGAAAACAAGCAAGAGATAAGTGCGAAAATAAACGAGAGAATGGACAAGAAATTTGAAGAAAACAAGCAAGAGATAAGTGCGAAAATAAACGAGAGAATGGACAAGAAATTTGAAGAATGCAACGGAAAATTTGATCAATACATGACGGAAATGAAACTCAGAGTAGAAGGGGTAGAAGTAAGATTAGAAAATATTAAAGAAGACTTGGCTATGGAAATTCACAATAGAGTAAAAGAGTCAGAAAAGGAAATTCAAACTAATGTGGAAAAATTCATAGTTGAAGGATTTTCAGAGATAGATGGTCGACTGGAAAGACAAAATGAAGCAATCACGGCAACTTTAAAAGAACAGGACGGACGGATAAAATTAATGGATACGAAGTTATCAGAAGGAAAACAAGGAGCGAACGCTAACCTCGGATATACAATCAACCACGCATGCCAGAAATCTCAATTTTATTTCTACGGTGACTCGAGAATACACCCGAAAATATTTACTACTAGGCTTAAACTACATCTAGAAACGGTACACCCTGGGACAAACATAAAACAAGTCATACAGAACATGTTACGTGGTGAAGCTGAAATTTGGTACGCCACTGTTGAGAGTAGGTTCAGTAGTTTCGAGGAATTTGAATCGCTCGTAATGAAACAATATTGGGGGGAGTATAATCAACAAAAGATTAGATTAAATCTCTTTAATGGAAAATACAGTGAGAACATCGGAGCATCCAGGGAAAATTATATACTGCGAAAGGTATATAATATCAAACATCTACAACCATCTTTCACGGAAAGTGAAATGGTTAGGTATTTAGCACGTCATTTCCCAGATGATGTACACAGTGTCATCATTACACAACGAATCACAACTTTGGACAGTCTCATAGAATACATAAGAAGCATAGACGACCATCGCACTGGATGGAGAAGAAACACTCAACAAAACTACAATAATGAAAACAGGAGATATGATGATAGAAGCAAAAATTATGACACAGGTCAAAACTACGAACAAAGAAGAAACAATAACTATAACAACCAAGGCAATGGAAATCAACCAAGAAACTTTTATAACAATCAAAACAACAACTACAACGGAAATCAACAAAGGTCTTACAACAACAACAATCAGCAAAGGACAAACGACAATGGGTACTACAACAACAATCAGCAAAGAATAAACCAAAACCAACAAAACAGGCCACAAGCAAACGATGAGCAGAAAAAGGATACAAGATCCTACGCACAGGTAGCAAACACCAACGTACAACAGAGAAATGGACAACAAAACAAATCGAAATGCATAAAATTGAGACACAAGCCCAAGTTAATACTCGACAGCAGGATTTTTAAAAAGAAATGTTTTAACTACCAACTATTCTCACGCCCGCGAATTTATCACAACGGACAACGAAAATGGAAATTTATATGAAACAAAACAAAGTCACCTACCAATGGTTAATTTAAATATGCAAGGTTTAATGTTAGATGCACTTATTGATTGCGGTTCAGAAATATCAATGATTAACGAGAGTTTATTTAACAAAAATAAGGATAAATTTGCCCAAAAATGTATAAGAATTGCAAAAATACGATTAATTAACGCCAATGGCAGAAAGTTTTCTGAAAGCACCAGCATATTGCAAATATCTTTTAAAGTAGAAAACTACAATTTTAAATGTGAATTATTTATAGTACCTGAATTAAATTTTGACATTATTCTGGGTGAAGATATTTTATATAAATTGAGGGCTAATATTGATTTGGGAACAAGATTCCTTAGATTAGAGGGTAAAACGTTACCTATATATAGTAAAAATGAGATTATATTGAATAAAAATGCGGTAATTAAAGAATTAAATGACGATAAAGTCAATGCGGGACATGAGATTGGCACAGTGACCACCCATGTCGAAAAAAATGCGGGATACGAGGGAGGCACAATGACCACCTGTATCAAAAATAAAAATGCGGTAAGAAAAGAATTAAACGGCGATCAAGCCAATGCGGAATATATGATGGGGAGCGTACCCACATATGTTATGAATAGTAATTATATTATGCCCAAAAATATTGATATAAAATGTCCACTTAAATATGAAAGAATTATTCATGAACTTTTACAAAAAAATATCTCACTAATAAACTATGAACCAAGAGTTGCTACAGGTTATATTCACAAACTGCAAGTAGATGAAACAAAATCATTTAAAAGCAAAAATTATCCTATTCCTTTTAAGTACAGAGAACAAGTGCAAAATGAATTACAAAACATGTTACAATCTGATATCATTGAATCGGCAAAAACAAATTACATTGATCCATTGGTAATAGTAAAAAAGAAAAATGACTCAATAAGATTATGTTTAGATGCACGCGTCCTAAATACGTTAACAAAATCGCAATACGATTCGCCAGAGAATATTATTTTTATTCTATTTAGAATATTCAAAACAAAGAAGAAAAAGGAAACAAATGAAACAACAATTTACGCAAGGTGTTACATTTTATTAGGATCGGTTCATTGTAATTAAAACAAAGTTAAAACATTAATGAGCAAAAACATGTACAAAATAATTTTCTTATGTAAGTGAATAAATTGAAAACCAAAAACAAAGATTAACAGTGCAAGATATCCCATCAAATTTGTCAAACTAATGAAATTTTCAGAATTTTCAAAATGTTCAAATTTTCAAATTTAATTAGTTGGAGGGAGTAAAATGATATGATATCTTGGCTCATGAGAGAGACAATAAGTTTCATTATCAAAATAAATAATCTACGCCACTGTTTGCAGTTCTGCATCAAAGAATTCAAAGATTACAAAGTAAAAACTTTAAAACTAACATGAATTATCGATAGTAAACATACTATCAGTAAACAAATTTAAATTGAAAGACAGAGATTAAATAGTAACAATAAATATTGTAAAATGCTTAAATTTTAAAATAAGTAGGTTTAAAAATTTGTAAAATCTCACTTTATCTTCAGAAGCTAGACTTCTTAAATACAAAACCAAAGGTGGAAAAATCATATCAGGAATCCATCGTTAGAGTGTTTCTGGCTAATAGACAATCATAGGTTGATCCGGAGCTCATCAAACTGGAAAAACTTCCACAAAATAGGGAATGTAAATTTCCACATCTGAAAATTTAAAACTTGAAATTAAAGCAAGAAAATAATTTAAAACTAAAATATTAAACAATATAGGTGACAAAAAACATAAAAGGAAGTGAAAATTCACAAACAAACTGAATAAACATTCTATAGTGTACATAAAGACTCTTTAAAAAGAAAAGGAGCACAAATAAAACTTAAATCTAAGATTTCTCGAAAATTAGTGCTCGGGTTTAAATCATAAACATTTAAAATCAAAGACTATTACCTTAGATTAAACCTGAGACATACATCCCTGAATTCCATATGTTAATTGTAGTTTAAAGTTTCAGTGTTGACCATCAGTAACCATAATTTGTGTGCTGTCACTGGTTATTTAAATATTAGATTGTTAAAAACATTGTTTTCCTATTTATTATGCAGGCAGTTGAAAGAAAACACTGCAAAGAACATTTCAAAATGATTTTCAGTTCGGTAGGTAAAAGGACACTACTTCAAGGACTGAAGAAACATTGACTACGAGTTCTGAAAATAAAAAGTTATAGAGTTAGCATTTATTCATACTGAAAAGTAAATTTGTTAATTAGAATTAAGAGAGCTAGTTAGTAAGAGGATTAAGAAAGGTAAATCATGCATCAAATCTAGTGTAAATTGTTTAAAATAGAAATTATGTGAAAATCATGCAACGTTTTGGAACTACTTAAATATAAAGCCTAGAGAAATAAAAGGGATACTGAAAGAATCAGAATTAAATAAGGAATCTGTTTCAAACAGTAAAACAGACAGAGAAGGTCTAAAAGAAAAATTTAAATTCATAACCAAATAAAATTTATGAAATTTTGACAGGTCTAGTTATCTAATTTCAGAAAAAAGTCATTAATTAACAAAGTTTTCAAGAAACAAGGAACGTTTCCATGAAAAGTTTGTTATAAGTGGTTGATTTTGTAATAAAAAGAAGAGAGTTATTTTAAAATTGAGTCCAGAAATTATTACAAATAGTAAAGAAAATTTAAATTCAGATGAAGAAAAGTATGTAAATCAAACATTGATAAGTTGAGAAGTAAGAGGAACCAATGTTGCAAGGTTTAAAAAACAAAATAATTATCATCGAAATATAACCTTAATGTCAGCTGTTTGTCAAATTTGACTTACCGGATTTTCAAGTAAGCCATACGGTATTAATCCAATATTTTAGCATCAAAGTCGTCCAAGGCACATCAAATTGAACAAATTTCACAAGGAACAAAATTACCACAAAGGCACGGCACGAGAAGTCGAGGGAATTTGCAGGTAACCAGGATCACAACAGTGTAGTGCAACAAATCAGTGATTCGTATCGGGACGTCACGTCGCATACAGGTACCTGTTTTATCGATATTAAATAAAGCAAAGATTTCTTTCATTTTCTTAGAATAAGTATTTGTAATTAAAATAAAAGGGCAGAATTTTGTTTCCTAAATATAAGAAACCCAAGGCCAAGGTTCAACTAAATTAAAATTTTGTAAATTAATCTGATCTACTTTTCTTAAATAAAATTGTTATTATTTGATCTATGATTTTAATTTGCCTTTTATTAATTTGAGCTAAAGAATCTGCACTGAGATAGAGTGACACCTATTGGTAACTCATGCTAATAAATGTGTGTTTGCTGGGAAACTAGGAAGCAGTGGCGCCGAATATAAAAATTTCTGCTTTCTAGATTAATATTTAATTAAAAATTAAATTAACAAATTTCTTTCTCTTTCTTTAGTACCCAGAAAACATATCAATATATATATATATATATATATATATATATATATATATATATATATATCCAAACTATGCTGCTCTGATTATAAAACCTAATACTTCCTGATAGTAACGGAAGATATCTTGGAAAAATATGGAATTATTTAACAAATTTAAATATGTAAATAGAAGTTGCAATTCGCCCCTGGGAAAATTCGGAATATGCGCTAATCAATTAATTCTCATACCACTGACCTATGCCTTCATAATCAATTAATACGCATAGTGGCTATTAGTGCAATTTATGGAAATGTCTGCTTGTACGGTGCATATCATGGTCGAACTATTAATTCTGTCTCAATTTATGATTAAATTATAAAGCTTTTCAATACTATAATGAGAGGTTAATATTAATAAAATAATTTTTGTGGCCTAAGTTGAATTGAAAACGATTTTCCTCGCTAAAATCACTATTATTTTATTAATAGTGACGTGCTTTTCGAATAAGAGAGTAAATTGAAATGAATGTTGTTAATAATACGCTTTATAAACATGGAAATAAATATTTTTTTATTTCTCACTTAATATCTCGTACACTATTATATTGATCTCAAATTTTATACATATACATATTCCTTTGGAATTCTTCTTGTTTACTGTGTGAAGCAAAATTACTTTACCAGCTCATTTTTTTTTATATAAAATACATGTTGTGCAAAAATACGAAAAACAAGCTAAAAACGTACTCTTCGCCAATTTACTGAGCTTTTTATATATAATTGTTACGTTACACATTCTATAGGATACTCTTCGCAGTTTTCTTGTAAATAATGTGAGTTTTTGAGCATCCTAAATTTTGTGATACCATCTTTGTTGTGAAAAAAAAATTATATGAAAAAAAAAATGAAAAAAAAAACCTCCAACCTGTGCTGGATTCGAACACGGGACCTTTGGATTGCAAACGCAAAGCTTTAGCCGCTGCGCCACCAGCTATTGCTGTGAAAATTGCTTGTGCGTGATATATATCTTCGACATTTATACATATTTCAACTCGTACTTTTATGAAATATATATTAGTAAAATTCATAAACAAAAAAAATATGTATTATGGAAATAATATTTCGCAAGATTTCCATTTCAGTACAAGCGACAAAAATTAAGAGAATATATTTTTTTTAAATTAAATAATTAATAACTTTTTTATTTATTGATCGATTTTCTTCAAAAACAATGGAGTTCTTCCTCTAGCTAACACTAATTTAGTTTCTAAATTTCAATACAATCGGACTTTTCTTTCTTAAGTTACCGTGCTTACAAGAAACGTGACGGACGGACGGACAGACGGACATTTTGAAAGTTGTTCAGAATTCGTTCACTAACACAATGATATGAAAATTTTTTCTCTACGAGCGATATTTACGATTTTGGAAATGTGCCGATCAAATACAATATACTCTTCGTTTTTGCGAAGAGTATAAAAAATGTAAGATATAAGTAATAATCATGAAACTTTTTTATTATTAGAAATAGAAGGGTGGTAAGCGACAAAAAGTGAAGTTTAAAGGTCAAGGAAGTTTTTGCAATCGACATTTCTTTTTGTTTCTGTTTAGTTTAACCGTAATACAATTGTTAAAATGCTCCGCGCCTGCAACACGAAGTTCTGCTTGGGATCAGTAACCTCAACTATGCCTGCTCGAGATATGCATAAGTTACATTGGTGACCGAATAATCGTTGCTTCGCGAAGAATTATGTTATTGAAAATGGACGCAAATTATTTTGTTTAAATTCCATTGTGAATTATGAAACAGACATTATAAAAATAATATATTCAAATACGGTGTTATAAAAATCTTGATTTTATTAAGAGAATCAAAAATTGCTGATTTATTTAAAAAAAATCATATTTTTTTTTTGTTTTTTCTTTAAATGAAAGAACGGTCGACGGCAATGTTTGGAGGTTGAACACCAGCTAAGTTTACAATTTTGTCGGAGACCAATTCAATTCAATTCAAAACAAATTTATTAACAATTATTGTTTACAACAGTGCGCCTCGGTCGAGGTCCTATTTAGAGCCGACCGCACCACCACGGCGCGCAACGCCGTGGTAGATGGGTGGTCGGGTGAAAGGGCTCGGCTTTGGCTATAACGCTATAACTAACACGGGGTTGGTTAGGCCTCCTGTTTAATGGGTGGAAAACTTAAGCCTAACAATTTGAATAAAAATAACTAAAGATAGTTTAAAAACACTTACAACTACTTAAAGCTAGGTTTAAAAACGTTGGTTTAGAGCGCGCGCACTACACACGCGCACAGGTTTAGAGCTTTTGGTTGGTATATACGGGAAAAGCTGAATGAAAAAACCCGTTCGAACAAGTCACAGTCTTCATCCGGTGGTCTGCCCGCCTTCGGAAAGGTAGGGTGAAGAGGAATTTGTGATTTTAAAGGGTTGGGATTTATAAGGGATTATCGGTCAAAAGGGGATTTGGAAGAGAAACAAAGAGGGACAAAAGAACAAAAATTGACAAAAACGACAAAAATGAGGCGAATAAAGGGAATAGAAAGGGGTTTGAAGTAAAAGGTGGTTAAGGTAAAGGGTGGTGAAAGGGAAATTGTGGTATAGGAAAGGTGTGGCTAGGGAGGTTGCCGAAAGATAGGCAACGCCTGGTATGGTAAGGGGTGTTTCAGGTTGAAAAGTATTGCATTATGCTGTCTGATTCGTGTGATGTCTCGGGTTAGCGGACTGTCGCCCAATTTGAATTGGTAAAATTTTTGGGATGTTTCCCGGACGAAGTCCGCTAGTGGGGTTATGTCGTGACAACGTGCATAAAGGTCTCTGAGGGAGGTGTACCTATCAGAGTTCGAAATGAGGCGCATAAATTTGTGTTCTAAGACTTGGAATTTTTTCATTGTCGTGGCCGGAATGCTGCACCATACCGGCGCCGCGTATGTGATGGCCGGCCTGATCACCATCGTATACAACAGTTTTTTATTTGTCCTGTTTAGTCCACTGCCATGTGCCAGGAGCGGGTACAGACTCCTGGACATGGAGTAGACCTTGCGTACCGTCTCGTTGATGTGTGTATTGAATGTCAGCCGTCTGTCTAAGTTGACCCCCAAATATTTCACGCACCGCTTTATTGGAATTTGGCGGCCCCCCTATCGAAAGTGGTGTGAGAATTCGGTTCTCGGTAAAGCGGCGCGTGAAAAGAATCGACTCCGATTTCTCGGCGTTGATCCGGATCTTCCACTTGTCGTAATACGCCGTGGCACGAGCCATGTGCGCCTTCAGCAGCATGTTCGCTGCTTGTGCGTTGTGTGAATGCGCGTACATGGCCGTGTCGTCGGCGTACTTGGCAAGGTTCGTATTCGGGAACTCCGGGAAGTCGGAGACGTATAAGTTGTATAACTTTGGTGAGAGGCACGATCCCTGGGGACGCCCGCGCGAATGTCCCGCCGAGTTGATAGTTTGTTATTCACTCTGACCTGCAGTGATCTGCCTGTCAGGAAAGAGTGAATTAGTTTGGTGATATGCGTCGGAAAGTTGAGCGTGTTTAGTTTGTAGAGTAAGCCCGGGATCCATACTGTATCGAAGGCTTTCTCAATATCGAGGAGCACCATCACTGTGCTCTTTCCGCGGTTGCATTGCACTTTGACGTCATTCACGATCCTGACGACCTGGCGCACAGTGCCCCTGCCTTTCTTGAAACCAAACTGACATTCGTCGTCGATGTGGAGTTCATCCTGGGCAGAGTCTAGTCTGACCAGGAAGACCTTCTCCACCAACTTAGAAATCGCCGACAGCAGCGAGATCGGTCGATAGCTGCCGGCGAGTTTGGCGTCTTTGTTAGGTTTCAAAATCGGCACGACCACGGCGCACTTCCACTGGCTTGGCCAGTGTTGTAGTCGCAGGATCGCGTTGACAATGTACGTCAATTGCACAATGCCTTTCCGCGGAAGATATTTGAGCAGCCTGTATTCGATACAGTCTGCTCCCGGTGCCTTGTCGTTAGGTAATGTCCGGACAATCCCTGCAACCTCCGAGGGCTTGGCCATGACTTTTAGAAATTCGCGTCTGGTCAATTGGATGTCATGGCCAATCAGTTCGTTAATGTCATTTTCGATGCGGTCGTGTTCCAGATTGTTTGGTATCTGTGGGTTGTGGATGTCTGCAATATGATTGGCTAAGTCTTCCACTTTTTGGGCGTCTGTCATTGCAGTCCGTCCGTTTGCGTTAGTCAGCGCAGGTATGGCCACCCGCGTATTTTTCATGGCCCTCGACAGCTTCCACAGCGAGTTGTCCTGAGGATTTAACGCCTCCAGCCTATCCCGCCATTTCCGGTTTTTTGCGCTGTTGATGGCGGTCCTGATCCGCCGTTGCAGCCTGCTCATCTCGGCCTTGGCGTCGACATCACGATTTCTCTGCCAAAGCCGTCTCAGTCTGTTTTTCTCGTGAATGTCCTGTATGACCGCTGCGTCGAGTCGGTCTTTGTACGGGTTGATCGTTATTGTGGTTGCAACACTCTGTTTGGCGTCCTGCACCACCCTTGTGAACTCCTCCACCACATTTTCCAGCTCGGCGGGTGTGGTGATATTGTTAGCGAGTGTCATGTGTGTGTTGATGTGTGTCTTATAGAGACGCCAATCAGCGCCTCTATAAGATGTGATTTTTCGTGTAATGTCTTCCCTCGACATGTTATCCAACTCTAATAGGATTGGGTTGTGGTCGGATGCGAGTTCCTCCAGCGCCACTGGTGGCGTGGAGTCCCTCACACCCTTGTTGACCACAATGTCGAGGGTGGTAGGCGTTGCACCGTTATCCGGAAAATGTGTGGGATCGTCCGGATGTTGCAGCACGACATTATGATTACTCACGTAATCATACAGAGTGTTGCCGTTGGCGTTGTTGCGATGGCAGTTCCATGCGTTATGTCGAGCGTTAAGGTCGCCTATAAGCAAGCAACGTGGGCTCGCGTTTAGCAAATTATCAAGACAACCCGCCGTGAACCCGTTCGAGGGCCGGTTATACGCGGCGATAATACTTATGCCGCCTTCTAGCGTCACACACACGTTCTCCACGGAGGTGTTCCGTAGACAACGATGCGTGTGCGCAATATCAGACTTTATGAGTACAGCCACCCCGCCGCCCCTGTTAATGTCAGCCCTATCTTTTCTGATGGTCGTGTACCCTCGGACGCGCAGTTTGCTCCGTCTGTCAAGTTTTGTCTCGTTCAGAAGCATAATGTCGATTCTATGCCTCGTTAAATAGTTTATTAAAAAAGGAATTTTGTTACCTATCCCATTGGCGTTCCATGAAGAGATTCTAAATCTAGAAAGCATCGGCGGGCAGGTCCCTGAAGAAGGCCGTGACCACCTGGAATTTGTCGAAAGAGGTGCAGCTCTCGAGTTTTTCATTCAGCTTCTCCATACAGATGAGGAGCTGGTCAATGTCTACCAGCGTAGTCATTTTCAATGTAGAGTCGCGGAGCCGACGAAGCTTGTCCATGTCGGTTCCGGGACTGGTGGATGGTGCTGGGCGCTGCTGGGCGGCCGGTCTTGGTGGCTGCTGTTCTGCTGGCTGCGCTGGTAGATGCGGTAAGGGTAGGGGCTGCGATTGGGCTGTCCGCCTTTGCGTCCAGGCGTTTACAGTAGGCAGTGGTGCCGCGACATATTTGGCTTGAGGGGGAGGGGGAACTCTAGTATTTTTTAACTCGAGGGAGGCCATCTTCCTCTTGTACACCGGACAGGTGACGCTATTGGCTGTGTGGCCTTCGCCGCAATTGATGCAGATAGCCGGTTCGCTCCGCGGCTTCTCGCATACCCTCGTGAGGTGGGGACCGGCGCACTTGACGCAGTGGGGATCTGCATAGCAGTTAGATGTTGCATGCCCCCACTGCTGACAGCGGTGGCATTGGATCATACGTTTATTGTTGATTTGGCGCTCCCACTGTACGGAGGTATGGTCGAGGCAGCGGACCCGGTTCTGCATCTCTTTTAGCGTCACCTCGTTAGTGGTGACCACCATGTACAAGGGGTTTCTGGTCCCCCTCATGTTATAAATCTCTTTTACGGCGATCTTGTGGACAGTTTCTAGTTCGGTTTTCAAGTCCTTTATCTCCACCTGGTGGTAAATACCCCGAAGGACGAATGCGTGGGACTTTTCGTCCTTCGGAGTATAAGTGTGGAACTGCACTTTTCCCTCTTCAAGATACGAGTTCATCGTTTGCCAATCGGTCTTATTGGCCAGCTGAATCATCGTGGTGTTTTGCGTGTGCTTCCATAAGTGGGTACCACGTAGTTTGCTTTTCAGGTAATCATTTACCTTCTTATGATCGTTCAGTTTACCGTGTATAACGATAGGTGGAGGTTTTTTGTTGGAGCTGGGGGGTTCTACCTCCGCTTCAGCTGGCTGCGGTGGCGGCACCACGTCCATATCTTTCTCTATGCGGACTGCGCCGGCATGTCGGTTTTCTGTTGGGGTTGGGATGATAGTAATTGAGGGTGAAGTTCGTCTAGAAGAGCCGGGGTGGGTAAAATTGGGGTTACCGGTTTCACGGATAGCCATTTTCAGTTTTTTATTGGGCCGGTCTCTTGGTTGCATTTGAAAAATTGTCTCTATTTCCGTCCGGGTATTGCGCGTTGGAGCTGCTCTAACACTGTCCGCAGACTCCGACCCGCTTTCTATGTCCATGTTTTCTTCGGTATTCTCCGTTTCGATTGGCTGGGAGTTGTCTACGTCTGTGTTTGCCGTTTTGGGTGTGGCTGGTTCGGTTTTAGTGCGTTCAGCTTTGATTGGTTCTGTGTTGGTCGGTTTGTTTGATTGGATAATAAGTATGCTTCTGGGATGGATGGAGCGTTTTAAGGGCCTTCTCATGATGGTGCGACGGTCAAGGGACACAACTGACGAGTCACTGTCATTCCCAGATTTTCTGGATGGCGGGGGGAGGGAGGGCCAGCCCTTTGACCAGCCGCTTAGTTCTTTTTGGATTTTTCTGATCTCGCTCGGGTCCATTGAGGATTCGGTCATTTTCAGTTTATAAGTCTTTTTAATTTAAAGTTCCGCGCACTTTTGGGGCGAACTGACAGTTGTCAATTGTTTTTTTTGGGGGGGGGGGGTTGTGACAGCTGTCAAAATGTTTTTGGGGGGTAACTTTTTGTGACAGCTGTCAAACTGACAGCTGTCAAAATGTTTTTGCGAGGGGAACTTTTCGTGACAGCTGTCAAACTGACAGCTGTCAAAATGTTTTTTGGGGGGAACTTTTCGTGACAGCTGTCAAAGTGACAGCTGTCAAACTTTGGGGGGGTGACAGCTGTCAAAGTGACACCTGTCAAGACCTAACCTCCAAAAAATCCCTGGGGGAAAAAATGTCAGGTCTGGGGATTTTTGGATTTTCCGGTTGGTGACAAAATTTTGAGTTGGTAGCACTGAAAAAGTTTTTAGGTTATGGAAGATGACTTAGCTTTCCAAAAAATCCCTGTGGGAAAAGATGTTACATTTGGGGATTTTCGAATTTTGGGGTTGGGCGCGAAATTTTAGGTTAGAATCACTAAAAAGTTTTTAGGTTATTTTAATTTTTTAGGTTAAGGTCTCCGTTTGGAGACCCAAACGGGACGTTAGACGTTTAAATATCAATGTCACTGTCAAAAAATAGTTTATGGTGGTGAAAATACTCACAGAAGCAATCCCGAGGGCTGCCTGTAGTTACACAGACTCTTCTCGGTTAGTTTGGACACATACGGGCGCTGCCGAACGCGAACTTTGGATGATAACGCGAGAAATAACTTGTAAATTATAGCGTTCAAAAACACGTGCGGTTCCGACTACAGGGTGCGCACATTCTTGTCGGAGACCGGTACAATCCTTAAGGTAGTACTGTCGACACTGCAGGAGTCAAAAGTATACACTGTCTCGTTTGACTTACGCAGTATTTAGACTAGGCAACGTCGCGATGGTATTCCCCCAGGCCAGTACCAACCCAATGTTTTTCTGAAAACTGTCAGATTTATATATATAATTACCTATGACTCTTCATCAAGACCATTAAAAATTTTATCATAAATAAAGATGAGAACGGTGTTGATAAAGTTACCAAACACAAAAAAATATTACAGAGAATATTTAATTTTACTTCCACATCCAGTGGAAGTATAGTAACGACAAAAAAATTTTTAAAAATTTTTATTATTCAAATAGGCTTAGAATGTCATGAAACGTCGAGATTTTAAGTTTGAGCGAAAAAAAATTATCTCTGTCTGTCGGTCTGTCTGTAACTTTTTTTTGTGCGCACGTTTACTCTGGAACCGTTTGAGATATTGACTTGAAATTTGGTACACATATGTACTTTAACAAGATCTAGAACTAGATTATATTTTTTCATCTTGTTCTGTCGAAGGGTGGGGGGTAAATTGAGGTAAATTTGGGGTAAATAGGTAGATCAAGCAGGTAAGAGTCCATAAAATTGGTATTTAGTATATACAAGAGAAGCTAAGGTGTCAAAAAAAAAATTGGCATTAGCCACCCCCATTACCACCCCCACCCCATTATTAAAGGGGATGAACAAAAAATGTGATTTAGTGTGTGTACAAGAACCAGAAACCTCAAAATATTTTTTGACTTCATCCACCCCCACTACCACCCCCATCATCACCCTCACCCCACTACCGATGTGGGGTATCGTTTTATGGGTTTTTGGGGTAGAGGATTTCAAATATTATATTATTAAAGTTCCATAAACAATTATTTCCACATACGAAATTTTTTCGTCGTGAGTAACTTGGATAGAAAATCTGGATGTGGAAGTAGTGATTCCTTGGGCAGCGGTTTTTTAGAAAATAAAGAAAAATATAACCAAGGAATCGTTATTATAAGATTAATTACTAACAAAATGAAATATTATTATCTGTAACATTATTAGTCATTTTTATTTGATTAGATTTAATAAATATTGCTGTGCTAATAAAACATCGTTCATGTTATTTTTAATAAAAATTTTTTATGAAACCTATCATGTTCCATGCATTTTTAAATTTCGCGCGCGTTGTAACCTCTGATATAAAAAGTACACTTTTGACATTTATTCGCTAATTACTACTATCACATGCTTTAAAGCTGCACTTTTAAGTGTCTAAAATATTTTATGCATTATTTTCTCTCGTCTTCTCCTTTCTTATTGAAATCTGAACGGTACTTTTTGTAAAATATGATAAAACCTGTGATTTCTCATAAAGATCAATGTTAAAAGCATAAAATTTCAAATATCATAATTTTTTTACTGGTTCTCTGTAGCTCTTCAAAAATTTAATTTGGTCATTATCTTACAATAAGCTACTAATATGCCGAATTTTATTAAATTCTGAATATTAATTCTAAGACCGACAGTACTACCTTAACGTTCGCGATGCCTATACTGTTTTTTGCACGATCGCATTAAATTTCAATTAAAATAATTTAATTTCTGCTAAATAAACGAAAAATAAAAAGAGACGTTTATATTTCGCGGCAAGTCCAACTTGTCAAATGTGATGTTTGTATTTTATTATACAATTAGACGGCTGTGCTATGTTTCCCAGACATTATTTTACTTACCGTTCAGACGTCGGTAAGTAAATTACTTACCGACGTGTTTGGCCTAGCAATCACTAAACATAATCTACCGTCTTGGCAACAGATATTGTAAATAAACAAAAAAGTGACTTCTTAACGTTCCGTATTGTATTTTCTTAATAAGTAATGAGAAAAAATCTCTACATAATTATGTTAAAACTGAAAATTGGCTTAAAAACTGATTCGACTTGAATCCGCAAGTCTAGAAGTTGAAACTCATTGAAGCTTGCAAATTCCGTTTGACTATAAAATTTAATATTTAGTACTGACTGAACGTTGACGCGCGACGTGTACTAACAATAAATGTCTAGTCGAGGCAGGAAAGAAGATAGTATTTGACAACATTTTGTCAAAGAAAAGTTATGGGCAAGCTTGGATGCCGTGCAATATGTAAAAAATGTGAGAAGGAAATTCAGGGGCTTGTCGACAAGCTTAAAAACCACTGGGAAACTTGTAAAAATCAGTCAAGTGTTGGTGAAAAATTTAATGACTCCCAAGCCAATATAAACCAAAATGAAAATTCCCAACGAAGAGCATGCGGAAATTTGAGTGGTAGTAGTTGCAGTAGAACTAGTTTGAGCACCTTTCTTGTAAGAACATTTCAAGACAAAAAGAAAGAATTAGATAAACAGGTAGCCAGACATTTTTGCAACAAATTGTTCTTTTAAGTAAATTGATTATAGTTCGGAAAACGATTGACATGTTAAGACCAGGGTATGTCTCGCCTTCTTTTAAATGAAGTATTTGAAGAGGAGAAATCAAAGTGCCTTGACAATTTATCAGATCAATTAGTTTGTACGTCAAATGGTCAAATGTTCATATTGAACCGATAATATGTGTAGTTTTGATACTAGAAAATGGAAACAGTTTTCTTCAGGAAAGTATAGATATATCAGGACATCTACACTCTGGTGATTGTCTTGCAAACTTGGCCATTGATTTAATAAAAATGATGCAAAAATGAGCATAACTTCAAAGTTACTAGTTTGGTCACAGGTAATGCGGCAAACATGAACAATGTGGGGGAAAAAATTTCCAAGGCCCTGAATTACCTCATTATAACATACGGGTCTGCCCATATACTGAATTTGCTTCCAAAGATTTGGAAGTTACAAAAATAAAATCACACGTAGTTCAAATTGTAAAATATTTTTCCTTGCAGTTGGGGAATAAAAAAAATTGAGTGCTACTTTTTATAGTTTTGAAGATGAGGACAGAAATTTAAAGCAATATCAGATATTTGAAAGGAGATATGATCAAGCTTTAACGCCATTTAACTTTTGGCATATTTGCTGGATCCTATGAGAAATAAAAACAAGCACCCACTACAATTGATTGCTTATTTATTTGCTTTCATCATGATTAGAAAATATTACTTAGGTATTAAGCAAATCACAACTTACACACTTTTTTCGATATGAAAAACTACTTTCTTTATATTGGTGCCTCAATCTGGTAACGCTAATGTACTAGTTAGGGAAACACTTTAAAATACTCATTATTGGAGAACCAATCAAAACAACTACTCTTCTAGCTAATACTGATGAAGTATTGAATTACATGATAGGATTCTTAGCATTTTAAAGCAAAAAAAAATATATTGAAAATACTTAAATCATTTATTTAAATTCAGTAATTCACGCTTTTTTATTTAATATGAAATTATCTACTTTCTGTATATTGGTACCTTAATCTGGTCACGCTAATATATTACTTAGGTAAACATTTTAAGACGCTCATTACTGGAGAATCAATCAAAACAACTACTCTTCTAGCTAATACTGACCAAGTACTGAATTACAGGATAAGATTCCTAGCATTTTAAAGCAAAAAAATATATTGAAAATGCTTAAATCATTTATTGAAATTCAGTCATTCACAACAATTATCGAACCTTACATTCTATTTCAGCTCTATAAAAGTTACACAAGTTTCTTCGAAGTCGTTAGTTTTCACCAGTAGAGTATAGAAACACATTTTTTTATTTATTTGCTTTCATCATGATTAGAAAATATTATTTAGGTCTTAAGCAAATCACAACTTACACACTTTCTTTATTTAATATGAAATTACCTACTTTCTGTATGTCTGAATCGGGCCATGTTAATATACTAGTTAGGTAAACACTAATTATGGGAGAACCAATCAAAACATCTACTCTTCTAGCTAACATTGACAAAGTATTAAATTAGATGATAGGATTCCTAGCATTTTAGAGCAAAAAAATATATTGAAAATACTTAAGTCATTTATTGAAATTCATTTATTTACAACAATTATTATTGAACCTTACAGTCTATTTCAACTATAGAAAAGTTATACAAGTTTGTTCGAACTCGTTAGTTCTCATCAGTAGAGTATAGAAACATTCATTCATTATTTAAAAGTCTACTCTTGATTTATTTTTATATTAGAGTGACCAGATTGACCTAAATAATATTTTCTAATCATGATGAAAGCAAATAAATAAATCATTAATTAATTGTAAAAATAAACCAAGAATAGTCTTGTAAATAATGAATGAATGTTTCTATACTCTACTGATGAGAACTAACGAGTTCGAAAAAACGTTTCTAGAGTTGAAATAGAATGTAAAATTCATTAATTGTTGTGAATTATTGGAATTCAATAAACGATTTAAGTATTTTCAATTTTTTTTTTTGCTTTAAAAGGCCAGCAATCCTATCATTTAATTCAATACTTCGTCAGTGTTAGCTAGAAACTAGTATATCAGCGTGATAAGATTGAGACACCAATATACAGAAGCAGGGTTGAAAAAAAAACAGTATTTTTTTCATTTTAAACAAAAAACTGTTTTTTTTATTTTAAACAGTTTTTTTTTCAATGTTTTAAATGGTATCTTTAAAACATGTTTAAACAGGTTTAAAACATTTAAAACTCTACTAAAATTAAATGGTGCCAAGTTACTATGTCTGCTTCTACTACTTGATGCTGGATGACGCTCTTAAACGAATTTTACAGCACTCGACAAATAAAATATTGAATTTAGTGCAAGTGACCACTGACAATTTGATTCACAAGAGTAAGACTACAGAGAGGCAATTTTTTGTGGGTGTGTTTACTGTTTATATTGGAATTATTTATCGGAATGGACCATTATAGCGACTATAGCGACTCACTCACTGGAAATCGAGAAGTTCCAAAATCGAGAAGTTTCCATGGAGTCGCTAAGAAACAAAAAGGAAAACCCGATCCAAAATGGAGAAGTTTCCATGGAGTCGCTAAGAAGAAAACGTTCGATAAAAATATATAATAACATATATACTTAAAAATAAAAATCACATAAAAATATGATCATGTATCAACAAGAACAAATATACGTATATTTACTTCATTTTTAATTTTATTTATAGCGACATTGCTATAAATTTGGTGACCCCGACGTGATAATTTTATGTCCAACGTGATAAATATATGCCAGAAGTAATATATATATATATATATATATATATATATATATATATATATATATATATATATATATATATATATATATATATATATATATATATATATATATATACATATATATATATATATATACATATATATATATATATATATATATATATATATATATATATATATATATATATCCGACGTTATCCTATGACTTACATGATGAAATCTACGTTATCTAATTAATTTGAAGAAGAGATAAAATCATTCCCACTTCAGAAGATAGAAGAATATCTCAGATATAATTACCGAAGTACAACACTTTCCTGTTTTGGAACAATTTTTATCAATAATTTCAAGAGATTCAATATATCAACTACCGTTATAAATTGACCAAGATGATTTTTATCATATTATGAAGAGAAGAATTTTCCCGATGAATTTTGAATAGAGGTTCCAAATTTGAATAGATGTTCCTATAATTTATGGTAATTTCCTAATTCCATCAATTGAAGTTGTACATTACAAGTACTGTCATCTGTTGGTGAGTGAGTTAAAGTACATTCCCTTTTTATCTAAGAAAGTAGTCAATCAATCAATCACAATCGATTAATTATGCCAAGACAACCTTCAGAGGAGGATTTTCCTCAAACTTATTATGTCACGTCTGTCAAACTACCCCCATTTTGGAAATCAAAACCAAAAATTTGGTTTACCCAAATCGAATCACAGTTTTCTGTTGCAAAAATTGTCAATGACAAGAAAAAGTATGATCAGGTTATAGCTAATTTGCCATTAGATGTGATAGATAATATATACGATATAATGTCTAATTCCCCGGAAACGGATCTCTATATAAATTTAAAGAAAATTTTAATTTCACGTTTATCATCGAGTGAGGAAAAACGCCTCAATGATCTGTTATCAGGTTCCCAAATGGGCGATCTGAAACCTTCAGATTTCTATAGATCCATGCTGAATATGGTTGGAGGATTCAGCATGGTTAGTCAAGATTTATTGATAAAGCTATGGAAAAGACGTTTGCCTCAAACTGTATATATCGCTATTACAGCTTCCGGGAAAACAGACATAAAAGAGATACTAGATATTGCGGATCGGATATGGGAGTCCTGTCAAAATTCAATGGTTGCATCGTACTCCAAAAATACTCTTGACTCTGAGTCAACCCCGTTATCAGATTTAACTACCACTATCAAAAATTTTTGATAGTGGTAGTGGTACATCACTTTCCATGATTCAATTAATCAAGTCTTACAAAACAAGAAATTTTTAATTCTCGATTAAACTCCTTAGAATCTAAATTACCTGATCAATCTTTCGAGCCTCAACCTTCTACTTCTTTCTGTAGTAATTATAGAAGTAGAAACGTTTCACAAACTCGTATTTCTAATCGCAATCGTTCACCCAGCCGTAATAATTTTCCTAAGAAGTTTGATCGTACAGACAATACTATTTGTTACTACCATCAACTTTATGGTGCCAATGCCTATCGTTGTGGAGGTGAATGGTGCAAATTCAGTAAGAATGGTAAAAAATCTGATAATCCTCAAAGATGACTGAAGTTTGATAATTTTATGACGTCTGATTTTGACATTTCTAACAGCAAACGTCGACTTTTTATTTACGATAGATCTAACAACCTGAACTTCCTAATCGACACTGGCGCCGATTTATCTGTGGTGCCACGTAATGCTTTCACAGATTCAAAAAAGAATTTTGATACGATATTAACCGCGGCTAACGGTTCAACCATTTTTACATACGGTAAGAAATTGTTAAAAGTCAATCTAAACTTACGTAGATTATTTCCTTTCGTTTTCAATATCCCAGATATTGACGTTCCAATCGTGGGAGCAGATTTCTTGTCTCATTTCGGTTTAGTTGTCGATCTTAAAGGAGCTCGAATAATTGATAACAAGACTAATTTGTCAATTAATTGTTTTATTAAAAATAGTCCTTTAGACAATTTCTGCGAGGACTAGGGAAAACCCCAATTCAAAAACCTAGTCAAACCATTCTAAAATAACTTATAATAATACCAAACAATTTGCTTAATGACTCATCCAGTAATCCCAGCTTGCGCCGCAACTCCTTGAAACGCGGGGCTGGTAGCGACTTGGTGAACAGATCAGCCTCCTGGTTACCTGTGGAAACATATTTCAGGCAGATTATCTTGTTCTCTATTTGCTCTCGCGTAAAGTGATACTTAATATCTATATGTTTTGAGCGTTTGTGACTTGTCGAATTAGTTGCTATCGCTATGCAACTTTGATTATCCTCAAACAAAGTAACTGGATGTAGAATTTGGATTTGTATGCTCTTTAGAAATGATTTCAACCACAGAGCTTCTTTTACCGCTTCAAATAAGGCCATATACTCTGCTTCGGTTGACGATGCTGCAACTGAATTATGCCGTTTTGTATTCCAAGTTACTATACAATTATCAAACATTTTAAACACATACCCTGTTGTTCTTCGTCGGTCAGTTTCATCAGTTGCCCAATCGGCATCAACATATCCAATTAATTCCTCTACAAAGTCACATTTCTTATAAATCAATTTTATGTTTATTGTACCTTTTACATATCTTAAAACACGTTTCAAGGATTGCCACAATTCCTTGTTTGATTCATTTTGATATTTACTCAGCATATTTAGAGAAGTACATAAATCTGGACGTGTACAAAGCATTGCATATAGTAAATAACTAATTAAATTTCGACAAGGTGCGCCGCTGTCTTCATCTGACTCTAAAGCTTCATAGTTTAATTTAGTTGGGAACGGTGTACTTACTGCATTACACTCGCTCATATTGTATTTTCTTAAGACAGATTTTAAGTATGTACTTTGGTCTAAAGAAATTTTACATTCCGTTCTCTGTATCCTAATACCAAGAAAGAAATTTATTTCTTTTAAATCAACCATTTGAAATTTAGTCATTAAAATATGTTTAAAAGCATTCATTGTGTCTGTTTCTCGCGTTACAATTACTATGTCATCTACGTATAAAATAACATAGATATTTTTATTTATGTGACCCTGATCTTGGAAATATAAACAATGATCGACAGAAGAATTTATGAAACCGTGCTGTTTCAGGGTTTTATCAAAACACTCATTCCAATAACGCGCCGATTGTCTTAGGCCGTACAATGTTTTTCTGAGTTTGCATACTATGTTTTCATATTTAATGTTTATGCCGTCGGGTACTTTCATGAATATATTCTCTTTTAAATCCCCATTTAAAAAAGCTGTCTTTACATCCATTTGATGAATTAACAGTTTATATTGATTAGCAAAGGCTAACAGACATCGAAAAGTACTAATTCTTGCTACCGGCGCAAATGTTTCAAAATAATCTAATTTATACAATTGATTGAAACCCCGAGCTACCAAACGTGCTTTATATTTTGTTAAATTTCCATGCTCATCATGTTTTATTGTAAACATCCATTTACTATCAACAATATTTACATTCTTATGCTTTTGCACCAACGTCGAAGTTTTATTTTGCATTAAAGAGTTAAGTTCCTCTTCAACTGCTTTTTCCCACTTGACTCTGTTTTGATTTTTAGCTATTTCTTGATAGCATGTGGGAATTACTTCATCTAAGACTTGAATGTTTAAAATATTATAATTGTTTATTTCTAAATCACGATCTTTTATATGAAATTGGAGATTTTGTTTTGAGCCTTTCGCTCCGTCTCACATCCTGTATTTCATCTCTTTTTCTCACCTTGGAAGGAGAAGGAGAAGACAGATTTCTATCATTTTGTTCAGGGACGTCTCTTGTGTGAGATGTTTGACCTTGCCCTTCTGACTCTAGAGTATTTATGTTATTTGGAATACATTTATCAGTGACACCTTGTTTATTCAGGGTTTGACTGTATTTATTATTTATTTTATCTGTTTTACCAGGATGGATTTCTTTTACGGATTTTTCATCAGCACCCCCTGTTGCTGAGACCTCTTCAGTACTTGAATTTTATACCAAAGTATTCGTATTTTCACCTAAATATCTGTCAATTTCGATCGTGTCATCAAGTTTCTGTGTGGATGTTTTAAAATGTAATTCGTCGAAAATTACATCACGGGCTACAATAAATTTTCGCGTATTTGCAATATAGATTTTGTACCCATTAGGTACATACCCTACAAGAATTCATTTTATTGATTTATCATCAAATTTATACTTTCTTGTTTTATTATGCACATATGCAGTGCAAACCTTAAAAATTTTAATTTCGGTTTTTTATTGTGCCACATTTCGTACGGTGTCTTTTCTATTTTAATCGCTTTTGATGGGATAATATTTACTAAGTAGGTAGCAGTTAACACTGCTTCGCCCCAGAAGCGCTTATTTAAACCTGCACTGTGCATCATTGCACGTGCCTTTTCTGTCAATGTCCGATTCATACGCTCCGCCACAGAATTTTGTTGCGGAGTGTACGACACCGTCAAATGATACGTGATCCCCTTTTGGTTACAAAATTCTTTCATCTCTCCAGATAAATATTCGCCTCCGTTATCACAATATAAATAGACCACTTTTAAATTAAAATGTGACTCACTTTTCTCTACATAGTCTTTAAAATAGGTAATTACTTCTAATTTATGAGCCATCAGATATGTTACCGTATAGTGAGTATATTCGTCAATAAAATTTACAAAATAATTTTTTTCGTCAATTGTGGGTGGAGTTATCGGACCACAGATGTCCGAATGTACAATATACAATGGTCTTTGAATGTGATTTTTATTTTTAACTTCAGCGAACGGAAGCCGTGTTTGTTTACTATTTATACAAGATTCACACAATGAATTTAGGGGATTAATTTCTTTTAGATAATTGCTATCTCCGGCTAGAACTTTTACTTTTATTTGAGTAAATTTATTTTTACTTATGTGGCCTAACCGTTCATGCCATAGCTTATCTTTATTTTCTAGTCTAATTATAGCAGCCTGACCATTTATTTGCATTAATGACGCATTTTGAACAGTAAAATGTAAAATATACAAATCGTTGATGCGCTTACCTGTTAGTATGGTCTTCTGGCCAATTTTGATGATTACTTCACCATTGTGATTCAAAATCACGGAAGCCCCAGCCTCTTGCATTCTTCATTCTTCTTACTGACAAAAGATTCAACGGGACCTCTTGAGCATAAAGGACTCCTCGCAGGACTCCAACATGGCCCAAGTTAGTGACTATTTCAATGTTGCCTACGTGTGTTGCCCAAATACACTCTTCCTTTTTCGCAACCGCAATTTTTATCGGTTCCTTCAATTCCTCGTAGTCCTTGTAGAACCTGAAGTCGTTTACGAGATGTTCTGTTGCTCCAGAATCCAATACAAATTTTAATTTTCCTTCGAGCTGTTCACTTTGTTCTTCAGTATGCATCATAAAAGCGAAACTATCCTCCCTTTCTTTAGAGGGTAACGTAACAGTCATCATTCCAGGAGTGCCCTCAGATCTGCGGGATTGTTCATACCTTTTTGGTTGGCGATGTTCTTGTCTTTTCAGTTCCTGCTTATAATAATAGCAGTCCTTCTTTACATGGTTTCTGCGACCACAAAAATAACATTTTTGTTCGGTTTTAAATGTAGGTTTTGTATATGGTTTACGAAAATTATTTCCTTTATTTATTTGCTTGCGTTTATTTGAATATTTATTTACTGGTTGAAATTGCAGTGCTTGCATACTTGTATCGGTACTGTCTTTCTTTAATTTTTGTTCGTGTTCCAGTAGCAACTTCTTAACAAAAGCTAAAGTGAGACGATCATCAGACATTGTTTTTATTGCTGTCACTACGCCATCATATGAGTGAGGTAGTGTGTTTAATAAATACCATACTTTCGTCATCTCGTTTACACTATTTCCGCATGCAATAAGGTCTCTTATCATTTCATCCAAGTCGACGAAATGTTTCTTCAAAGGCATCTGAGGTTGTAATTTATAATTAGTTTATCCTGGACATTTAACTGCGTGGCAAGATTCTTACAGGCGTAGGTGGAGTCGAATTTTTTAAGAATTTGGCTAGCTGTCGCACCATCTGGTATTTCACCTAACATCGAATCTTCAACATTTTCGATGATTTGTCCTTTTGCAAATCTCTCCCAGTTCTTCCATTCATCTGTTTTCTGGCGGTTGATCATCTAACACAGTTAACGCCCCTTCCTGTTCAACTATAGCACGTAATCGGTATTTCCACACTAAATAGTTATCACCATTAAAAGGCTTAATGTTTCTTTTTGTATGTTTTTCACTGAACATTTTTGTTTTTCAGTTTTCGCACTTGATCAGTTTTCGGACTTGAAAAATTTTCGCACTTGAAATTTTCACTTAATTAGTACTTTTTAACTAACACTGTATCTGGGCCCATAACCTTTAGGGCAGTGGAAAATTAAATTAAACACAAAACGAGTCTAATTACGCAGCTTTAATATTTTTAGTATTGTTCGGACAATGGCTTACAGAGAACTAACTAAGAGTATGTAGATAGGACTAACTTGACTTTATTTATTATGCATTCTGCTTAGTCAATGGTTTATAGTTTATAGTATCTCGTTACACAGATTAGAAAGACTGCGTAACAAAGTTGATGTAATTTTTGTAAATAATTCCAACACTGCAAACCATCATCTTCTCAAGTTTCCTCTCCACTCCATATAGTGGCGAAAAAAGAGAAAAATGACTGGAGACCTTGTGGAGATTTTCGACAACTAATGGTAATTGTATTACCATTCCAGACAGATATCCTCATATCCACGACTTTAGCTTTCAGTTGCACGGCTGCACTATTTTCTCCAAGATTGATTTAGTGCGAGCGTACCATCAGATACCTGTCGCTGATAATGACGTTTATAAGACAGCTATAACAACTCCTTTCGGACTGTTTGAATTTTCCCGCATGCCTTTTGGTCTACGCAATGCCGGTCAAACTTTCCAACGTTTTATGAATGAAGTACTTGTCAATTTACCTTTCGTTTTCGTCTATTTGGATGATATATTAATCGCAAGTCAATCAGATGTACAAAATTTGGAACATTTGGAAATAGTTTTCAAAAGATTAGACACATACGGAATTAACATTAAACCATCTAAATGTATCTTAGTATCTTTGTCAAATACGCCATTTAGAATACATAGCTCAGTTTTCTTGTAAAATACAACATGTTAAAGGAAAACATAATGTAATAGCTGACAGCTTGTCACGTATTTACGACACTTCTTCCTTAAAAACAAGATATTTTACCACTTCAACTTAAAAATTCTCCCTTCCTTAATGTTAACTTTGACCTAAAGTTGCTTAGTGAAGCTCAGGAGAAAGATTCAAATCTCAACTATTTATTGTCAGATAAATCATCACTAACTAAAACCAATTTCATTTTAAAAAAGATACAAATTCCAGATTCAAATAATTTTATTTGGTGTGATGTTTCTCGTGCAAAAATTAGACCTTTTGTTCCACTTGTTTACAGACGAACGATATTCGATATTTTCCACAACTTATCTCATCCTGGTATTAAAGTCACTAGACTGTTGATTTCAAATAACTATTTTTGGCAGAAAATGAACACAGATTGCAATTTATGGTCAAAATCGTGGCTTAACTGTCAGGCTGTCAAAGTCAGTCGACATACGCGAAGTCCTCTTGGGAACTTCACCATCCCGAAAATCAGATTCGACCACATCCACATAGATTTGGTAGGACCATTACCTCCATCCAAAGGTAACTCTTACATTCTTACGGTGATTGAACGATCCACTAGGTGGCCGGAAGCGTACCCTCTTCGCGACATCACAGCAGAAACAGTTGCGCGTACTTTATTTCAAAACTTTGTTTGTCGATTCGGTGTTCCCTTGTCGGTAACGACTGATGAAGGAGTACAATTCGAGTCAAGATTATTTAATGAATTTGCAAAGTTTTTAGGTTTTCATAGAATACGTACAACTGCATATCACCCATAGGGCAACTCTTTAGTTGAAAGATTTCATCGCTCACTTAAAACTTCCTTGTTAACTAGAGCCAATACATCACATTGGACAGATGAATTACCCATCATTTTATTAGCATTTAGAACAATCCCAAGGAAGATCTGCAATGTTCACCTGCCGAACTCATTTATGGTCAAACCCTTCGTTTACCTGGCGAATTTTTCGTTGAATCGTATAATTCCCCAGATATTCCTTATTTCATTGATAAATTACGCATTTATTTTAATAATTTAAAATACGTTCCTCCAACTTCGCATGGCAATTACAAAACTTTTGTTAGTTCAGATCTTGCCTCTTGCGATTTTATTTTCGTTCGCATTGAACGTTTAAAACGTTCATTTACTCCTTTATATGAAGGACCGTTTAAAGTTTTATCTCGTTCAGATAAGTTATTTACCTTTAAGAAAGGAACCAAAGTCGTAACTGTCAATATTGATAGGGTTAAACCAGCTTTCGTATTAGTTGACAGATGTGACACCTTGCCTACCTCGATTAAAAAAGTACGTTTTGCAATCGACACGTTGATTGATTGACTTTTTTTTTAACGAGGGGGTGTATATAGCGACTATAGCGACTCACTCACTGGAAATCGAGAAGTTCCAAAATCGAGAAGTTTCCATGGAGTCGCTAAGAAAAAAAGAAAAACATTCGATAAAAATATATAATAACATATATACTTAAAAATAAAAATCACATAAAAATATGAACATGTATCAACAAAAACAAATATACGTATATTTACTTCATTTTTTAATTTTATTTATAGCGACATTGCTATAACCATCATCGGCACTTTTCCTGCTTTTCCACAATCTCCAAAATAATACATTTGTTTAAAACATCGCACTGTGTTTTAAACAGTTGTTTAAAACATCACATTGTGTATTAAATATGTTTTAAAGATTTATTTAAAACATGGTACGATGTTTTAAACATGTTTTAAATATCTTGTTTAAAACATTTTGTTTTAAACATGCCATACCTGTACACAAAGTAGGTAATTTCATATTAAATAAAAAAAGTGTGTGAGTTGTGATTTGCTAATACCTAAATAATATTTTCTAAATACCCTCTGTCGAAAGAAGAAAAAAAGGCTGTTTTAGATATAGTTGTCTAACATTTTTCTGGCATAGGGTTATTTCCGTTAATAATTAAGTTGGAAGCGAAATCCAATCCGTTCCAAGAAACAATGTTTTCCGAAAAAATGTTACAAAATCTTAACGTAGTGCAGTGGTGGAAATCTCAATAATATACTCCACAGATTAAGAAAGTACTGGATCTGATCATTCCCTTTCTGCGTGCCGTTGCTTCTTCTGCAGACGTGGACATAACATTTTCTTCATATAGACTTGTTGAATCAGATATTAGCAATAGATTGGGCATTGAAAAAGCATATAAATTATTATTTCTCTTTAAACGTTATAATACTTAACATGTCTGTACTGGTTTGAAAAATATTTATTTATATTTTTATATAGTTATATGTTTGTTAAGTTAATGTTTTAAGCCTTTAAATCGAAGGCTTTTAACAGTTTTATTTGGGGAGAGTGTAAATGCGTCTTCACTGTGTATGTATCTCGATACTCCAGTGAAACAACGTGCAGCGCGGATAGTACTTGGATGAGTGAAATCCATCTTGGGAAACACATCGATCTCGTCCCACCTTCTAGCGGCTTGTATATTAGTGTATACGCGGAAGCTATGTATTTCAAGACGAGGATTACGTAGTAGTTATACCATCCTTCGGAGGGGGTGTAAAGCAGGCGGTCCCTTGTCTATTAAATGTTAGGCAAATCAAAGATCCCTACTCTTCTTACGAGAAGAGGTTCGGCAAAATTTCTAGGTTGGAGGTAGATCATCTCCTGGCGTCGGTGTTAGGACCTGGTAGCGGAAATAGGCCGACGTTAAATAAATAGATAAAAAAAGTTTTATTTTGCAAATAAAAATTTTACTAATAAAGTTTGTCGATTTTTTTGTCCTTAATGGGTTGCACTTGCAGTCCTCTGCGTTTTCTACTGGCTGTGTCTTTTCCTCACTCGAATCAGAATTTTCAAGACGTACCGCCAGTCCTGACATCAGTAATGCCTTTGCAACTGAAAATTTGAAATCAAGGTAGTCCTTAGTATCCCTTTGCGGGACTTTTGCAGCTACAGCATCTTCTCATTATTGTAGCCAGCCTGCCGCTGTACTGTTCATAAAATGGTAAATTGCACGAATGGTCCACTGATTACTTCGGCTCCTCATATGATACTTCGAAATAACTTGATCCAGCGAGTCTACTGCTCCTATGCTATCATTTTAATACTTCATAATTGAAGGACGACTTATCTCAATATATTTTTATCAGACTTTGACCAGCGCTTGCACAATCCCACAGGTTCTGCTCCAAATTCTGAGGCAGCCGTAGTGGTGGAGTCACACCATTTTACTAAAGGTAGTTTATTATCTTCTGTAACAAGCATATCATGCGAGCCGCGGCTAGATTTTTTCATGTTATTGTGTGTTTTGAAACTCGTCATATTTGTTTTCTTCTTCTTGCGTTTTTTTTTCCTTTTGGTTGCCACGCTGAACTGGCGAGATTCGATTTTTCATGAGATTACCATGACAGTAATTCCTCGAGCAAGAAGGGTGTCAATTAGTTATGCGGACGTGAAAAATCTGTCAGAAAAGACAAATACCACTATCGGTAAAGAATCGGCAAGTTTGAAGACCACCCTCCCCCCAAAATCCAGTTTTTCGGGAGTGGGTACTAAACTCAATTCCGTTGTCTTCCTTTTCCCTTCATGTATATGGAATGGAAGTCCAATAGAATTCCTTTAGCTATGGTCATTACAAAATTTTTTAGTTTTACAGGATTTGGTTTTCCCTTAACGAACTGTTTCATTTCAATTTTCCCATGATCATCCACAGAAATTTCATTGGTCCTGTCATTTTCAAGACTTGCTCTTTGAATTCGATCTAACAACGGCCATATTTCCCAGAATCTGTAATTTTCTCGGACCTCTTTCGGTACAACATTGTCCTCGACTACTTTCAAACGAGTTCGGAGAAGAGAAACCGATTCCTGGAAATGTTGTCCGAAACAGTTGGAACTCTGGTGTCCAGTCTCCAAAACATCCTGAGTCTCGTTAGGTTGTATTTGCAAATTAACATGATGCAAATATTTTGTGTTAGAAATATGTATTGGAGAAGTCTCACAATATCACCAGGAATACTGAGAGTTCATAAGACAATAGATTTTGTAGATGTAGAAGCAAAGGTCTCAATTTTTTTTATCATCGAAATAATTAATAAACTAGTGCCAAAGAGCGAGAGAAGTTTTATGTAAATATCGTTACAAATTTTGTTGTTAATCGTTTGTACACATTTGAAGTGGTTTTGGATTAAAACGATACATTTTCATAAAAAAAAATAGAATATATCAACACAATAATTATTGTAACAGCAAGAACATTGATATTTTCGTGAACATTTCTGTTTTATAACATTTGATCAATTCATAATGTAGCAAAGAAAGAAATACAGTTTTACCAATATATTTTTATCAAAGAGACGAGAACATTTTTTGACTATTGAGATAATGAAAAAGAATTTAGTATGGTGGCAGTTTATTTCTGTTTCGGTCATAGAGGAACATTACTTTCGTTCATTTCCTAATTGCCCGACAGACCTAATAATAACTTTAACAGATAAAACAACCCTCAACAACCGCCTGTCTCCTTTGAAAACTTGAGTCATCACATGTACTGGACCAAAATAACCGCGGCACACACAAAGGAATGGATGTCTCCCTCTTTTACTATTGATTACGATTCCCCCATTGACAAAAGTACACATTTAGATGTAGAGAAACGAACCAATCGATCAATTTCAAATAAGATTATTGCTTTGCGTTTATCGAAATGAGACACGTGGCCGAAATATTATAGGGAACCAATGAAGCATCATATTAATTTTAGACGTGCTAAAAAGTCTTCATTCGGAAGTATTAATTTAATTTTGAGGATTTTATTTCGATATATAAAAGATTTGTAAATTGGATTAGAGCGCATTGTTGCCTGTAAGTTAATTATACTCAGATGAAATTGCTATTAATTTCAAATTTCTGTTGCTCCTTATAATTTATGGAAAAGCCATGCATCGTTTAAGGCGGTCACAGACTTGAATCTGTGAATTGAATTGTTACATACACTGAAAAAAAGTACTTGTGTAATTTTACGTGCTTCTTCATACAGATCCGTGACCAGTGATAGTGACTAGAATTTCGCAGACAATGTAAAATTACACCACTGCTTGTCTATAAATTTACACGAGGGCTAGTAAATTTGCACTCAGTGTGGATAATTACATTGTAATTCAACAAGACAGTTAACGTAAAATCACATTAGGACAGAAATAAATTCGCAAATTATATACAGGGTGTAATCAGTTTTATGGCATTAAAAAAACTAGTAATGGGGACCGACTAGACAAACAAAAAACATTTATGACTTTTTCCTCTACGGGCACTTTGAAAAAACTGACCTAGGTCAGGACGTGTACTAGGTATAATTCTACAACTTTTAAATTGTCATAAAAAAGTGCAAAGATTACTAACCGACTCGTCGCCGGCCGGCGGTTCAAAGCAAAGAAGGGCGGCACCTTTGATGAGCGCCTCAACCCAACCAATTATAAAAATGTAAATAATACGTTATCTCTTTTTGCAGAACTGCAAGCAATTCATATGCGTAGAAGAGCTTTAAACCCAGCATTTCTTTACATGTGTGTTTTTTTAATTTAGAACAAAATATTGGAGCATTTATTGTTGTTTATAATTTATCAGATTTAAATGTGATTTATTAACATTTGTAACCTAAATGAGTGTTCTGGGTTAAGCTTAAGAAACGAGTAATTATTTCATGACATTAGGAAATAAAGAGTTAGACGTCTGAGATACTATAACAGAAAATAATTATGTGTAATTTAAGTTAAGAAAAAATCTTATTTATTTAACGAATTGCCAATCAGGTATCGAAAACTAAAATATTCAATAAATTATTTTTGATTTACATATATTGTTCGAAATGGCCTCCATCTGCATCAATACACTTTTCGGCACGTCTAACTAAGGACATACGCACTCCGTTCAACACATTTGGTAAATTAGGATCATTTTTTATGATTTCTATGCACCTTAAAATACGTTGCTGCAATTGTTCCAAAGTGTCAATTGGATCACGCTAAACCAGAGATTTAAGATGGCCCCAAAGATAAAAATCCATCGGATTTAAGTCGGGTGACCTAGCAGACCATGGTACTGGTCCGCCACGCCCAATCCATCATTGAGGAAACTTCGTGTTTAAAAAATTTCGAACAGCCAGACTAAAATGAACTGGCACGCCATCATGGATATACCACATTCTTCTGCGCCTTGCCAAAGGTACATCTTCCAACAAATTTGGAAATGTTTGTTGTGAAAAGTTTAAGTATACATCACCATTTAATCTAGCGGGTAATTCTATAGGTCCAATTATTTCATTACCGCAAATTCCTGCCCACAAATTAACGCTGAACCTTCGTTGAAAATACACCCTTCTTATTACATGTGGGTTTTCATCTGCCCAATAGTGCATATTTTTAAAATTGAACACTCCGCTCCTGGTAAAACACGACTCATCGGGGAAACAGGGAAAATTTAAAAAATTCTTATTTGCCGCGTGTTTTCTCAAAATCCACCTACAAAATTTCATTCGCCCTGTATAATCTTGAGGTTCTAGAGCTTGCACACGTTGATAGTGATAGGGTGTAAGTTCATATCTCTTAAAGTCCTCCACACCAAAAAATGGGATATTCCCACACGGTTCGCGATATCGCGGGTGCTTAAAATTGGATCCTCTTCTACGAGTTCCAAAACTTGAACCTCCGCTTCAATTACCCTGTCTTCGCGTTGTGGACCTCTTTCTCCTCCATGTCCATTGAGACGACCCGTTTCCCGATGACGCTGAGCAATCCTTACAAATGTACATGCACAAGGATGACGTCGATTAGGGAATCTTAAACGATAAAGCTGTTCCACAGCTGCTGCATTTCCACGACATTCTCCATACATCAAGTGCATATCTGCGAGCTCTCGATAAGTGTAATCTTCCATAGCGTTCAAAATCCGCGTTTTAAAATACCACCCTAAACTATCAACTAACGTTATCAATAAAGAAAATAAAAATAAAAACTTGATCCAAAATCCAAAAAGTAACACAAAAAGAACGAACAAATAGTGTCTGTACGTAATCAAGAACTTAACGAATTGAACGGTAAGTCAATAAAATAAATCTTAACTGTAAATACGTGGCCAAAAATTCAAAAAGAGCGAAAACAATGAACGGGTTCGACGTGTGTACTTAACAAAGTGCCCACAGAAACTAAAATATGGGAGTATAGTTTTCTTCAGATCTACTAAGCACTCAGAAAACGCCGACGTCTTTCACCTTTACCGCAACGCTAAAGACCTTACCTTACCCACTTTTAAAAAGCCATAAAAAAGTGTGATTATCAACTTGTATCCTCGCCGTCGCGCGATCTCTAACAAAGGAGCGCGATACTTTGAAAAAGCCGTATTAGCGTATTTGATGGTTAGAGGCGCCGACATACGCGAAGATAAAGCCTTTCCCAACATTCCAGCAGTTCTCAAACAATTTTACTGAAAATTTTCGAAATTTTTGTTTATTTTTTTTCTAAAACTATGGGTTTTAGACCCCATATTATATAAGTTTTTTTTGTTCGTTTAGTCGTTCCCCACCACCAGTTCTTTTTAATGACATGAAACTGATTACACCCTGTATATTTCCATGTGGCCTGTATTTTTACATGTATTTGTCTGTAGCGATTTCTTATTACATTATTCTAACAGTAAAATGAATGAATGAAATGAGGCTGTAATTGTACGTGCACTTTTTTCAGTGTGGTAATAACAGCCGCATAGAAAAAACCCATGTCCAAATACAACAAATCTATTTGGTTGTAGCTCAAGCATGTAGAAGACTACAATTGTAAACGATTGATCTAATCTTCAGTTTGTTAATATATGAATGACAGTTGTATTTTAGTGTAGGTGAATCACACAACTTATACTAGAAGGGAGAATTCGAGAAATCTAATATTTGTAAATGCGCATGGTATAACAATCGTATTATAAGGATGCTGCAAAGATTTTGGAAAAAGCAAGCAACGAAATGAAAAGTAACCTTGATGAATCCACTATTTTTAACAAAATCTTAATATAATTTCAAATTAAAGGAAGTTGATAATGAGATAAGAAGAGAGAAAAGACAGCTGGAAGAAAAACATTTTGAAGAGAAATGTAAATAAGTCGCAGAACGTCAAAGTAAATATGACCCATTTAATCTACATGAAAGAGCCAAAGAACTTACAGCCCTACAACAGAAAAATCAAGCTGCTGTACTCTAGACAGAAATGGTCATATTTGAATAAATAAGTATTAATATCCTAAACAATTGAAGGAGTTCATTAAAGGACTATTCTCACAGATGAACTAACCGATTCAGAATAGTTACTCATAACTCAAGAGGAAATATGGCCTGACACCAGAAAGAAATGATCTGTACCTTAAGAACAATGAAAAACGGAAAAGTTTTGATCCTGATGAACTTCCCAGCGATGTCCTTAAACTTATTGATGCAGCATACGTTAACATCTTGGTGGAATTGTTCAATAACATTGTATACAGTTCGGTGAATACCCCAAGAGAATGGTTATTGCCAACTTCCGTTTGCTCACCTAAAAAAACAAATGCCAAAGTATATAGTGATCACCATCAGCCGTATATTACACACCTTAAAATTGTTTCTTTAAGTAATCCATTAAAAGCTTAATATGCACATAAGGGGAACACAGTTCGGGTTTCATAATAGCTTGAGAACATTTGGTTTAACGTATTGATTCAATCATGTTTGGACGTTAATCAGGATATGTATCGTGTTTCATTGACTATAATAAATTATTTGACAAAGTTCACCATGGCTAACCAATAAGTATTCTTAAAATAAAACATTTGGTTCACAGAGATCTTCGAATTGTTTCAAATTTATATTACAACCAAAAAGAGACAGTATGCATTGACAAACAAACAAACATCAGTGGAAATGGACATAAAAGAGGAGTAAGAAAAGGATGTGTCATATCACCAACACTTGAATGCATACTCAAACGAACTTTTCAAAAGGGCTCTTGAAGAACAACCATATTGAACAAAAGTTAATAGAAAGTCAATCAACAACATAAGATACGCTGACGATATGAGGATTTCGACAGAGTCTATCGAAGATAACGTCAGTTCAGTTCGAGCAGCGAGGAGCAGCAGTAAACAGCTTTTAGCGAGAATCTGAAAATGGCAGATGGGATTCTGTCTCCAGCAGGAGCCTATCAACTACGCGGAAAAACACCCAGCACCCGGAAGGACAACAACACTTCATATATATACAGTGTGTTTCACTTCTCATGAAGTGAATTTTGACATGAATTTTACAGGGGGGGCATATCTAGTGGTTCTGAACAACTTTCAGTAACAAAATTTTCTCTCTAAGCCCACTATGATTTCTCGAAAATAGCGATTTTCTTTTTATCGCAGTAGGCCAGCGTTTTAGATATAGGTGCCATTTATGTGTTGAGTAAAGTGATCTTATGGAGTTGTATAAAAACTTGAAATGATGGCTGATAAAAAATTTGAAATGAATTCGATCACAAATAAAAAAGAGAAGAGAGAAGAGTCTTCACGAGAAGTGAAACAAAAATTATTTTTTTTAAATATTTCGATGTTCACAAAATTTTACAGGGGGGCATATCAAGTGATTCCGAACAACTTTTATTAACAAAATTTTTATCTATCTCTAAGCCTACTATGATTTCTCGAAAATTGCTATTTTCTTTTTATCGCAGTAGGCCGGCATTTTAGATCTATGCGGCATTTGTATGTTGAATAAAGTCGTCTTATGAAGTTTTATAGCTGATAAAAATTTGAAATGAATTCTGCCACAAATAAAAAAGATACAGGGGTGTCTTCATGTTAGATCACGATTCACATGAATGACTTTTTAAAAACTTTTATTTACTTAAATGGAGCCAACGTTGGCTCTTGGAGAAGGAATATAATAATAATTAGAAGTATTTCATTCTAAGTGAGTTTAATAACTGATTCTACAAAGCGTGTTTAATCATATTTATAACATACAGAACCTGAGTAAGCAAAATATAGAACAAAGGAATTGCAGTTCTGCAGTCATCACAAGTTATGAGAAACGAAAGTGTAATATGATATCTTGAAGATAAGCAATTAATAAGAGAAGCTGTTATCGTGTAATACGATGTACCTGTGAAGGTTTATTATGGCTAGTCTTAATAAGATAGCGTGTAATATTATATAACAACTTCCCCCTTAATAAAAAAGTTGATGTTATGCAGCAACTTTTGAAAATTGTTAAAAAGCGTTAAGTGAATATAATGCAAAATAAATTGAAACAATGTTGAATGAATATAAAGCAAAATAATAAAATACGTAAAAGTTAAAATTGGTAAACGATAATAATAATAAGTGAGTAATACATTACATAAGTGTAATAAGAATAAAGTACAGTGGTCTAAATTAATAGACAAGGGTAAAACTTCACATATGAAAGTCCATGTTAACTCGATGTCCTCTTCTTCTTGAGGTTTAATACCGGGTCGCTTTCTTGGAGGGATCAGTCTTTTTTTTTTTTTTCGTGAGAGGGGAAATCCTCATGGACACCCGTCGCTTAGAGTCTATCGCGAACGGGTAGTGCTGGACTCTAACCAGCTAAAACCCCTCCATCTCTTCAGTGTTTCCTGTTGGCCTGGGACTGCTTTCGCTTTTCATCGGACCCACAGGTCATTTAAGATTGTCGGTGTTAATTGGCGTTTCTCCATGGGTTCAAACCCATCTCTCTTTCCTCCTCTTCCTTCTTTTTCATAATGCGGGTTATTGCCTCCTCCGCCCTTCTCCAGTTCTCTTCCGTTTCTAACATCCTCCCTACCATATCTTCTGGAGACAATAACGATGCCCCACCGTCTCGTCTCTCTTCTCTCCATCTGTTGCATGCGAACACGGTGTGCTCCACGTCATCGACCTCTCCACAGTATGCGCACTCTCTGCTGTCAGTCTTGCCAATATCGTATAAGTACTCCATGAAGCACCCATGTCCGCTCAGGGCTTGGGTGAGGTAATAGCCTACCTCACCATGCCTCCGTTCCATCCACGCTCTGATGTTCGGGATGAGGCGTCTCGTCCACCTTCCCATGTCTACAGTGTCCCACCGCCTCTGCCATCTTTCAAACAGCCTGTCCCTGGCCTCTGCCTTCCCGACTCCTTCAAAGATTTCCAGCCGTTCTTTGGCCATCAGATCCAAAGGGGGGATCCCCGCCACTACCAACGCCGCCTCGTACGAAATCGTTTTGTATGCACTGCACACCTTTAGTGCGGCGCATCGCTGGATCCTAGCCATCCTCCCTCTCGTCCTATCCACCTTCATCGCACTTTCCCAGACCGGAGCTGCATACAAGAGGATAGAGTGCACGACACTGCACAGCAGTCTCCTCTTGCTCGCTCTTGGTCCGTGCGTATTGGCCATAAGCCTCCCAATGGCTGTGGCTGCTTTTCCCGCCTTCTCGGCCGTCCTTGTGGCATGGACACCGAAGTTCAGCTTGGAGTCCAGCCAAACCCCTAGGTATTTCAGGTGGTTCCCTGAGGATATCTCCACCTGGCCCACCCTAACTTTCATGGGTGGAAGATTTCTTTTCCTCGTGATAACCAGGAGCTCCGTTTTCCCGGCAGCTAGCTCGAGCTGCATTCTTCCTAGCCACCTCTCAATATTCCTGATGGCCTCGTTGGCTGCTTCCATTATTTGGACAGTCCACCTTCCAGTCACCGTTATGGCCAAGTCGTCGGCATACCCGATGACCTTTACACCCTCCTCCCAAGGTAATCGAAATATATCGTCAAACATCACATTCCACAAGGTCGGACCGAGCACCGACCCTTGTGGAACCCCACACGTGATGCTTTTCCAGATTATCTCTCCCTCTGATTCGAATCCGATCATCCTGTCTTGGAAGTAGCTCATCATCACCCTGACGAGGTACGGAGCTACCCCTAAGCTCTGCATCTTCCCGACAATCATCTCCCATCCCGCTGTGTTAAACGCGTTTTTGACATCAAGGGTCACAACAGCACATATCTGTTTCGTGGCTAGGGCTTCCTCTGCCGTTTCCTTTAACAGCCTAATGGCTCCTACCGTTGATCGTCCTTTCCGAAAACCGAACTGGCTTTCAGATAAGCCACCCTTCTCGGCTATCTCCTTCTCTAATCTCCCCAGTATCAAATATTCGAGGAGCTTGCCCATCGCGTCAAGTAAACATAGCGGTCGGTGGGATGACGGGTCCTCCGGCGGCTTGTTCCCTTTCCGGATCAGGACGACTCTGGCCTTCCTCCATCTGCTCGGGAAATCCCCACTCTCTAGGGCACGATTCATTACTCTTAAGATGTCTCCCGGGTATTCTTCTGCAACTAGCTTGACTATTTCAGGCGGAATCTCGTCTAAACCTGAAGCTTTTCCACTTTTAAGTCTGGCACATGCTGCCTCCCGCTCCTCCTCCGTGAGTGGGGGGACCACATCCACTTCTACCGCTCTCCATCTGACTATATCCCTTTCTGGAAACAGAGCAGCCACGACTTCCGCCACTTTCTCTGCCGGCAAGGCAGGGGGGGATTTCTGATCTGTCGAGTCGCTATCTTATAGCCATCTCCCCAGACATCTCCATCCACAGTGTCGCATAATTCCCTCCACCTCTCTCTCTTTGATCTTTTAATTGCCTCTCTAAGTTTTTTTCTGGCGTTCCGGTACTCCTGGAGAGATGGGTTCTCCCCAAGTCCTGCTCTCCTATTCTGCCTTATACCCTGCCGACGAATCGCGATACATTCCGTTCTGAGGGCTGCGATCTCCTCCGTCCACCAATAGACCTCCCTCCTGGTCTTTCTGCTTCCCTTCCTGGGCATTGACTCATTGCAAGCTCTAGTAACCGCATCGGTGAGGGCCTCCTCCGTTTCAACCATGCCTCCTCGGAAGGAGCCAGCCAGACTTCTTTTGAAGGGATCAGTCTAGGAAATTTGGTAAAAACTCTGCTTCGCTCTGAAGGGGGTGAAGGAGGGTTGTCTGTTGAGGGTTGGATTCGCAATGCTCCACATCTTCTTCTTCTGCATTTACAAGTTATGTAAAGTAGAACTAATAGAATGATGAGAGTGATTATGAAATATGTGAACCAAGATATGTGTTTGGTCACAAAAGGTTCGTTTATGAGGTCATCCAGGTCTTTGAAATATTGTTTTTAGCAATATCTAGATCTTCTACGTCGAGACTGTTTAATTTGAGTGGTTTTAATTTTGGAATTTCGATTTTGTCGGGCATGTGATTACAGCATTCAAAAGGAATTTGGATAGGATGTGAATTGTCCTTAATTTCGGAAAAGTCTTTGGCACTGGCTTGTATTCTAGTAATGCCTGCATAGGCGTAACATCCTGGTTGTAGTTTAATGATGGAATTTTTGTTGATTAACTCTGTCGTGGACTCTCTCTTTGGACTTTGGTGATGTGAAGTGGTTCGGAATTAATCACTAGCCATGTGTTGTCTTCAAGTTCTTGGCTAATAATGAAGGAAGTTTGACAGTTCTCTGGAAGTTTCGGTAATGGTTTTAGTATTCTGGCTTCACATATGGCACTTTGGTTGATAGGATATGCAAACAGGTTCGAACATAGTTTGGTTCCAAAATAAAGTGGTTTGCATTCTTTCAAATTTTGTATAGGTATGTACATTAAAGAATCATCGTCTCTCGCGATAAACTTTTGTGAGATAGATAAAATGTGGTGTAGACCAGTTCTGTTATCAAGTATCGGGATAGGGTATAGGCGATAGGTGTTATAATTTTGGGGTTCAACAAGTGGTATTGTTAAAACAAATACTAAGTTAGAATCCATTTGAAATGCTTGTAATTCAATAATATCCAAATACTTAGCAACTGCCGATAATTTAATGGGGAGAGGCAAATTGTTCCTTCGTAAGCTCTGTGAAACTTCTTGTAGTGCTGTCACTAAGTGACTAGGGGGTTATGATTGACGTATGAATGATTCCTAATCTGGCAAATGTTATTGCATTCAGAATGTCGTTCAAATTATCTTTGATATATAAATAGCTTGCCATTAGTTGTTCGGAAATGTATAAAAATTTTAGTTTTATGTGAGCAGCCTCAATAGCTTGAGTCATAGTTTGAATTTTGTGTTCGATTTCTTCGAGATCTTTGTTAAACGCTTCCTCGTCAATTTGTAATTTTTGTATAGTCGAGTTGATGTTTTTAATAACAGAGGTTGTAACTGAAATTTGATTTTTGATTAAGTTTTCCAATTGATGTTCATCGTTATTTAGTTTATTTATACAATTAGTATAGTACTGGCCATCTTCAGCATCTAGATTTCCAGTTATTGATTTGAATATTGTACCGATACCGTTAAGTATTCCTCGTTTATATCTTTTTGTATCTGAAAAGATTTCGTCAAATTTCATTTTTATAGAGTTGGATATTTGTGTTAAAAGGTTAAAGTCTGTTTTAATTTCACTCGTAAAAATAATTGACTTGTGATCACCATTATTGAGAGTGTACAAGATTTTATTTAAAATATTTTGATTTTTGTCGAAAGCTAGTTTGAGGGATGAAATATTTTTATGCACTAGCAGAGTCCATTTGTCATTTGTCACCACGATGTCTGTACCTTGGTGGTAGTATACACCAACAGTGTTATTGATCGGGGTAATTTTGTATTGGCAGAGTGCTGATCCGAACAGCAGCAGAAACCTGAAATAAATTTAATTTTCAGTATATGGTTTCATTCTATCAAAATTTACTTTAGTTTCTTGTTTTGTTTCGAGATTTAATAAGGTAGCAGAATTTTGGAAAATATCTTTTATTTTAAAGGGACCGTTAAATTTGTTTTGCAATTTGTTTTTGATTTGTGATTCTTTTACGTAAACTAAGTCACCAATTTTGTATTCGGGTCGTTTTAGGGGAACATTTCTGTCGAAATGAACTTTTGCTTTCTCCTTTTGAGCTTGTGTTCAATTGCGGACGATTTCATAAACTCTTGTTTAAATGTCTAACGTATTTAGTTATTAAGAAGCCAAGTCTAAGATTGTGAAATATTGGCATTTGCCAAGTTGGTCTAAAATATCGGAAATGTTGGGCAGAGGATATTTGTCACCGATTGTAACCTCGTTGAGTTTGCGGTAGTCGACTACAACGCGCCATTTCTGTTTACCAGAAGCGTCCAGTTTTTTGGGAACTACCCAGACAGGAGAGGACCAAGGTGAGATTGAAGGTTGAATAATACCTTGACTTAACATTTTCGATACTCGGGACTTCACTTCTTCTTTATGGACCTGAGGATAGCGATACGATTTCATAAATATCGGTCGGGAATTCTCGGTTTCAATAGGGTGTTTGATTTCATTGGTAAAGGTCAAATTGTCTCCTTCTAAATAGAATATATCTTGAAAATCTAAACAAAGCTGCGTTACTATTTCGGCCTCTTCTTCGTTTAGATGATCCAAGCGCAATTTGTTCCTGATTTCGAAGGATCTGTCTGTCTGTAAGTGTTGGTCAGAATTTTGAGTATTTAAATTAAAAATTGATTTGAATTTTTGTACTGGTTCTAGATTAAGGTTCGAAAAGATTATGGTTTTTGGGATCGCGTTTGCGTTTATTATTGAAGTTAAAAATTCTCCATTGTGATCGATTTTGACAATGGCATTTGGTTAGCGTACTTTCTCGTTTTCCTGGGCTAACAGTATAGCCTCGGTATTTCGCAGGTTGCGTTTTAGTTTACAGATTTTTTCCATGCGAGGTTCGATAGAAATTAAATTTTTGGTGTTGCCTAAATTTGGATTTTGGTTTTTGATGTTAGAGTTATTAGTTGGTTGTACAGGTCAATTTACTGTAGTTTCTTCAGTGACTTTAAATAATGGTACGGTTTTAAAATTTGTGACTAGTTGTTTATTTTTAAAGTCTACTTGGCATTCGTAGTGTTCTAAAAAGTCTGCGCCTAATCCATCAAAATCTATATCTAGATTATAGATATAAACTTTGTATGATTCATCTGAAAAGGGGATGAGAACAGATTCGTTGATATAAATTTTTTGATCAGTAATAAATACCCTGTATAATTACATTTTCAAGAGGAGTCTATAATTTTCAGCTATTTTATGTTTAAAAATTGATATACCTGCGCCGGTGTCAATTAGAATTTTAAATTTACCAGTTGCATTCTTCATATAGTAAAGGTTCTTTGAATTTACAGTTAATAAGGTATGGGAAAGCGTATTTACATGAACGTCTGTTCTGGGAAATTCAGCATTGGGTCGAAACTGTCGTTTAGGTTCATAGTTTGTATTTGGGTTTCTAGTTCCGTAATTGGTTCGAATTGGTCTGTTTGTTGTGTTGGAGTATAGGTGGGGTACTCCGGATCTAAACGAAAATCCTGAGGATTAGCAGTATAATCCTCGTACTGTTCGTATTGAGAATTAGCTGTATAATTCTCTTGGAAATTTTGGTTAGTTTCAAAGTTATAATTTTCGTAATTATCCTCTGCAGTTTGGTAGTCAGAAGAATAGTCACTGTATTGATTAAAATCGCATTGGTTTTCATAAGGTTCGTAATTTAAATGATGCGTTTTTTGTTGATTAAAACGGTTGAAATTTGGGTTTGGTTAAATAGCAGACGGTCCTTGTTGATTGAAATTCGGGTTCGACGTTATGGCTGACGGCCTGTTTTGTTGTGGTTGATTTGGCTGATTGTTTTGAGGGAATGTCCTCTGGCCAAACTGATTATTTTGAGAGAAATTTTGGAAATTCGGATTTCCTTGGTAATTCGTTCTTTGAAAATTTTGTGACGTTGTTGGCATCGTTTGCGATTGTTGCCTCGTGCGGCATTCACTTATTACATGCCCATTGCGCTTGCAAAATGAACGGAATTTTTGTTGAAAATTTGAAGTTGGTCGTTTTTGTTGTAAAGTGGGATTTTTGACCGGACTATTTTTTGGAAATTTTTGTTGCTCGAAATAAGAGAGCTATAGCTCTCTACGAATTCTACTAACAGCTTTTAGTATGCTAGGAGGATTGCTAGCACGTATGATCCGGCCTAAATTCGGTTCTAAGCCTGTTAATAAATTATTAAGCGTCATGGTTTCTATAAGGTCTGACTGTGCAGCTCTTTGCGTTGTCGTGAGAGTATGTTTTTGCACTGCGGCGTGCATCTTCGCATTGTGCGTTTGTAAACGCGAAACAAATGTTAAGGCGAATTCGCCGGGTAATTGGTGAATTCGTTGCAGGTTTTGGATAAGAGCTGTTAAATCTCGAGAATTTCCAAAATGAGTTTCTAAAAGTTCTTTTATTTCTGGCCATGTGCCAGGATTACGCGAATTTATTAATTCGGCAGCTTTGCCTTTCAATTTGTTTTTTATGTGGACGGTCAAAAGAATTTTTTGATCTCTAATTGCCATGCTTTGGGCACAATGACAGGGGTTTAAGAATGTTTGTAAATTAATGGCATTGCCATCGAATTCAGGTATTAGAGAAAATATTTCAGAGAGCTTGTAAGGCTCAATTGGTTGTTGTTGTTGTTGTTCGGCTGGTGCCGGTACTGTTGGTTGAGCTGTCTCTGGTTGAGCTCTATCTGGCATTTTGCTTTTTGTATTTAGAGATTATTTGGGTTGTTGAAAGAAATTGGTTGCGTATCAGCAGTATGATACGAACTTAAATTAAATTAGCTTATTACGTTGCGTGCGTAAATGGATTGTATATTAGCTGTATAAGACACAATCTTTCGTAAATACGAAAATAAATAAACTTAAAATTAACATTGTTGCGTTGTAGCTTGTAAAGGATTTGTTATCAAACAAATCCTTTACAAGCTACAACGCAACAATTATAATTTTAAGTTATTTATTTTCGTATTCACGAAACAACTGTGTATTATACAGTTAATACACAATTTATTAACGTACGCAACATAACAAACTATTTCAATTCAATTTCCGTATCATACTGCTGATACGCAACCAATTTTAGTTCAAAAATTTCCAAACAAAAAGCAAAATGCCAAACAGAGCTCAACCAGAGACAGTTCAACCAGCTCAACCAGTTCAACCAGTAGTGCCGACGACAGCCGAGCAACCAGAACGAGTCGAGCAAGTCGAGCACGAGGTAGAGCCTTACAAACTCTCAGAAATTTTCTCGCTAATTCCGGAGTTCGATGGTAACGCCATCAACCTCCAAACATTCCTAAACTCATGTCAGTGTGCCCAACGCATGGCAATTCATGACCAAAAAATCTTATTAACTGTTCATATTAAAAATAAATTGAAAGGCAAAGCTGCCGAACTAATCAACTCTGCCACATGGCCAGAAATTAAAGCACTCCTAGAAACCCACTTCGGTGACTCTAGAGATTTAACAGCTCTTATCCAAGACCTACAACGAATTCACCAATTGCCTGCTGAATCCGCATTAACATTCGTTTCGCGTCTACAAACGCACAATGCGAAAATGCACGCTGCAGTGCAAAAACAAAATCTAACTGCAGAGCAAAGAACCGCGCAAACAAACCTGATTGAAACTATGACATTAAATAATTTGTTAACGGGTCTAGAACCAAATCTAGGCAGAATAATACGTGCCAGTAACCCTCCGACTATAATGAACGCAATTATTAGAATTCGTAGAGAGCTACAACTCTCTTATTTTGAACAACAAAAATTCCCAAAAAATAGTCCGGTCAAAAATCCAGTAATTCAACAAATGCGACCACAAGGTCCCAATTTGCAACAAAAGTTTTGTTCCTTCTGTAAACGGAATGGACATGTAATAAGCGAATGCCGCACAAGGCAACAGTTTCAAAACTTCCAGAGACCAAGTTTCCAAGGAAACCCAAACTCACAAAATTTTTCTCATCAAAACTTCGCACAACCGAGTAATAATCAATTTAGTCAGAGGACATTCCCTCAAAATAATCAGCCAAATCAATCACAGCAAAACAGGCCCTCAGCCATAAGGCCGAACCCTAATTTTATGCAACAGCGACCATCAGCTATCCAACCTAACCCAAATTTTAATCGCCTTAACCAGCAAAAAGCTCATCATTTGAATTACGAAACTTATGACAATTATGACAATCAATGTAACTATAATCAATAGAACGACTACTCTTTCGACGATTACCAAAGTTACCAAATTCAAAATGAATCGTACGAAAATTATAATTTTGAAACCAACCAAAATTTCCAGGAGAATTATACTGCTAATTCTCAGAGCGAGCAATACGAGGATTATACTGGTAACTCTCAGGATTTTTACCAAGGTTTAGACCAACCAACAGATCCTCCCAACGAGGAATTCGAACCAATTACGGAGCTAGAAACTCAAATTCAAACTATGAACCTCAACGACAATATCGACCCCATGCTGAACTTCCCAGGACAAAAATTCATATAAATGCGCTTTCTTGTACCTTGTTAACCGTAAACTCAAAAAATCTTTGTTATACAAAAGACGCAACAGGGAAAGTTAAAATCTTAACAGACACAGGTGCAGGTGTATCAATTTTTAAACCCAAGACAGCTGAAAATTATAGACGTAGATCCCCTGAAAATGTGATTATACAAGGTATTACTGATCAAAAATTTTACATCAACGAATCCGTTCTCATCCCCTTTTCAGATGAGTAACACAAGGTTTATATCTATAATCTAAATATAGATTTTGATGGACTATTAGGCGCAGACTTTCTAGAACATTATGAATGTCGAATAGACTTTAAAAATAAACAGCTAGTCACAAATTTTAAAACTTTACCGTTATTTAAAGTTACGGAAGATATAGCTACAGAAAATCTACCTCTACGACCAACTACAAATTCTACTATAAAAAATCAAAATTTAGACATCACAAAAAATAAAAATTTAAGCATCATCAAAAATCAAAAAGTAGACAACGAAAAGAATGCAATCCCTATTGAATCACGTATGAACAATAACATCAATATTTAACGCTAACGCGATACCGAAAACTGTAAACTTTTCTAACCTTAATCTGGAACCAGTAGAAAAATTCAAGGCAATTTTTAATGCAAACTGTCAAGAGCCGGATTCCCAACATCAGAACAGAAATTTCGAAATTAAAAATCAAAATTTAGGCAACAAAAATAATTTAATTCCTTATGAATCACATACCGAAAAAATAACTAAACTAAAACGTAATTTGGCTAATACTAATGCCAAACCAGAAATACAGGAAAAAGCAAAAATCTCAGATTTAACCTCCACTGTTGTTAACCTACAAAGAATTAACATTTCCGATACAAAATCGTACTCTATAGATAAACCCAAGCCGATAATTTCAATTTTTAACATTTCAAAAAACGATTCGAAATCACAACTGAAAATAAAAACACCTAACATAGTTTCAAAACCTTCATTTCAAATCGGCAACGAAATATCTCGCAAACCGAAAATTCGGAAAATGAATAAAATTCTAAGAAACATTCGAACAATTTCTTGCAATCAAAATAAAAATAAAGTTCATATACCACACATACACATGAACATAAGAGAACAAAATTTATTTTTTGCATCTATGAAAGCAATAGCAAAAATTGTAGAATTTTCGAACCTAAAATTCGAGCCTATTCAAAAATTCAAATCTATATTTAAGCTTTATTAGCGATACCAGGTTTTGTCTTAATCGGATTCCGACACTATAAAAAAAATACGTTAGCAAATAATAAATTAAGTTTTACAAACATAAACAATTTTTCAAAATTATTTAACAAACATTTTTTTTCCACCCAAATAAAATCTTTCCAGTAAAATAGTTACTCAAAACAGATTATCTTACATTAAAGTCATTTACCATCGTTTTTCAAAAACTTTCCTATACCAATTAAAATAAAGTATTTTAAAATTATATGATTTATATCATCTCAAATGATTTCTAACATCACCCTGTAAATTAATACTTTTATTTTTTCGATTCACTTCTACGAAAAAATCTTTCTTCTAATTGAATTGTAACAATAATGGAAATAGGAAATAAAATACCCTAACTCTTAATTCTTATCGATTAAACAAAAGGTGACTTAAGGAAAATGTATAAATTAAATTCGAAGAAATTCTAACAAGCACATTTATACTTCCCACAGAAGCACGTCTTGTACATTTATCAATTAAACATTTTACCAAGAACTGCAGAGGATACCTAACACTCTAGTCTTATATTGTATTCGCTATAATGTTTCATTACACGCATTTTACACATAAACAAGATAACATTCAAGATAAGAAAAAATGCACCAAAAACTTTTTACAATTAAACTGTAACCTAAAGCTAGAATACATTATATAAATTAGTAAATCCTTCACAAAAAATAAAAAAAAATAACAAATATACAGTACGTTGTTTAGAAGAAAAATTAACAATTTTCAGAATGTTCCATCATAAATCGTACACGAACTTGACATCTTTTAAGAAAAATATATTAATTATAGACTAGTCAAACAAGCAACTTTTACATCGAGAATACAAAGATATTATGACTTTCGTTCATCAAAATAATTTACGAGACCTCCATCACAAACTTATTAAGGACATATGTTAACCTGAATTTTACAACGATAAAATCAATATTATATCGAACAAAACAGTCAAGACATAGGAGATATTTCATCATCCCTCTATCTCTTGATATTGAATTTGTAATTAAACATCTATTTTTGGTATTATTTAAAAATCAAGATATTTTAGATCTTTCTAAAATATACTTTGTGGAAAATAATCTAGACCTCCCTATACTTGAAATTTTATCATTCACTTTTGCAGAAAAAAACTTAAAGGTAAATAATTTGTCAAAACATTGTTCAAACTCCTGACGAAGACCAAATCCCAATAATCCTAGAACAATATCATAGTGAAAAAAATTATCCACACCGCGGAATAAACGAAACGATTCGGAGAATTAAAGAAAAATACACTTGGCAAGGTCTAACTAAAGATGTCGAAAATTTTATAAAAATTGCGAAACTTGTCAAAAGACTAAAGTATGCCAGAAAAATCTAATAACCCTCTATTAATCACGGAGAACACCTTTCGAAAGAATTAACATCGATTTATTTTAATTCCCCACTCGAAATTACGCTTTAACCATTCGCGAAGAAATAACTAAATTCACGCAAGCCTATGCAGTCCCGAATAAATCCGCAAAATCCGTCGTAAACACTTTGTTGTTATCTTTCAACATTATGGTACCCCATTAAGAATTGCGATTACGGTGGCGAATTTGACAACCGTTTGATCAAAGATCTCTGTACCCTCTACGACATAAAACTGACGTATTCAAGCATAGGACATTCCCAATCCAACGGATCCCTAGGAAGATTTCATGCTACTTTAGCTGAAATGATAAGAATTCATAAAACTGAAAACCCGAACGAACATCCTTTCACAATTTCACCATATGCAAAAATAAGCTATAAAAATTCGGTAAACAAAACACACGGTTTCACCCCATATGAACTTATCTTTGGTCATATATCTAATAGACCACCTGAAACTTTTCACAACCAAAAAGAGCTAATTACAAAATATGTCAGAGATTTAAACAATAGAACATCTCACTATTTTGAAATTGCCCGCAATAGAACACAAGCTCAAAAAGAGAAAGCGAAAGTTCGCTTTGACAGAAATGTTCCCCAAAAACGAACTGAGTACAAACTAGGTGACTTATTTTATGTAAAAGAATCACAAATTAAGAACAAACTACAAAACAAATTTAACGGTCCCTTTAAAACAAAAGAAATTTTTCAAAATTCTGCTACCTTAATTAAACCTCGAAACAAAACAGGAAACTAAAGTTAATTTGCCGCCGACCAGAAACCAATTATGTTTAGAAGCGAGGTCAAAACAGAGTTTAACCTTTTAACACAGATATCTAGTTCTATAAAAATTAAATTTGACGAAGTTTTCTCAGACACAAAGAGATATAAACGCGGAATACTTAACGGTATCGGAACAATATTCAAATCAATAACCGGAAACTTAGACGCCGAAGATGGCGAGTACTACACTAACTGTATAAATAAATTAAATAATGATTAACATCAATTAGAAAACTTAATCAATCAAATCTCAGTTACAACTTCTGTTATCAAAAATTTCAACTCAACTATACAAAAATTACAAATTGATGAGGAAACATTTAACAAAGATATCAAAGAAATCGAGCACACAAGTCAAACCATGACTCGAACGATCCAAGCTGCCGAAATAAAACTAAAATTTCTATACATTTCCGAACAACTAATGGCCAGCTATTTGTATATCGAAGACAATCTGAACGATATTTTAAATTCAATAACATTTGCCAGATTAGGAATTATTAATTCATCAATCATAACACCGATCACTTAGTAACGACGTTACAAGAGATTTCACAGAGTTTGCGAAGGAACAATTTACCTCTTCCAATTAAACTATCAGCAGTTGCTCAATATCTGGATATTATTGAACTAAAAGCTTTTCAACTAGATTCTAACTTAATATTTGTTTTAACAATACCTCTCATTGAACCTCAAAATTACAACACCTTTCATCTTTACCCTATACCTATACTTGATAACAGAACTGGTCTACATCACTTTTTATCTATTTCACAAGAGTTTATCGCGAGAGACGATGATTCTTTAATGTACATACCTATACAAAATTTGAAAGAATGCAAACCACTTTATTTTGGAACCAAACTATGTTCGAACCTGTTTGCATATCCTATCGACTAAAATGCCATTTGTGAAGCTAGAATATTAAAACAATTGCCGAAACTCCCAGAAAATTGTCAAACTTCCTTCATCATTAGTCAAGGATACAACGTCCAAGAACTTGAAGACAACACATGGCTAGTAATTAATTCCGAACCACTTCACATTACCATCAACTGCCCGAAGAGAGAATCCATAACAGAGCTAATTAACAAAAATTCCATAATAAAACTACAACCAGGATGTACGCCTACGCAGGCATTACTCGAATACAAGCCAGTGCTAAAGATTTTTCCGAAACTAAGGACAATTCACATCCAATCCAAATTCCTTTTGAATGCTGCAATCACATGGCCGACAAAATCGAAATTCCAAAATTAAACAGTCTCGACGTAGAAGATTTAGATATTGCTAAAAACAAACTAGAGCAATATTCCAAAGACCTAGATGACCTCATAAACGAACCTTTTGTGACCAAACATGTATCTTGGTTCACATACTTCATAATCACTCTCATCATCCTATTAGTTCTACTTTACATAACTTGTAAATGCAGAAGAAGAAGATGTGGAGCATTGCGAATCCAACCCTCAACGGACAACCCTCCTTCACCTCCTTCAAAGCGAAGCAGAGTATTTACCAAATTTCCTAGAAAGCGACCTAGACCTCAAGAAGAAGAGGACATCGAGTTAACATAGACTTTCATATGTGGAGTTTTACCCTTGTCTATTAATTTAGACTATTGTATTTTATCCTTATTACGTTATGTAATGTTTTATTATCGCTTACCAATTTTAACTTTTACATTATTTTATTATTTTGCTTTGTATTCATTCAACATTGTTTTAATTTATTTTTGCATTATATTCACTTAACGTTTTAACAATTTTCAAAAGTTGCTGCATAACATCAACTTTTTTATTAAGGGGGAAGTTGTTATATAAAATTATACGCTTATTACCAAGACTTAGTCGTAACAAACCTTCACAGGCATATCATATTACATGAAAACGACTTCTCTTATTAATTGCTTATCTTCAAGATATCATATTACACCTTTGTTTCTCATAACTTGTGCAGACTGCAGAACTGCAATTCCTTTGTTCTATATTTTGCTTACTCAGGTTCTGTATGTTATAAATATGACTAAACACGCTTTGTTAAACCAGTTATTAAACTCACTTAGAATGAAACATTTCTAATTATTATTATATACATATATATGTTAGATCACGGTTCACATGAGTGACTTTTTAAAAAGGATTTATTTATTTAATGGAGCCAATGTTGGCTTTTGGAGAAGGAATATAATAATGGGGTTGGATTCGCAATGCTCCACATCTTCTTCTTCTGCATTTACAAGTTATGGAAAGTAGAACTAATAGGATGATGAGAGTGATTATGAAGTATGTGAACCAAGATACATGTTTGGTCACAAAAGGTTCGTTTATGAGGTCATCTAGGTCTTTGGAATATTGCTCTAGTTTGTTTTTAGCAATATCTAAATCTTCTACGTCGAGACTGTTTAATTTAAGCGGTTTTAATTTTGGAATTTCGATTTTGTCGGCCATGTGATTGCAGCATTCAAAAGGAATTTGGATTGGATGTGAATTGTCCTTAGTTTCGGAAAAATCTTTAGCACTGGCTTGTATTCGAGTAATGCCTGCGTAGGCGTACATCCTGGTTGTAGTTTTATGATGGAATTTTTATTAATTAGCTCTGTTATGGATTCTCTCTTCGGGCAGTTGATGGTAATGTGAAGTGGTTCGGAATTAATTACTAGCCATGTGTTGTCTTCAAGTTCTTGGACGTTGTATCCTTGACTAATGATGAAGGAAGTTTGACAATTTTCTGGGAGTTTCGGCAATGGTTTTAATATTCTAGCTTCACAAATGGCATTTTGGTCGATAGGATATGCAAACAGGTTCGAACATAGTTTGGTTCCAAAATAAAGTGGTTTGCATTCTTTCAAATTTTGTATAGGTATGTACATTAAAGAATCATCGTCTCTCGCGATAAACTCTTGTGAAATAGATAAAAAGTGATGTAGACCAGTTCTGTTATCAAGTATAGGTATAGGGTAAAGATGAAAGGTGTTGTAATTTTGAGGTTCAATGAGAGGTATTGTTAAAACAAATATTAAGTTAGAATCTAGTTGAAAAGCTTTTGGTTCAATAATATCCAGATATTGAGCAACTGCTGATAGTTTAATTGGAAGAGGTAAATTGTTCCTTCGCAAACTCTGTGAAATCTCTTGTAACGTCGTTACTAAGTGATCGGTGTTATGATTGATGAATGAATAATTCCTAATCTGGCAAATGTTATTGAATTTAAAATATCGTTCAGATTGTGTTCGATATACAAATAGCTGGATTAGTTGTTCGGAAATGTATAGAAATTTTAGTTTTATTTCGGCAGCTTGGATCGTTCGAGTCATGGTTTGACTTGTGTGCTCGATTTCTTTGATATCTTTGTTAAATGTTTCCTCATCAATTTGTAATTTTTGTATAGTTGAGTTGAAATTTTTGATAACAGAAGTTGTAACTGAGATTTAATTGATTAAGTTTTCTAATTGATGTTAATCATTATTTAATTTATTTATACAGTTAGTGTAGTACTCGCCATCTTCGGCGTCTAAGTTTCCGGTTATTGATTTGAATATTGTTCCGATACCGTTAAGTATTCCGCGTTTATATCTCTTTGTGTCTGAGAAGACTTCGTCAAATTTAATTTTTATAGAACTAGATATCTGTGTTAAAAGGTTAAACTCTGTTTTGACCTCGCTTCTAAACATAATTGGTTTCTGGTCGGCGGCAAATTAACTTTAGTTTCCTGTTTTGTTTCGAGGTTTAATTAAGGTAGCAGAATTTTGAAAAATTTCTTTTGTTTTAAAGGGACCGTTAAATTTGTTTTGTAGTTTGTTCTTAATTTGTGATTCTTTTACATAAAATAAGTCACCTAGTTTGTACTCAGTTCGTTTTTGGGGAACATTTCTGTCAAAGCGAACTTTCGCTTTCTCTTTTTGAGCTTGTGTTCTATTGCGGGCAATTTCATAATAGTGAGATGTTCTATTGTTTAAATCTCTGACATATTTTGTAATTAGCTCTTTTTGGTTGTGAAAAGTTTCAGGTGGTCTATTAGATATATGACCAAAGATAAGTTCATATGGGGTGAAACCGTGTGTTTTGTTTACCGAATTTTTTATAGCTTATTTTTGCATAAGGTGAAATTGTGAAAGGATGTTCGTTCGGGTTTTCAGTTTTATGAATTCTTATCATTTCAGCTAAAGTAGCATGAAATCTTCCTAGGGATCCGTTGGATTGGGAATGTCCTATGCTTGAATACGTCAGTTTTATGTCGTAGAGGGTACAGAGATCTTTGTTCAAACGGTTGTCAAATTCGCCACCGTAATCGCAATTCTTAATGGGGTACCATAATGTTGAAAGATAACAACAAAGTGTTTACGACGGATTTTGCGGATTTATTCGGGACTGCATAGGCTTGCGTGAATTTAGTTATTTCTTCGCGAATGGTTAAAGCGTAATTTCGAGTGGGGAATTAAAATAAATCGATGTTAATTCTTTCGAAAGGTGTTCTCCGTGATTAATAGAGGGTTATTAGATTTTTCTGGCATACTTTAGTCTTTTGACAAGTTTCGCAATTTTTTTAAAATTTTCGACATCTTTAGTTAGACCTTGCCAAGTGTATTTTTCTTTAATTCTCCGAATCGTTTCGTTTATTCCGCGGTGTGGATAATTTTTTTCACTATGATATTGTTCTAGGATTATTGGGATTTGGTCTTCGTCAGGAGTTTGAACAATGTTTTGACAAATTATTTACCTTTAAGTTTTTTTCTGCAAAAGTGAATGATAAAATTTCAAGTATAGGGAGGTTTAGATTATTTTCCACAAAGTATATTTTAGAAAGATCTAAAATATCTTGATTTTTAAATAATACCAAAAATAGATGTTTAATTACAGATTCAATATCAAGAGATAGAGGGATGATGAAATATCTCCTATGTCTTGACTGTTTTGTTCGATATAATATTGATTTTATCGTTGTAAAATTCAGGTTAACATATGTCCTTAATAAGTTTGTGATGGAGGTCTCGTAAATTATTTTGATGAACGAAAGTCATAATATCTTTGTATTCTCGATGTAAAAGTTGCTTGATTGACTAGTCTGTAATTAATATATTTTTCTTAAAAGATGTCAAGTTCGTGTACGATTTATGATGGAACATTCTGAAAATTGTTAATTTTTCTTCTTCTAAACAACGTACTGTATATTTGTTATTTTTTTTTTATTTTTTGTGAAGGATTTACTAATTTATATAATGTATTCTAGCTTTAGGTTACAGTTTAATTGTAAAAAGTTTTTGGTGCATTTTTTCTTATCTTGAATGTTATCTTGTTTATGTGTAAAACGCGTGTAATGAAACATTATAGCGAATACAATATAAGACTAGAGTGTTAGGTATCCTCTGCAGTTCTTGGTAAAATGTTTAATTGATAAATGTACAAGACGTGCTTCTGTGGGAAGTATAAATGTGCTTGTTAGAATTTCTTCGAATTTAATTTATACATTTTCCTTAAGTCACCTTTTGTTTAATCGATAAGAATTAAGAGTTAGGGTATTTTATTTCCTATTTCCATTATTGTTACAATTCAATTAGAAGAAAGATTTTTTCGTAGAAGTTATAAATATGACTAAACACGCTTTGTTAAACCAGTTATTAAACTCACTTAGAATGAAACATTTCTAATTATTATTATATTCCTTCTCCAAAAGCCAACATTGGCTCCATTAAATAAATAAATCCTTTTTAAAAAGTCACTCATGTGAACCGTGATCTAACTATGTATATATATATATATATATATATATATATATATATATATATATTTGTTGTTGTACTTCCGGGTGTTTTCCCACGTAGTTGATAGGCTCCTGCTGGAGCCATTGTTGTCTAAACGACGTTTCGGCAGAATCCCATCTGCCATCTTCAGGTTCTCGCTGAAAGCTGTCTACTGCTGCTCCTCGTTGCTCGAACTGGACTTCCATTTCTCTTGAAAATGGCTCCAAAAATAAATATAAATAATGCGATGCAATATCCTATCTAAAGAAAATATATTTGAAAGAATCGCCTCCCTAAGTAGGGCAAGGCCGGCCACCTCTTCGAGAGAGCGCGTCTATTACAACACCATATAATGGTGCAATAGAAAATAATATAAAATAAGTACTTTACTTTTAAAATTTTGGGACACTAGTGGTTAGCTTTAAGGTTCCTTTTAGTAATTATATCATTCACAAGAACGGAGTTCAACGATATATGAGTTTTGCTTTCCTGTCTCCTTTACGGCAACGCACAGTGGTTCCCAGACTCAATTTGAGAGAGCAGAATTTTAAATAGGTAAATTTAACATGAAAAAACCTCCTTTTAGGGTGTGTAAGACAAATAAAATGAAACAAAAACTGAGATTTACAAAACTTTTATCAAAGATAAAATTAAAATATAAAATATGTTAGTCCCTTAAGGTAAAGTTTTGACCCCAAAAATTTTGTGAGTAGACCGCAAGACACCTACTCCCCCATTTTCAAGGGCTTGGAACACAATGGTCAAAACATTTTCCGACCTATCCCTTACCCACTCCCCCCCCAAACCGGAAAAAACAACCTTTTTTCCGATTTTCCTGTGCTAGGCTTGCGAGAGCTTGTCGGATTGGGTTTTTGGGTCAATTCTAATATAATATGTAAAGATTGGCCACAGGTGACCTAACCCACCCCAGGGGGTTGAAACCAGCCAAACCCCCAATAACGAAATGCCACTAAAACAACGAAAAGCAGCTTTTACCGTGCCGTTCCTTTTTCTGATTTACCTCAAGGGACTAATAATGAAAATTTCATTAAGTTCTTGTTACTGAAAGTCTTCTTTATAGTTTTTTAAATTCTTACTTTCTTCTACAAACGTCAAACATCTTATATTTTCCAAGCAGAACTGGCTTGCTTGGCTTTTCCAAACGCTATACAGGTCAATGCGCGGGATACCTTCACACAAAACTAAAACATGTTTTTATAAGAATTTGCGCCAAGTAGTATATAATATTGATACGGCGACAAGCCAAGATATCAGTGGTCTTGATCGTTTGTCAAGTTGAACAGATAAAGCTTGATCAAGTTTTTTCTGGTCTAACAAAATTCAATCAAATGTTTTTATAATTTAATTATTTAATTATATAATTAATATTAACATTAATTTAATAAATAACCTGCGACAATTAATTTATTAATTTGATTTTCTTAAGGGTACTTACATATAGTAGAGGTATCCATAGTAAGAACTCATAAAGTTTACGTAACAAACACGGTCTGATGGCAATTAAAAATAGACAACGACTGACTGCTTACAGCCAGCCTATTGTGTGCTCGAACTAAGAAGGGTGTTTACGTGCTCTGGGGATGGTCGCCTAGGCCAAGTAAGGTTGAACGTTATTGACATTTGTTACATGGTTAATAGGATTGCTTTTGAAGTAGCTTTAGGATTTTTGCATTTTGCTCTCTCAGATTGGTTCTGGGAACCTTTATACGGCGCACCGGCCTCATATAGGTTCAATATAAGCATTGAGTGATGAGCCCTATATAAGGAATGTGACATGACCTGTCTTTCGAATGACCTTTTTGAAAATAATCCTTTGACCCCGTTTATGCACAATTCGGTTTTCTCTATAATTTTGCCATCTTTAAAGACCTGCATTTGGTTTTGCTACTATCGCTTCCTGCAGATTCTTCAACGCTCTCGTCCAAGCGACAAGTCGCTGGATAAATCCAAATTTGTTTAATTTGAAATACCGGCCTTGACCATTTTTACTAATTTTTGCCTAAAAATTGCATATAGACGCTACGCGTCTTTGCCACATTCTTCGGTCTCGCCTTTTCAGTACGGCACCTCATCAAACTTTTATTGTCATTCTGTTAAATGATATCCATAATGACTGTGTCTCCGATTTTCCTGTTTCGTGAAGCGATAAAAAGTTAAAAATGTTTAAAAATAGGTATGTAAAATTTTGCCGTACTTTTGATTTTTCTTCATTCGGTGTTTTACATCTCTGCAAACGTGTTTAAGTCTTTCTGTTCCAGTCTTCGGCGCTGATGCCTTTAATTATGGTTAGTTATGCTAATTGTCTTTTTAATAACATTTTCCTAAGTCTAACTTAGGAACTCCTCGACTTAGGTGGACTCTGGAGGGAAGCTGACACCCTGATATGGCATGTAGAAACAATATATAGAGTATTCTATTATGTAGAATTACCATAAATGATAATAATAATGTTGTTTTGCATTTTATTATTAAAAATAACACTTACTAGGTAATTGTTATAAGCATTTTTTTTTAAGAAAAATTTGTTTGTTCAACATTCAAATTTTTCAGAAACAAATAAGAGGTTTTTTTTTTTGTCTTTACTTACATATTTAAATTTACAAAATGTGCATGAAGAGGTTTGCAATAGAGGTGTAGCTATGCACGGGCAATTCGGACAGTTACCCAGGGCCCCAATCGAACCGTCTTCAAGTTATCTTAAAAACGTATTTTTTGTATTTGGTCCCTAAAATAGCTATTGTACGGACTCTTTTGAGTCCGTAAAATGAGTCTTTTCTGGACTCAATCCCAAAAAGTTGCCATGGCAACTTTTGAGGATCATTTAGGTAAATAATGCAAAATGGTTCATACAACAATTAAACAACATTATTTAATTTAATAGGTACAAAAATATGACTTAATTATTAGGTTAATAAGTTAAATTAATAATAATTAAATTATTATGGCCCGATATGAAAATTAAATGAACAATTTTGAGCACCTTCAAAACTATTACCTCCAATACCCGGACCTGAGGGTATCGTGTTAATTTCTTTTGATATTGTGGTAGTAGTTTCGCTAGTAACCGATATTATGCTACTCGATGGTTCGATTTTCTGCTCCCCCATTAACATTCTGCACACTTTTTTCTTCTCAATTGATTCTTCTATACCAGGCGCCACAGGCTAGTGGCTCCCCCCTATATATCCTTTATTTTTTAACTTATCCATTTGAAATTAGGGATGCATAAACTATCTGTAAGAGTGGATTATTGGACATAAAAAACGGTATGAGACCTTTTCCGGTATACCCGGAAATGACCACAACTTTCGATTTTTAAATAGAACACCCTGTATATTTTTACATATTTGGATTCAAAACAACATTCTGAGTATACCGTGAGATTTTCGCGAATTTTTGAGTCGATTTTCAGTTTTTTAAGCTTTTTAAGACATTCGTCTAGAATGCTTTGGAATACCAAAATTTGTTCCACGGCAGGTAAAGTTCAAGGGAAAAATATAATTTTTCGTTTAATTTCATTAATAACTATTAACAAAACCTCCAAAATTGAACAAATCACTTTTTTTTCGAATGGGAAGGTGGTAGCTCATAGCGTTTAATAAATTGTAGATTTTTCCTGAATTCATTGATATCCATTTCAAATCTATGTTATTTGTTTTTCTATTTTATTAAATTTATTTAAAAATAAAAAAATTATTTCAAAATAATTTTTATTGATCTTGCACTAGTACTTATACTTATTATTATGAGAAGCAAAGAAAGAACCAAAAGGCTATTATTCACATTTCATTATTAGACATATGATTTTTTGCAAAGGCAACTACGTTAAAGTTCAAGAAAAATGTATTGAAAGTGATTTTTTATTTCTAAATAAATTCAATGAAATAGAAAAACAAATACAACAATGAATCCAGAAAAAAAATATATAATTTATTGAACAGTATGAGCCACCATTTGAAAAAAAAAGTTTTCGATAAAAAAGCGTTTTGTTAAATTTTGGAGGCTTCGTAAATAGTTATAAATGAAATTAAACGAAAAGTTGTATTTTTCCCTTGGACTTTACCTGCCGTAGAACAAATTTTGGTATTCCAAAGCACTCTAGACGAATGTCTTAAAATGCTTAAAAAAAACGAACATCGACTCAAAAATTCGCGAAAATCTCATGGTCTACTCAGAATGTTGTCTTGAATACAAATATATAAAAATATATAGTGTGTTCCATTTAAAAATCGAAAGTTGCGGTCATTTCCGGATAAACCGGAAATGGTTTCTTACCGTTTTTTATGTCCAAGAATCCATTTTTACAGATAGTTTATGCACCCCAAATTTCAAGTGGATGAGTTAAAAAATAAAAGAAATATAGGAAGGAGCCACTAGCCTGTGGCACCCGGTATATGACTGCCACTGAAAACGACCTGGAATTAGTTATTTAGAAGAAAAAGACAATAATATTGTGAAGAAACTTGCTTCCATCCTCCTAGCCGTTTCAACGAGATTAAATCGACGTCAGCATCTACCGCAAGAGACGCAGAACTTCGCCGGAAGCAATGTATACTATTGTATACTCTGTCGGGTTCGATAGTTTAAAAAATTGGGCACCGATAGAGGACATTTTCTCAAAAGAATGGATTCCTGCACGTTGTACCGTATATTTTCCCTTACGATAGGAAATAAAAAATAATCGTGTTAAACATTCGCTGGTCGTAGTCAAACATATTTCTGGTACACTTCCATGGGATTAACAGCTTCACCTTCAGCTACCACGGGAAACACTCTCTTAATGTTGGTCTTCGTAACGGGATTTGTTATAAGAAGACATCGGGTCTTTTTGGACAATATCTTGTATTTTTAATGAATGTAGCTCTTCGCGCCTGCATGCACCGCACACGCTAATGAGAAGAGCAACCTGCGAAATTAAATATGAAAGTGATGCATGTCATTAAAGTATGATTTTAAACTTACTTTGATTAATAAATACTACTCATCGCCTTCATTTATCAAAAATATATTAATTTCTTATTAGTTTTGATAACGGAAAAAGAACTATTTTCCGAAACGTCAACTGCCTTTGTTTTATTTTTTTCTATTTATCATTTAACAATTTTGTTTCAGTTTATATATTTTTAGGTGTGAGACATTTTGTAATAGAAGTATAAAAACCAGCCTCTATCTGATCCTTTTGGCGCAGATGTTTATTTCATCAAAATTTTTAAATATTTTTACAGTGGCAAAATACCCAACAAACTAAGAAATGATGAATATGCCACAAATAATAAATTATAAACAATATATTAATTTCTTGGCGCGTCAAAACTTTTGAGTTTGTATGCTCGTAGCCTACTGAATTTCACTTCAAAAAAGCTATGACTGACGAATTTGTTTATTTCTATATTTTCATTGACAGACAAAACAGGTTTTATCATCGAATATTTTGACCAGAGAGTAGATGGTTTTACTTCTTGCGACTGTAATAGGAAAATATGAAAATAGTCACTATAATAATTTACATATGTTATTAATATTGAATGTAAAAAATAGCGGCACTTACCTTTCCATGTGAATAGTCCGACATTGCATCTTCGTCTACAATTACAATGTTGTTCATTTCTTTCCATCGAATGAATACTGTGTGTGTGTGTGTGTGTGTGTGTGTGTGTGTGTGTGTGTGTGTGTGTGTGTGCGTAGGTCTTGCAATAATTGTGTGGACACACACCACTCTATAACCACACTTATGTGGCCTTCACTAATTGTGTGGCCATACACATGGCCACACAATTTAAAACCTATTTTTTACAGCATCTACGTGGTCTCCCTACCCTATATCTGTCGTTTTCTGGAAATGGCCACACAAGTATAGTAAAAATTTGATGTGTATAATCTCAGAAATTTCACCAAATTGTGTGGCCTTGTACAGTGCTGCCCCCAGCGGAAATATATATTATACTGCTATTATTTCCATTTTTTTGTGTGTATTCAAGATGTGTGTTAAATATGTCTTTTATGTGGCCCTAACAGTTTTATTGAATTTGTAGGTGAGTATTTAGTAGGTCGTACTATTATTAATAGAACAGTATTATAAATTAAATAAGATCATGCTTTATTTGTATAAATGGACCTTTTTTAAATCAAATATTATTGATATTATTTATATATTCTTTTATTTACTACATTTCATCTAGGTAAGTTCTTTCATTTTTTATAATAATTCGACAAAAAAAAAGGAATATATCAAATTAAATTTGAATACACAGTATGTTCATATAATTTGTGTAACGGAGAGGGAAAATTGTCATATTACGTTTTAGAAATAAACTTTATTAGAGGGAGACCTACTAGAGGAATAGAAGTTTGCTTATAGCAAAAATAAGATTCACATAATAAAAAGTACATAAATTTAAAGTACATAATTCCAAAAATATAAGAAGTGTTACATAAACTCAACTTCCTTTGTAGATAAGTCAAATGCCAAATTTTGTAAAGATGATCGAAATTTTTATTTAAATATATTTTAAAACAATAAAAGGTCTTGGACAAAAAAATGAAAGGATTCGGGAAAATACGATGCTGGAAAGTCACTATTGAGAACGTATATCGTAATCGTAGAGAATCGAGCTCTCTAAACCCACATCCCGAAAGCATCAGTACGCCGTATGTCTACGTCCATAACGGTTCATGTCTCAGAGGCGTGAAAAAAGATGGAGAAAATTAGGATGTTAGGTAATCTGATCTTAGTACTTTTCATGATATTTCTATTATACTAAATTTTGCTCAACTGACATGTTACCGATTTTTCCATCTGTATTCCTCACCGAATCTCGTACTCGCAGTTGCCAGTATTGTCGACAAGGGCTCCAAAGTATATCATCTTATTTATTACCACAGAGTAATACGTAAAATGTCTGTGGTTATCATTTGCTTGGTCTAGAATCATAATTTTCGTTTTGTTGTAATTTACCTACACTTAAACCATGATCAGAGCTTATGTTTGAAATTAGTCAGCAGGTGTTTGAGCTAATCCTTGCTTGCTGCAACTAAATTGTGTCATCTACAGTTCTCAAGCTAGAAATCTTGGTTCCGCCTAGAGCCACACCACTCTGTTACCCCAACATCCGTCGCATCACATGTTCACTATAGAGGATTTGTGACAGAAGACAGCCCTGGGTGACGCCTTCGCAAACTTTACATTTGTTTTTTTCACACATATCATGAACTAAATATACATATAATTCTCTGTACGAGGTATTAAATTGAAGAACATAAAAATTTCTAAACGAAACATTTTAGCCATTAAATAATGTGTTTCATTTTTAGTGAGCTGTATGCCGGAGAGATCAAATTTGAAATATAGGACCCTGCTTGTTGGCGATGTAACTAAAAGAATATTTGATTGAGAAAATTAGTATTTCGCGGATAGTTGACGGCATTGCCAAGAAAGAAGCCGGCTTTACTTTTAATAAACAAAATTCAAGGTAAACGCCCTAAAAAAGTAATTAATGGAGAAAATGTTGCACAGGACAATACATGGCATGTAGTTAATACAATTGCCTAGGCACAAACTTGCTATAGTTTTAATGAAAATTATACAGGGTCATTGATGATTACCGAAAATGTAAAATTAATTGATAAATAAAAGTTTGGCAAACAAGGAAGGAAGTTTTGTAAAAATACTTTTAAAGAATTATATTTTAATTAGACAAATTAGAAAATTTACCCGTTCATCGATTGATTTTTCTCTACCCTCTTGACCTATAGAATCGAAAAAAGCCCTTACGATACGTCATACCAATTTTTTTTCTATTGAGTTTTATTGTTATTACCCACCATCTTAAGTAAAATATGTTGAAAAATTAATAATAATAATTATAATTAATATGAAGAAACATGTATCTGAAATAAATCATCAGAACTTTTTTTGCAATAAATTACATGGTGTGTATTATTGTCTACACAATATACACAAAATTGTGGGGCTTGGCCACACAATTATATTTTTGCAAAAAGTAACATTAATTTTGAGTGTAAGAAAATTTTGAAATCAGAGTTAGAAAGCCCTTGAAAGACAATAACTTGAAAGACCCCATTTTTTGGCGAAATGTTCAGTGTCCACACAATTATTGCCGCACCTGTGTGTGTGTGTGTGTGTGTGTGTGTGTGTGTGTGTGCGTAGGTCTTGCAATAATTGTGTGGACACACACCACTCTATAACCATACTTGTGTGGCCTTTGCTAATTGTGTGGCCATACACATGGCCACACAATTTAAAACCTATTTCTACAGCATCTATGTGGCCTCCCCACCCTATATCTGTCGATTTCTGGAAATGGCCACACAAGAATAGTAAAAATTTGGTGTGTATAATCTCAGAAATTTCACCAAATTGTGTGGCCTTGTACAGTGCTGCCCCCAGCGGAAATATATATTATACTGCTATTATTTCCATTTCTTCGTGTGTATTCAAGATGTGTGTTACATATGTCTTTTATGTGGCCCTACCAGTTTTATTGAATTGGTGGGTGAGTATTTAGTAGGTCGTACTACTATTAATAGAACATTATTATAAATGAAATAAGATCATGTTTTATTTGTATAAACGGACTTTTTTTAATCAAATATTATTGATATTATTTATTTATTCTTTTATTAACTGCATTTCATCTAGGTAAGCTTTTTCTTTTTTTATAATAATTTGAAGAAAAAAAAAGGAATATATCAACATAAATGTGAATACACAGTATGTTCATGATTTGTGTAACGGAGAGGGAAAATTGTCATATTACGTTTTAGAAATTAACTTTATTAGCTAGAGGATTAGAAATTTGCTTATGGAAAAAATAATATTCACATAATAAAAAGCAAAATTTAAAATACATGATTCCAAAAAGATAAGAAATGTTAGATAAACTCAACTTTGTAGATAAGTCAATACCAAGTTTTGGAAAGATGATCAAAATTTTAAAAAGTCGAAATTTTTATTTAAATATATTTTAAAACAATAAAAGGTCTTGGCAAAAAAAATGAAAGGATTCTGGAGAATACGATGCTGGACTGTCGCTTTTGAGAACGTATATCTTAGAGAGTCGAGCTCTCTAAACCCACATCCCGAAAGCATCAGTACGCCATATGTCTACATCCATGACGGTGAGAAGTGTGTCAGAAGCGTGAAAAAAGATGGAGAAAATTAGGGCGTTAAGGTAACTAGATCTTAGTATGTTAGATTTTTTGACAAAAATTTGATGGGCTTCTTATATACATATTTTCTTTTTCTATTAGCTTATCCTGGACACCACTTATAAAACGGTGCATCACAATCCCGTTTTTTTCTACGACTGTCATTGAAAATAGACTTTTCATCCTCTGAGAACAAAAGTTGCCCACTCAGCCCAAAGAATTTCTCTTTAGAAACAATGTGCTTGAGGTTTAATAATAAAACAATAATAAAAATCAGTAGTGCTCTTTTGTCAATTTTGCTGCAGTCGTAAAAAATGGTGTGTATATTTCGAACGGAAAGTACGCATGCCAACTTTTCATGATTGCAATATGCAGCAATATTCATGCCTAAGCTGCAATAGACCACTTTCCGCTCTTAATATGCAAATAGTCATTATTTGAATAACTTAGAGTAATGAAATTTAGAATACAGTTCTTATAAAGCTTCTAAACTAGTCATATTATAAAGAAATTGTGATAATCAAATACTTGTTTCTATACATTTCTTTCGCTTGGGATTCAGCCGTTATACAGGGTGGGGAACAGTGCTTCGGACTTCGATATTTTGAGTTCTACGATAGCTAGAAATAAAAAAAAAATGCAAGTAAACTAGATAAAAAAGTCTAAAACCAGAATATACAGGGCGAGCCAAGACAAAATTACAGGATCAAGTGCCTTTTTTTAAATGGAATGTACGTATATCAGTACATTTTTTGAAGCCTCGTTCTATTCTCTATTCATTCCTATATTATTATTGGCTATCTGCCAACCACTTGAATGTAATGAATTTTTTTGTTGAAATAATGCCATCTGCAGATGCATATTGAAAAAATCACCAGTCACAATTGGGTTGTTGCACTAAGTTAAAATTTGAGGAGAATCTATGTTAAACAATAACAATTATTCATAAAAAATCATTAGAAACATGTAGAAGTTGAAAAGAAAGTCTTATAATATTATAATATTAATTACAAAAACACATGCATTTAAAACGGAGATGACATAACAACGGCAGTCTGTAGAGAAGTTAGTTATAAAATGACGACAAACAGGTACTAATTTAGAAACTCGCTGATAGCGACGGAGAAAAAAGACAATCACGACAGTTTAATTTGACATATGGATAAATATAAGTTCAGATAGTGTTTTCTGCCGTACTGTGTAAATAATACCACCAATTCACCAGAAAAACTGTTGTGTCCCAATAATAAACGCTGAACGTAATAATGAATGATTCGAAGCCACCAGAGAAGGACCAAGTCTTCTTATTGTGGAGACCATTTCAATGTCAAGTAAAGTAACAAATTACAATATATTCTAAGCGTTTTATTTGTGGTAAGTTGTATCTTAATGTAGGAATTTGATTTTTAATATGGGTTTCTGTTGTAGGAAAAACGGCCGCATTACAAGACTTGAGTGGCGTTCTAGCTGTTACAAATTTAAATTACCCGCCAAACTGGTGGATAAAACAGGGTGTATTACTGTATTCGATTAGAATGTTATTCATGCTTTGACTTCCTAAATATCTGCTTTTATGTATTTTATCTAGTTTATGTTGGAATAAAGTGCAGTTGTTTTTGTTACCTATTGATTATTTATGAAGCTCCCTAGACGTCCCATAATACTAGGATGATCAATAAATTAAGAAAGGAAATTTAAAAACTCGTCGTTGAAAAACTATATGAAACAAACTGTGAAAGTCGTCTAAAGTCGGTGAACAAAATCAGTCGGAAATGGCTACGAATGCGTTGGATTTTAGTTATAAATGCCCTTTGAATTATGTGTGTTATAAATACATATCATTGTTTATTGCTTAGATAGATACTATAGCATAAAGTATACTTACCTATTTATTATTTTTTTGTTTAATACAGATCTTTCTTGATATCTTCGTAAGTCTCATTCTGACTCTTCTTAGAAGTGAGTATCAATGGATAATAAATAATTTCTTTATTAGATAAACTTATTTTGTTGTTTTCAGTTAGATACGCATGTATATAGTTAATAGGAAATAAAACAATGAAAAGGAAATATTTAATAAAATACAAAGTATAGTTAACAAATTGATCTAAATTAAATAATAAAATACATATTAGACATATTATGTAATATTAATAAGATAAGATAAAGGAAGTTCTTGCAGAAATTACAATAGTTTGTACTGTCTATAGCAGTTGTAACGTAAGTACCTTGCAGCTTTTGCACTTCCAACCATTGCAATGTCAAAACGATCGTCTCTTTTTAAAAATTCGCTGACCATAAATATATCTACCGCAAGTAGAATGTCAGAATTAGCTTTTACAGATACACTGCCTTAGTCGTTTTGTAAAAAAATATTAACAATAACTGCAAACATCAATCAGTGCTAGCTAAACGTCAAATTTATTTTTGACATATATTTTCTTGTCAGCAATGTCAACTTATTCGTCTTCATCTGTTCTGCTTATAAGTTCACATCTAACTGCCGTTATGTCACTGCCGTTTTCGCGGCACATTCAAATAGTCGAAGTTTAACACTTTTTTAAAATATGTTGCGCTAAGAAATTTTCTTCCAAATTAAATATATAACTAAATGAAGTCCTCCACTACCATATTTCACCATTTTTGAAAATTCGTCAACAACCCAATTATGGGTTTTAAGAGAAACTTATGTGAATGCTAGTTATGAGATATCTGATTAGTGTTTTTGAATCATTGTTACTTCGTAAAAATGTACAGGGTGGCCAAAAATTATTTTTCAATTAAGAACTTTTTAAATTGAATTTTATCGGTTTTTTCAAATGGAACACCCTGTATATTTTTCGACGATGTGATGAAGAAATGAAAAACGAACATTTTTTGTGAATACTTCCCTAGGCCTAATTGCAACCATTTTTGTTTTATTGAGCAATAAGTATAAAATCTGAGAAAAACTTTAAGAATAGAGTTTTCTTCAAATAATTCATTAGAAAAAATTATAAAAAGTGCTCAGTTTGCTCATTTTCATCGACATACTATGCGCTTTTGAAATGAGGTTTCTACTGATCCTAAAATTGTCGGTGTGATAGATCTAAAAGGAGTTATTATCGTTTCCTTCATATTTTGTACTATTGTTGGTGTGTCTTTATAAACAATTTCCTTCACATATCCACATAAAAAGAAATCCATTTTTGTAAGATCTGAGGATCCAGCAGGCCATTTAGCGGGTCCATTTTTTCCTATCCATTGAAATGGGTAGGTATTATTTAAGTGATCTCTAACTGAATTTTAATAATGTGGTGGAGCACCATCTTGCTGAGACCACATCCCATTTCAAATCATTTCAAGAAGATTTACCAATAATTGTGGCAGATAGTTTTCAAGAAGATGAAGATAAATAGCTCCAGTCAATGTTCCATCAAAAAAATGTAGCCCTATTACATGTTCTCTAATAATTCCTCTCCAAACGTTTATAGACCATTTGTGCCGGTTATCAACTTGCCTAAAAAAGTGAGGATTTTCCGAAGCATAATAATGGAAATTGTGCCTATTAACAAATTCATTTTTATGAAAAGTTGCCTCATCAGTGAATAAAACATTATGAAAGAAGGTGACATCTTGCATTTTTTCTCTGGCCCCATTACAAAACTGTAGACGCCTTTGAAAATCGTCATCAGATAATTCCTGGTGCATTTGAATATGATATTCCTACTAACGAGCACACTTCTCTCTGACTAATATGAGGATTCTCAACCGTTGCCAGTACCACAGAAAACGCATTTTCTTCATTCACAACACGTTTTATTCGTTCACTTTTTTTATATTCGACATTTTCAGTTTCCAGAAATCTATCGAGAAGGTTTTGGAAGCTGCTAACATCAGGAATTTCTTCAGAATACCTTTGCTTATAAATTCTACTAACAAGCAAACAATTTCTGTCCGACTACCCCAAAACAAAAGTCAGGTCTACCAGTTCCGCTTTATCAAAATTCATTTTGTAAAACTCGAAATATTTTAAATTTAATACAAATGATAACTGACGACTGATAAGTGTGATAAATGTTCATTTGTACAAGACAATTCATACCAAACTGAGCAAAAAAAAATTACAAAAGACTATTACAGTAAGGGACCAGTGAAATACTATTTACCCACTTCAATGGATTAGAAGAAATGGTCCCACTAAATGGTCTTATTTCAAAATTGCATAAAGACGTGTGTCAATCAAAATGGGCAACATTTAGCAAAATATACAGGGTGGGTGTTCTATTTGAAAAAATTGAGAAAATTCAATTTAAAAAGTTCTTAATTGAAAAATAATTTTTGGCCACCCTGTACATTTTTAGAAAGTAAAAATGATTCAAAAACAGTAATTAGATGTCTCATAACTGGCATTCACATAAGTTTCTCTTAAACCCCACAATTGTGACTTTGGTGATTTTTTCAATATATATTTCCAGATGGCATTATTTCAACAAAAAAATTCATTACATCCAAGTGGTTGGGAGATAGTCAATAATAATATAGGAATGAATAGTCTAGAAATTGGCTTAAATTTTACTGATATACATAGCATTCCATTAAAAAAAAATGCACTTGATCCTGTAATTTCGTCTTGGCTCGCCCTGTATATTCGAAAATAATTTCCGATCTTAGACTTTTTTATCTAGTTTACTTGTATTTTATTTTTAATTTCTAGCTATCGTAGAACTCGAGATATCGAAGTCCGACGCACTCTTGTCCCACCCTGTATAACAAAAGCCTTATAGTAATGAGAATAAATCTTTAAACGTAATTTGCCTGAATACTGTAAAATTGAAAGAAATATCGAACATTAGTGTGACAATTGTTTTAAAGAGTATGAATTGTCAAAAACCACAGCATTTAAAATTTTTTTTGATAAACAATCTATCAATATCCGAAGTTTTACAATTTAAATACAGGCATCCTACTACACACTAATCATAGAATAATGCAATACCTAATATGATATATATATATATATATATATATATATATATATAAACCATGTGACATTTATTTTAAAATAAAAAAAATTCCCTTCTAGCATAACGTAAGTAGTGTAATCTTAAAGTAGCAAAGGCAGGCGACGGAAAGTGCATAAATAAACATTTACAGATTTTTTAATATGAAAAACATGTACATGAATTACAGGGTGTGTATTATTGTCCACACAATATACACAGAATTGTGGGGCTTGGCCACACAATTATATTTTTGCAAAAAGTAACATTCATTTTGAGTGTAAGAAAATTTTGAAAATAGAGTTAGAAAGCTCTCGAAATGGTGAATATTGATTACGTAATAACTTGAAAGACCCCATTATTCGGCGAAATGTCCAGTGTCCACACAATTATTGCCGCACCTGTATGTGTGTGTGTGTGTGTGTGTGTCTGTGTCTGTGTCTGTGTCTGTGTCTGTGTCTGTGTCTGTGTCTGTGTCTGTGTCTGTGTCTGTGTCTGTGTCTGTGTCTGTGTCTGTGTCTGTGTCTGTGTCTGTGTCTGTGTCTGTGTCTGTGTCTGTGTCTGTGTCTATGTCTGTGTCTGTGTCTGTGTCTGTGTGTCTGTGTGTCTGTGTGTCTGTGTGTCTGTGTCTGTATGTGTGTGTGTGTGTGCATGTGTGTGTGTCTATGTCTGTATGTGTGCATGTGTTTGCGTATTCGTCAATGTACGTGACCTTGATCTGTGCATATTTGGTGTTTATATTGTGTCTTTATTCTGTGAATTGTATTAGTGTATTTATCCTGTATGCGAATTTTATTGTATTTTATGTTCTTCTACGTTACAAATAAAGAAAAAATTCAACAGCGTCTGACAAAGAAACAGTTGCTGTGCTTAAATGATCTAAGCATTATGCAGCTCTAAACTCAAATTGTTAGTTCAGATTATCCTGCGCGATTATCTCCACGTTTATATCATTGTCTACGTCCATAGTTGCATTCATTACACTATGCAAAAGTCTCAGTGAGGGAAAACGAACATTTTCTTGATTTCTAGCATAACCTAAATACCATAGAGTTGCAGCAACATGAGCACACGTTCCTATAGTTATAGCTCCGACTTTACATGTGCAGTAATAACCTAAAATAGGCTCTGCTTCATCTCCATTACCAACGTTGTACTCTTCGTTGAACGCGATCCAAATCTTATGCTTAGTAGCATTTCTAAATCTAGAAAAGTCTGATTCGAATAAATCCAGGCTCGTTAGTATTCTGGTCTATTTCAAAAGTAATATCTTGCTCATCTCCTTCCTGATCGAGTCTTAAAGAACTATCTTGAATATAAGATGGAGCTAAGTAGACTTAATATGTTCCGAATGTTGGTCCCTGCAAGTAATCTATATATATTATTGGAAATAACGGTACGTGCGCTGGGGTTAACTGAACCCAGCGGGCCCTTCTTCATCTAAGATTTTCGGCATCCACTCTTGCTCGAACAATATTAACTTCTTGGGCTCGGCTGAGCATTTTCTCTGCTAATTCAATATCTGCATTTGGCATAATAATGAGTCCGTAATATTTATTTAGAATTGCACCAGCAATGCGAAGAAAATCAGATAAGTTTGATAAGTTAATATTACGGCGAAGAATTTGAAAATGCCCCTTAAATGACCATTACGCGCTTGAAGAATCCACCTCGTTTTCGTTACCATACGTGTCTCATTTGGCTCTTCTGTAGAAAACTGATTCTGATTTCGATCTAAAAGTGATGGCATTTTTGTAAGCAATCATTTGCTGCATTCGATAATTACGGTCCTTGAATATCAAGTATGTATCCATCGGGAGCAACTATCATGGAGGGTTTGACTAAATGTTTACCCTTGTGCATACAATATGATAGACGCAAGACTCTGAAGCAAGTACTCTTCTCAATATCAAGATACGTACAATCGATGTAGACAATTGCTTTTGGATTATCTGGCATAGGATTATATAAATGATTCGCAATAGGTGTTACTTGCATTTGTATGTATTCCTCTCTATTAATAGCTTTAAAGCCTGGAGAAGAAACCTTGTCATAAGTGATTGCCTAACAGAAGTTATTGCCATACTTGTCGCTTGCCGGGAAGGGTAATGAAACATTATGCTTAAAAAGTCATCGCTAAGGCCTTGACTTAACTTGTATAGAAAACACAAAAGATCTTTTTTGCTCAGATATCAATGTCCACCTGGTACCGGTATCGGATCACAGTAAGTGAAGAAGTCGATAAAGTCGACTTAGCAAGGGAATAAAGCTTTTTAAACTCTTCATCGGATACTCCATGTTCGTTTTCATATTTACATTAATCACTACATCTTACTTCTGAACGCAGAGCTTGCAATAAAGATGACATATTATTACCTTTTATTATGTATGGTCTGTTAATGTATCTCAATCCTTCTATTAAAGGTTGCGTCAAGTATCCTCTATCGTCTAAATGATGATTACAAGTCACCACGAATTCAGGAAAATATATGTTTCTCTTTATAAAGATAGCTACTCTGCATTCTAATGATAATCGGTGAACATTGTTTTGCGCATTACTTATGAGACAAGGGATGGATCTAGATTGCGAAAATACATTCAATCTCATACACTGTGGGTTTCTCTCTAAGATCTGTTTTTCTTGACGAATTGTAAGAATGCAATTATGGCAAGCTCGTGTGTCAGCAGCAATTTCAGCAGGTGGGAAACCATTGTCAACACGTCTTGACACAGCTATCTCCCTTACAACGTCTTCATGACGTGAAAGTAACTCTGCAACACGTGAAATCTGTTGCCTATTGCAGATGTAGCGTATCCCGAACGGCATATATTACTGTAATATTATTCGTGATGCGATCATACCCAAACATAATAACCAATCGCTTAAAAAGTAGTCAATAATCAAATAACAATCCTCTATAGACAATAGCTCTATGTAGTCTAATAGCTATGACCATGTGGATTTATGAAAGCAGGTTAATACTAACAGGCACTCATTCACATGTATGCGAGTGTGTGCGTACGTCTTAATTATTATTTATGGACAAAACGTTGAACACTTACCTGCCTCTAAGACTCTCGGCATCGACTCTTACTTGATTAATATTATCTTCTTAGGCTTTATTATATTCAGGATACTTACGGAGCTTTCATATCTTGTGAGAATTTCATTTTCAATAGGACAGGATATTCGCAGAACATTCGCATCGGCTGGTGATTGCTTTCTCCACAGTCATTTGCAGGATAGTTTCGGAGGTTTCATACTTAGTGAGGATTTCTTCTTCAATAGTCCTTTTCAGGATAATTGAAGAACGTTCTTAATTTTTTGGCGATTGCTTCTCCAACGGTCCTTTTCAGGATAGTTCCAGAACATTCGCGTCAGGTGGAGATTGCTTCCTCCACAGTCCTTTTCAGGATAGCCACTAACATATTTAATAAATAAATCGCTTAGTTCAGGCACTTGTCCAGAAATTTTTAAAGAGTATATTGTAAAGCCAATTTATAAGGCAGGAGACAAGTTGATGCCTTTAAATTATAGGCCTATATCGCTAATAACAGCTATAGCAAAAATTTTTGAAATGACATTGAAAACAAGAATTATAAAATTTCTAAATAAACACAATGTGTTATCAACACAACAATATGGTTTTAGAGAAGGTAAGTCGACTGAACATGCAATCACCCAACTTACAAAAAAAATTTACGAAGCTGTCGACAACTCGAAACCTTCGCTATGTTTATTCTTAGACTTAGCGAAGGCTTTCGATACAATAAGCCACACGATATTACTGCAAAACCTATATGATGTGGGGATTAGAGGTACAGCACTTAAACTAATGCATAGCTACCTATCAAATAGGAAACAATGTGTGGAAATCAGCAACAATGAAAGCAATTTCGTAACAATTGAATATGGTGTACCGCAAGGAACCATACTAGGGCCCATATTGTTCATAATTTATCTCAACAATTTGTTTGAAATTAACACGGAGGGCAGTATCATCAGTTTTGCTGATGACACGGCCATTTTCTATAAAAATGATACCTGGAGCAACTTACGGGAAAAGGTACAGAATGACTTTAAGAATATAAAAGAGTGGTTTGATAATAAACTTCTTTCATTGAATTTTGAAAAACCAGTGTATGTACCTTTTACTTCGTACAGTTGTTTCCTATCACACTTTAAATCTCTAGAAATAAAAGACGATCAGCAAAATAAGTTTTTGATATCTTCCCAAACATGTCACAAATACCTAGGAATAACTATCGATTGTCACCTAAGATGGGATAAGCAAATAAATTGCATTAACGAGAAACTAAGAATACACATCCATCTTTTTAAATTTCTTAAACAAGTATTAGATATTAAACATTTAAAAATAATTTATACGGCCCTTGTAGAACCTCACATTAAATATGGCATAATAGGTTGGGGAGGTGTTTTGAATGTACATTTAAATAAATTAGAATTGACACAAAAGAGAATATTGAAAATAATGTACAACAAAGAATATACCTATCCCACTGATAATTTATATAGAGAAGCGTCAATTATGGATCCACGTCAGTTATTTTTTTTCAGTCTCTCTGTGATGCAATACTCTGAAAGTAAAAATATTTTACAACATGAATATAACACCAGACATAGTACCAGCTAAACAAATATGCAAAACAATCGGGCAACGATCTTATGTATTCTTGGCACCTAAGGCATTTAATTTTATACCTGAAACATTAAAAAGAATATTAAATAAAAAACTGTTTAAGAAATATGTAAAAAAAATTATATTAGAAACTCCCAGAATTGAAATACACAAATTATTAAATTTAAAAAATACTTAAAAGGAAGCTGAACAAATGTGATACTTACCAAATTTAGAAAATGATATGCCCGATCAACCGACCATACAGTACCAAAATTGAGAAGCAGAGTATTACCTATACTCCTTTCTTATTATTTTTGTTATTGTCATAAATAGGACATTTTAAACATTTATTATTTCCTTTTTTATTCTTATACTAACTTGTACATTTTTTATACCCCTTGCTACATTTTAAACATTTATTATTCCCTTTTTATTCTTACATTAATTTGTAAATTTTTATACCCCTTGTTACTGTCACATTCAAGGTTTGATTGACCTTCTGTGATTTCTTTTCATGTTTATTTGTATTTAGATTAAGTGCTGCCTTGTATTTATATTCTTATCACAAATAAACATATATTATTATTTTTTTTTTTTGTTCAAAACCAGTCACCCTTCTCTGTGGCTCCGACCCTCACAGAGGGGTGCTGGTAGTACCGGCAGCCACTCCCCACACCCGTGGGGTAAGTGACTACTGGGTCCGGGAATCGTGTGCCCTGAGCAGACGTAATGAACCGAGGATGACGGCCTTCTGTATTCTGCCGGCTAAGACCTCTGCCGAATTTCGGCATGCCGGTATGATCTTAAGTTCTGAAAGCAGTGTGTGTCTCGTTCCACTGAGGGCTCCTATAATCAGTACCACTATCTTAACAGTATGGTCTGGATACAGTCTGCGGAGTTCGAAGAGCAGATCTCGATATTTTGTCCGTTTTTCCTCCTCCTTCAAGACAATGTTGTTCTCCGCGGGAGCCGAGAACTCCACGACAAACATTGTCTTGAGTTGATGGTCGAGGAGTACTACGTCAGGCTTGTTGGCTTGTATTTGCCTGACGGTGGGAAAAGAGTAGTTCCAATAAATTAGACACTTCTCATTTCCCACAACGGACTCAATATCCCCCGGAGCGTAAGGCAGCACTGGTGTCTCGTCTATCCCATACGAGTGCCTTAGGTGATAATAAAGCACTCGTAATGCTCCGTCGTGCCTCTGGATATAGGCCGAGACTGCATATGTCGGACAAGCCGACAACAGGTGCATTAAAGTCTCTGGCGCCCTGCGGCAGGCCCTGCAGCTGACATCAGGGACCTCTATACCCATGACACGACTACGATAGACGAGGGTATTAAATACACCATCCTGGCAAGCCATTATGAAACCCTCGGTCTCAGACTTCAGCCCGGCTGACCTTAAGAAGGCAAAGGTCAGCCTTTCGGATAAGCCAAGGTTCTCTATATTTTTATAGAAAACTCCATGCATTGGCTTATCCGTGTGAAGCTGCAGAAAGATGTTGTGTTCTGCAGCTTTAATTTGGGCTTTTCGTCGAGCAGGTTCCAACTCGGTGACAGAGTCGGGATTTACCCGCTCGACGTCGAAGAAGAGACCAAGTTCATCGGCTGCTCTTTGTGCTGCCTTAAACAAAAAGGCTCCTATTCCTGCACTTTCATGGTCTCGGACCATGCAGAGGAGGGGATCCGAACTCCTGATGACCTTACAGGCTCCATCCAGAACCATCCTATTATGGAGACTCTCCAAACTCAAGAGTCCACGGCCTCCCCGATGTCGTGGGAGGTATAGTCGTGGAACGGACGATTTAGGATGCAAACTTCTATTGAGATGCATCTTCTTGCGGGTTCCTACGTCGAGTTGACGCAACTCCTCTCGAGTCCATTTCACTACTCCAAAGGAGTAGAGTAGGATCGGAACGGCAAGCATGTTGGTAGCAGACACCTTGTTCTTCCCCGACAGTTCTGAGGACCAGATCTGTCGGAGTCGGTGCTGATACTTGCCGCGGAGAGCGTTTTTCACTACACCCACTTCTTGGGTGGAGCGTTGATCGACACCCAAGTAAGTGTACGACTCTCCGGCATCTAGATGATGTAAGATGCTTCCGTCAACGAGTTGCGCGTCCTCTCCGTAGTTCCCGCATCGTCCTCTCTTGAGATGGACCAGTGCACATTTGTCCAACCCGAACTCCATACCGACAGCCTGCGTGTACTCCTGTACCACCCTGAGGGACTGGTGTAGGTCCCTCTCTCCGGAGGCATAAAGTTTAAGGTCATCCATGTAAAACAGATGGGTGACCTTATGCCTCCTATCGCCGGGGGTACCGCAGTTGTATCCACGGGTTTTCCGGAGCGAAACGGATAATGGCAGTCGTGAGATGCAAAACAGAAGGGGGCTGAGGGAGTCTCCCTGAAATACTCCCCTTCTGAATGTTACCGACTCCGTCTGAACTCTATCGTTACCCGATGTAATGGTAAAGCGAGTCCTCCAGAGCGGCATCAGTTCTTCGATGCATCTCACTACGGGACCGGGTACCGCAAGACATCGGAGCAAGTGAACAATAAGCTCATGTGATGTCATATCAAATGCCTTGCAGTAGTCGATCCAGGCCATGAAGAGGTTCCGCTTATACTGCACGGAGTCCTGCGTGACACATCTGTCAATCAACAGGTTCTCCTTGCAGCCAGCGACACCTCTCTTCGACCCTCGTTGCTCATATATCCGTTCGTAAACCGGTTCAACTGCGTGGAGCACTCGCATGTACAAGATGCGCGTAAACACCTTGTAACATGCGTTTAAACAGGTTATCGGTCGGTAGTTCCTTGGGTTGGACAAATCTCCGTTCAGCACTGTCCGCCCTTCAACCACCCAAGAAGGAATTTGCTGCTCCCCATTTAGCCAGGCATTAAAAATTCTGGCCAAATGGTGGTGGGTGCTCGGTAACTTTTTCCACCAAAAGTTATTTATCCCATCGGGACCTGGAGCAGCAAAGTTCTTAGAGCCATCGAGAGCTCTTCGAACCTCTTCTGGGGTTATTGGTTGGCACACTTCCTGTGGTTGTTGAAACCTTTGACAAAAGGTTTCAAAGTGTGCAAGGGCCGGAGAGTCTCTGCAACCGAGAAAAGCGTTGAGCAGCGGCATACACGGCACAGTTTATGTGCCAGATGTCAGCCCGTTCTGGAAGCGCTTCACGAAGTTCTTCATCCACTCTGGCCAGATCTCGTGGCCTGGGGGCTTTTATGTGGTGTAGCCCCCGCCTGGTACTGAGGCCCTCTGGTATTGGTGGAACGGCAGGGACTGCATCCTCAACCAGTTCATTCGGTGGACCTTCGGCCACCTCATTCACCGGCTGAGGGGCAGCTCTCACGTAGCCCCTGCGACGAAGGTGGGATACATAATCACGCAGGTTTTGTGGCGTGAAGGCGCTGTGCTCTGGGTGCCTTGCACACCACAGAACATGCATTCGCCCCATCGCGCGGGCTCACTGCTTTCGTAGCACTGCATAAGTTCGTCTCTCAGTTCATCTGTCCACTCAAAACGTCCTTGTTCATCGCGGTCGTCAACAATGGGCTGTCGATCTTGTTGGGCCCCACCACCTTGCCCTTGACCCCTATCCGCACGGGGTCGATCGTGGGGGCCCTGTCTTCGGCCAACAGGAACCGGAAGATTGAGCTTGTGGGTGGTTAGCCCAGCAAGCCCACGACCGACACCAGAAGGGAAGATTCTTTCCCCTCCCGGATGCGCAAGGGCTGCCGGTTCGATTTTGCATCCCCAGCTGGAGTAAGTGGTGGCGCTACTCACCAAAGGCTAGATGGATGACGGTTTGCCCCTCCTGCTTATGCTTATGCTTATTATTATTATTTTTTTTTTTTTTTTTTTTTCGGGTTGCCCGCTGCCGGACAGGACTTCCGTGGCCTCCGACACCTCACGGTAGCCGCGCCGGCGAATTCCTTGCAGCCACTCTCCACGACCTGTGGAGTTAGTGACTGCAAATACCTAAATCGTGTGCTCTAAGTAGACGAAGGGACCCCAAGATAACCGCCTTCTGCATCTGGCCTGCCAACCATTCTGCCGAATTCTGACAGGCCGGTATGATCTTCAATTCTGAGAGCAGCGAAGGCTTCATCCCTCCGAGTACGCCGATTATTAGGACGACCATCTTGACAGAGTAGTCCGGGTACAGCACTTGGAGCTCATACCGGAGATCACGATATTTGGTCCGTTTTTCCCCCTCCTTCAAAGCGATGTTTGTCTCAGCAGGTGCTGAGAATTCAATTACAAACATCACTTTGTTCTGATGGTCGAGGAGGACTATGTCAGGCTTGTTGGCTTGAATTAGCCTGGCGGTCGGGAACGAGTAGTTCCAATAAATTCGGCACCTCTCGTTCTCGACAACGGACTCAATATCTCCGGGGATGTAAGGCAGCACTGGTGTTTGGTCTACCCCATACGAGTGCCGTAGATGGTAGTATAGCACTCGTAAAGCCGCGTTATGGCGGTGGATGTAGGCCGAAATCGCGTATACCGGGCATGCTGAAAGCAAATGCATAAGCGATTCCGGCGCCTGACGGCAGGTCCTACAGTTGGTATCAGGGACCTCTACACCCATTACGCGGCTCCGGTAGACCAAGGTGTTTATTACACCATCCTGACAGGCCACAATGAATCCCTCGGTCTCTGACTTAAGCCCAGCTGACCTTAAAAAGGCGAATGTCAGCCTAGTCGATAAACCCAGTGTTTCCATGTTTTTGTAGAATACACCGTGCATGGGTTTATCGACATGCTGCCTAAACAGACTCTCCTGTTCGGCAGCTTTTATTTGGGCTTTCAGACGAGTTGGCTGAAGCTCAGTGACTGACTCTGGGTCAGCACCGCGCCGGCCGCCTCGTCTGACGTCGAATACGAGACCGAGTTCATCTGCGGCTCTTTTTGCTGCCTTAAACAATCCTGCGCCAACCCCTGCGATTTCGTGGTCTCTCACTAATAGCAGGAGCGGATCCGAGCTCCTGAGGATGTTACATGCCATACTCAGTACTACTCTGCCGTGCATACACTCCAGACCCAAGAATCCTCGGCCCCCCCGATGACGTGGGAGGTAAACACGAGGAACGGACGATCTAGGATGAATACTCCTATGGATGTTCATCATCTTGCGGGTGTCTCTGTCTAGTTGGCGCAGCTCATCTACTGTCCATTTTACTACCCCAAAGGAGTAGAGCAGAACAGGAACGGCAAACATGTTAGTAGCAGACGCCTTATTCTTCCCCGAAAGTTCGGACGACCAAATCTTTCGGAGTAGACGTCTGTACTTGCCGCGGAGAGATTCCTTTATTTGTTGCACATCCTGGATGTGATGTTGTTGCACACCCAGGTATGTGTAGGTCTCTCCGGCATCCAGATGTCTTAGGATGCTTCCGTCTGCGAGCTGCGCGTCCTCAGAAAATTCCCCGCATCGCCCTCTCTTGAGGTGGACGACCGCGCACTTGTCCAACCCGAACTCCATACCAATGGCCCGCGTGTACTCCTCGACCACCCTTAGAGCATTTTGAAGTTCACGCTCTCCGGAGGCATACAGTTTCAGGTCATCCATATAGAATAAATGAGTGACCTTATGCCTCCGGTTGCTGGGTGGTCCACAGTGGTACCCGCGAGTTTGGCGGAGTTCAACAGATAACGGCAGCAGTGAGATGCAAAAGAGGAGGGGACTCAGAGAATCTCCCTGGAATACTCCTCTTCTGAATGCCACCTGCTCTGTTATTATTATTATTATTATTATTTTTCTTTTTTTTTTTTTTTTGTAAAAGCCAGTCACCCTTTAAACTCTGTGGCTCCGACACTCACAGAGGGGAGCTGGTAGTACCGGTAGCCACTCCCCACGTCCGTGGGGTGAGTGACTACTGGGTCCGCGAATCGTGTGCCCTGAGCAGACGTAATGAACCGAGGATGACGGCCTTCTGCATTCTGCCGGCTAAGATCTCCGCCGAATTTCGGCATGCCGGTATGATCTTAAGTTCAGAAAGCAGTGTGTGTCTCGTTCCACCGAGGGCTCCTATAATCAGTACCACTATCTTAACAGTATGGTCTGGATAGAGTCTGCGGAGTTCGAAGAGCAAATCTCGATATTTTGTCCGTTTTTCCTCCTCCTTCAAGACAATGTTGTTCTCCGCGGGAGCCGAGAACTCCACGACAAACATTGTCTTGAGTTGGTGGTCGAGGAGGACTATGTCAGGCTTGTTGGCTTGTATTTGCCTAACTGTGGGAAAAGAGTAGTTCCAATAAATTAGACACTTCTCATTTCCCACAACGGACTCAATATCCCCCGGAGCATAAGGCAGCACTGGTGTCTCGTCTATCCCATACGAGTGCCTTAAGTGATAATAAAGCACTCGTAATGCTCCGTCGTGCCTCTGGATATAGGCCGAGACTGCATATGTCGGACAGGCCGACAACAAGTGCATTAGAGTCTCTGGCGCCCTGCGGCAGGCCCTGCAGCTGACATCAGGGACCTCTATACCCATGACACGACTTCGATAAACGAGAGTGTTAAATACACCATCCTGGCAAGCCATTATGAATCCCTCGGTCTCAGACTTCAGCCCGGCTGACCTTAAGAAGGCAAAGGTCAGCCTTTCGGATAAGCCAAGATCTTCTATATTTTTATAGAAGACTCCATGCATTGGCTTATCCGTATGAAGCTGCAGAAAGATGTCGTGTTCTGCAGCTTTAATTTGGGCTTTTCGCCGAGCAGGTTCCAACTCGGTGACAGAGTCGCGATTTACCCGCTCGACGTCGAAGGAGAGACCAAGTTCATCGGCTGCTCTCTGTGCTGCCTTAAACAAAAACGCCCCTACCCCTGCATTTTCATGGTCTCGGACCATGCAGATTATTATTATTATTATTATTATTATTATTATTATTATTATTATTATTATTATTGTTATTATTATTATTATTATTATTATTTTTTTTTTTTTTTTTTTTTTTTTTTTTTTTTTTTTTTTTTTTTTGTAAAAGCCAGTCACCCTTTAAACTCTGTGGCTCCGACACTCACAGAGGGGAGCTGGTAGTACCGGTAGCCACTCCCCACGCCCGTGGGGTGAGTGACTACTGGGTCCGCGAATCGTGTGCCCTGAGCAGACGTAATGAACCGAGGATGACGGCCTTCTGCATTCTGCCGGCTAAGACCTCTGCCGAATTTCGGCATGCCGGTATGATCTTAAGTTCTGAAAGCAGTGTGTGTCTCGTTCCACCGAGGGCTCCTATAATCAGTACCACTATCTTAACAGTATGGTCTGGATAGAGTCTGCGGAGTTCGAAGAGCAAATCTCGATATTTTGTCCGTTTTTCCTCCTCCTTCAAGACAATGTTGTTTTCCGCGGGAGCCGAGAACTCCACGACAAACATTGTCTTGAGTTGGTGGTCGAGGAGGACTATGTCAGGCTTGTTGGCTTGTATTTGCCTGACTGTGGGAAAAGAGTAGTTCCAATAAATTAGACACTTCTCATTTCCCACAACGGACTCAATATCCCCCGGAGCATAAGGCAGCACTGGTGTCTCGTCTATTTCATACGAGTGCCTTAAGTGATAATAAAGCACTCGTAATGCTCCGTCGTGCCTCTGGATATAGGCCGAGACTGCATATGTCGGACAGGCCGACAACAAGTGCATTAGAGTCTCTGGCGCCCTGCGGCAGGCCCTGCAGCTGACATCAGGGACCTCTATACCCATGACACGACTTCGATAAACGAGAGTGTTAAATACACCATCCTGGCAAGCCATTATGAATCCCTCGGTCTCAGACTTCAGCCCGGCTGACCTTAAGAAGGCAAAGGTCAGCCTTTCGGATAAGCCAAGATCTTCTATATTTTTATAGAAGACTCCATGCATTGGCTTATCCGTATGAAGCTGCAGAAAGATGTTGTGATGATTATTATTATTATTATTATTATTATTATTATTATTATTATTATTATTATTATTATTATTTTTTCCCCTTCTCAGGTGTTCCTGGTTTGTCTGCTGTAATCGGGTACATGGTACCAAGATCACAACATTGACTAGTCACTCCCAAGGAATGATCTCACGATACCAGCTGTATGGAGAATTACTGCTTTTTGCATTCTCGGGTATATAGTGGGGTCAATACCAATCTTTTGTAGCGATGTTTTTAGGTTTTTAGGTATTACTCCGAGCGCAGATAGTATTACAGGGACTATGGTGACCTTCCTCATATTCCACATATCCAAAATTTCGTTTTTTAAGTCACTGTAGTGCGATATTTTCTCCTCATATTTCTCCGTCATATTTCTTGTATTCGGGATCGAGAAGTCAATGATCAATGTTTCCATTTGTTGTTTGTCTATGACGGCTATATCTGGGCGATTGTGTAGAACCGTGACGTCCGTTATTATGGCTCTGTCCCAGTAGATTTTATACCGTTCGTTCTCTTCAACTGGGTTCGGGTTGTATCTGTAGTAGGGAGTCTGAGAGTCATGATGTATTCCGCATATTTTTAGAATTTCCAGGTATACTATCATGGCTGCGGCATTGTGACGTGCCAAATATCGAGTTGGTGCGAGTTCCCCACATCCAGAGATTATGTGGTCTATATTTTCAGTTTGTAGGTTGCATTTTCGATATTTGTCCGTTTCAACCCGTTCCTTCATTATGTGAATTTCGTAATTCCTGGTTCTTATTATTTGGTCCTGTATACCCAGTACGAACCCCTCTGTCTCAGGAAACAAAGTCCCTCGCCGAAGCCATTCAAGTGATGCCTGATGGTCTATTCCATCTCCTTGGATTGAGTTCCAATAGCGTCCGTGTAGTTCCTTCCCGGCCCATCTGTCTAGTTTTGCGTCATTGTGGTCAATATTATTTAAAGGTGAGTATTCCATATTATTCAATTTTAGTGGAGTGTCTGTATCTGCATGAATGATAGCTGCATGGATGGGTGAATGTTATTATTATTATTATTATTATTATTATTATTATTATTATTTTTTTTTTAGCTAGCTAAAAACCAGTCACCCTTCTCTGTGGCTCCGACCCTCACAGAGGGGAGCTGGTAGTAACGGTAGCCACTCCCCACGCCCGTGGGGTGAGTGACTACTGGGTCCGTGAATCGTGTGCCCTGAGCAGACGTAATGAACCGAGAATGACGGCCTTCTGCATTCTGCCGGCTAAGACCTCTGCCGAGTTTCGGCATGCCGGTATGATCTTAAGTTCCGAAAGCAGTGTGTGTCTCGTTCCACCGAGGGCTCCTATAATCAGTACCACTATCTTAACAGTATGGTCTGGATACAGTCTGCGGAGTTCGAAGAGCAGATCTCGATATTTTGTCCGTTTTTCCTCCTCCTTCAAGACAATGTTGTTCTCCGCGGGAGCCGAGAACTCCACGACGAACATTGTCTTGAGTTGATGGTCGAGGAGTACTACGTCAGGCTTGTTGGCTTGTATTTGCCTGACGGTGGGAAAAGAGTAGTTCCAATAAATTAGACACTTCTCATTTCCCACAACGGACTCAATATCCCCCGTAGCGTAAGGCAGCACTGGTGTTTCGTCTATCCCATACGAGTGCCTTAAATGGTAGTAAAGCACTCGTAATGCTCCGTCGTGCCTTTGGATATAGGCCGAGACTGCATATGTCGGGCAAGCCGACAGCAAGTGCATAAGAGTCTCTGGCGCCCTGCGGCAGGCCCTGCAGCTGACATCAGGGACCTCTATACCCATGACACGACTACGATAGACGAGGGTGTTAAATACACCATCCTGGCAAGCCATTATGAATCCCTCGGTCTCAGACTTCAGCCCGGCTGACCTTAAGAAGGCAAAGGTCAGCCTTTCGGATAAGCCAAGGTTTTCTATATTTTTATAGAAAACTCCATGCATTGGCTTATCCGTGTGAAGCTGCAGAAAGTTGTTGTGTTCTGCAGCTTTAATTTGGGCTTTTCGCCGAGCAGGTTCCAACTCGGTGACAGAGTCGCGATTTACCCGCTCGACGTCGAAGGAGAGACCAAGTTCATCGGCTGCTCTCTGTGCTGCCTTAAACAGAAAGGCTCCTACCCCTGCATTTTCATGGTCTCGGACCATGCAGAGGAGGGGATCCGAACTCCTGATGACCTTACAGGCTCCATCCAGAACCATCCTATTATGGAGACTCTCCAAACTCAAGAGTCCACGGCCTCCCCGATGTCGTGGGAGGTATAGCCGTGGAACAGACGATTTAGGATGCAAACTCCTATTGAGATGCATCTTCTTGCGGGTTCCTACGTCGAGTTGACGCAACTCTTCTTGAGTCCATTTCACTACTCCAAAGGAGTAGAGAAGGATCGGAACGGCAAGCATGTTGGTAGCAGACACCTTGTTCTTCCCCGACAGCTCTGAAGACCAGATCTGTCGGAGTCGGTGCTGATACTTGCCGCGGAGAGCATTTTTCACTACACTCACTTCTTGGGTGGAGCGTTGCTCGACACCCAAGTAAGTGTACGACTCTCCGGCATCTAGATGATGTAAGATGCTTCCGTCCACGAGCTGCGCGTCCTCTCCGTAGTTCCCGCATCGTCCTCTCTTGAGATGGACCAGTGCACATTTGTCTAATCCGAACTCCATGCCGACAGCCTGCGTGTACTCCTGTACCACCCTGAGGGACTGGTGTAGGTCCCTCTCTCCGGAGGCATAAAGTTTAAGGTCATCCATATAAAACAGATGGGTGACCTTATGCCTGCTATCGCCAGGGGTACCGCAGTTGTATCCACGGGTTTTCCGGAGCGAAACGGATAATGGCAGTAATGAGATGCAAAATAGAAGGGGGCTGAGGGAGTCTCCCTGAAATACTCCCCTTCTGAAATATACCGGCTCCGTCTGGACTCTATCGTTACCCGATGTTATGGTAAAGCGAGTCCTCCAGAGCGGCATCAGTACGTCGATACATCTCACTACGGGACCGGGCACCGCAAGACATTGGAGCAAGTGTACAATGAGCTCGTGTGATGTCATGTCAAATGCCTTGCGGTAATCGATCCAGGCCATGGAGAGGTTACGCTTATACTGCACGGAGTCCTGCGTGACACACCTGTCAATCAGCAGGTTCTCCTTGCAGCCAGCGACACCTCTCTTTGACCCTCGTTGCTCATATATCCGCTCGTAAACCGGTTCAACTGCATGGAGCACCCGCATGTACAAAATGCGTGTAAACACCTTGTAGCATGCGTTTAAACAGGTTATCGGCCGGTAGTTCTTTGGGTCAGACAAATCTCCGTTCTTCGGGATCAGCACTGTCCGCCCCTCGACAACCCAAGAAGGAATTTGCTGCTCCCCATTTAGCCATGAATTGAAAATTCTGGCCAAATGGTGGTGGGTACTGGGTAATTTTTTCCACCAATAGTTGTTTATCCCATCGGGATCTGGAGCAGCAAAGTTCTTAGAGCCCTCAAGAGCTCTTCGAACCTCTTCTGGAGTTATCGGTTGGCACACCTCGTTTGGTTGTTGAAGCCTTTGACAGAAGGCTTCAAAGTGTGCCAGGGCTGGAGAGTCTTGGTTGAGTGGAAGCTTCTCCTCGTAAAGCGTTTTCCAGAAATTTTCCACCTGATCTACAGTCGGCGGATTCTCTGCAACACGCGGAGGCGGTTCGAAAAGGCGCGAGGGCTTTTGGCGGAAGAGTTTATTTTCCGCTAGCCCCTTCGCCCGCCTCACTAGTGATTTTTTACAAACCACTAGCATCCGTATCCTGTCGAGACAGTGCTGTTTGGTGGTTCGCAGCACTGCCTCATTGAGTGTGTGATGGACGCGTCTTAAGTTGGCGGCTATTCGACGCACTTTAGGCGTAAATGGCCTATTGGCCGCCATGTAGTCCATCACACATTGGATATGGGATGCGTGTTGCCTCGCCGACCGGATCTTGGCTTCCATCTTTTGTATGCGCCGCTCCGCCCTCTCCTGTGGGGAGGCAGTATTACGCCTCTCCGTCCGAGAAAAGCGTTGAACAGCGGCATACACGGCACAGTTAATGTGCCAGATGTCAGCCCGTTCTGGTAGCGCATCACGAAGTTCTTCATCCACTCTGGCCAGGTCTTGTGGCCCGGGGGCTTTTATGTGGTGTAGCCCCCGTCTGGTACTGAGGCCCTCTGGTACTGGTGGAACAAGGAGAACCACTTCCTCAACCGGTGAATGCGGCGGTCTTTCGGCCACCTCATTCACCGGTCCAGGAGCAGCCCTCACGTAGCCCCTTCTACGAAGATAGGATACATAGTCACGCAGATTTTGTGGCGTGAAGGCGCCATGCTCTGGATGCCTGTCACACCACAGAGCATGCATCCGCCCCATGTATCCCCTTCGTGCGGGCTCACTGCTTTCGTAGCATTGCAGAAGGTCGTCCCTTAGCTCATCCGTCCACTCAAAGCGTCCTTGTGCATAGCGTTCGTCGTCAACGGGCGCTCCATCCGGTTGGGCCCCACCACCTTGCCCTTGACCCCTATCCGGACGAGGTCGATTGTGGGGGCCCTCTCTTCGGTTTACAGGAACCAGAAGTCAGGGCTTGTGGGTGGTTAGCCCAACAAGCCCACGACCGACACCAGAGGGGAATGAGCTTTCCCCTCCCGGGTGCACTAGGGCTGCCGGTTCGGTTTTGCACCCCCAGCTGGAGTAAGTGGTGGCGCTACTCACCAAAGGCTTGATAGATGAAAGTCAGCTCCTCCTGCTTTTTATTATTATTATTATTATTATTATTATTTTTTTTTTTTTTTTTTTCTTCTAGCGGCATCAACTACTCAGGTTATTAGCCGCAGTGGCATAATAGTTTCGTCGTTATAATCAGAGGTTCTTTAATAATCCTGTTTCATGTAGAAATTGTTTCAATTTTTCTAGATTATTGGCCTCATTGTTTAAACATGTTCTTAGTTCGTTGGAAATTTTAAGTCGTCGTCTTGTCTCCGCATACTTGGTACAAAAGAGAAGTACATGCGTCACAGTCAAGTAGGATTGACACACCTCACATCTGGGTCGTCTGGTACCAGTCAGCATAAATGAATTTGTGAGTCGGGTGTGTCCGATTCTTAGTCGAGTGATTGCTATCTTTTCTCTTCTGGTCAGTATTATTGGGAACTTCCAAAAACCTACAGAAGGTTTCGTCACTCTGAGACGTGCTTCATTTCGGGACCAATCCTCCTGCCAGCTTTCAATGCTTTTGTTTTTGACATAATTTTTTATGTCAATATGGTGAACTGGAATGTTTTCGGCAGTTTCATTTTCGGTTGCGTCCCGTGCTGCTTGATCCGCAAGTTCATTACCACGAATTCCTATATGACTTGGAATCCATACAAGGGTTATGTTCTTGGAATCGTTTTTGAGTTTGTTCATAAGTGATAGAACTTTTTGCACGAGAGGATCAAGGCTGTAGGTATTTGAAAGGGCTTGTAGAGAACTTAAGGAATCCGAACATATTAGTGTATTTTGTAGGGGGGCCTCGTCTATATATTGTAATGCTTGCCAAATAGCATACAACTCAGCTGTAAAAATGCACGTATAATGTGGAAGTGACCATGACAAGGTTCTATTCAGGATTGAGAACGCACTCCCTACCCCATGATCTGTTTTTGATCCATCTGTGTATATCACTTGGCTTCCTGGGTATTTTTCTAATATCGACCAGAAGGTTGATAAAAGTAAGTATCTATTTGTTTCTGCCTTTTTGAATATAGTACAATCGAGGATCATTTCCGGTTTTGCAGCAATCCAAGGTGGAGCCTCACTTGGACCCCGACTGAACATTTCCGGTAAGTTTATTGATAGCGAGTTTAATGCCTCTTCGATTCTCACGCTAACCGGTTTGGTGATTGTATTGCGGCCTTCGTAAATAGCTCTATTTGATTCGTTAAACAGTAGTTCATAGTTGATGTGTTCCGGTTGGGACCACACGTTAATTGCGTAGTTTAGCAGAAGTTGTCGCCTTCTGTTGGTCAGAGGCGGAACACTAGCTTCACAGTTTAATGATTCAAGGGGGCTAGTGCGGAAAGCCCCTAGAGCGAGTCTTAGAGCAGTACCCTGAATTCTATCAAGTTTTCTCAATTTTGTTTTCCGAGCCGCACCATAAATAATACATCCGTAGTCGATTCTTGGCAACAAAAGGGTTTTATACAGATTAATTAGAGTATCCCTATCACAGCCCCAGTTAAGACTGGATAGAGCTCTAAAGATATTGATAATGCTTTTGCACTTTTTTACGATGTTGTCAATCTGATGGTCCCAGTAAAGTTTTCTGTCTAAGATAACTCCCAGAAATTTGTATGAATTAACGAATTCAGTTGGTGTTCCCAAGATTTGTATTCGTGGTTCACGGTGAGGTTTTCGTAGTCGGCAAAAGTGTATCGCTTTAGTTTTTGTAGAAGAAAATTTGAAGCCAGATTTTTCTGCTTCCCTCAAAACTTTGTTAATATTATGTTCAAGCTTTTCCTCTATCTCCTCAATGGTGTTTGCGCTGTAGAATACAGCAAGGTCGTCTACGTACATACATTTTTGGACTGGAGATTCAATACTCTCAACTATACTATTTACTGCTATATCAAATAGCATTACACTTAGAGTGGAGCCCTGAGGTATGCCATTTTCTAAGGAGCGAATTTCTGAAATGTCGTTGCCAATTCTCACCCGGAAAGAGCGGTCGCAGAGAAAACTTTCGATGAAACGGGGCATATTTCCTCGTATATCCCATTTATATAATTTTTCCAGAATTCCGAACCTCCATGTCATATCGAAAGCTTTCTCAAGATCAAAAAATATAGCTACGAGATGTTTTCTTTCAGCGAAACTTTTTTGTATGCTGTCTTCGATATGTACCAGATTGTCTAAGGTAGAGCGAGCTTTTCGATAGCCAGTTTGATGGGCAGAGAGAAGTTTCCTTGACTCTAATACCCAGGTGAGACGAAAACTAACCATTTTTTCCAGCAATTTTCCCAGGCAACAGGTAAGAGATATTGGTCGGTGACTACTTGCAAGCATAGGATCTTTGCCTTCTTTGGGTAGCGGAATAATAAAAGCTTCCTTCCATTGGGTTGGGTAGCTTCCTTCAGAATATATTTTATTGTACAGATCTAGTAGATTATTTTTCTGACTTTGTGGTAGTTGCCTGATTAGTTCATACGGGATTTTATCCGGGCCTGGACTAGAGTTGCTGCACAGGGAAAGAGCTTCTTCAAGTTCTTTCATGGTAAAAGGTCGGTTATACGGTAGGTCCAACTGGGTATCAAAGTCTAATATCCTTTCAGAAGCTGTTTTGAACTGTATGAAATTGTTATCATAGTTTTCAGAAGAGCTGATTGATTGAAAGTGATTTGCCAATTCATTTACCACTTCTGATGAGTCTGTTACCTCCTCGTTGTTAATGAGGAGTACAGGAGAGGGAGTATGAAATTTTTTTCCAATTATGCATCTGATCTTTGACCATGCCTCGGTTATTGGAGTCTTGGGTGTGATGGATGATACAAAACGTTCCCACGAATTTTGCTTGCTTTTCAGAACTATTCGTCTGGCTTTAGCTCTTAGTCGCTTGAAGTTAATCAGATTCTCTTCAGAAGGGTGTCTCTTGAAGACATTAAAAGCGTGTTTCTTGTCAGAAATTGCCTCAGCTACAGAACTATTCCACCATGGAACTGTTCTTGGTCGGACACAATGTTTTGTTTGGGGAACAGTGTTTTCTGCCGCTGTAATCATTGCGTTGGTTATATTAGTCACCATATCAACAATATTGTTGGCTGTGAAGTTAAATTTTTCCATAATGTCTTGGTAAAGTGTCCAGTTTGCTCGTTCCAGTATCCACCGTCGCGTTTGATTTTGATAGATTGCTCTGTCGGCAAATTCTATCATGATAGGTAAGTGGTCGGTATCATGATGGTTTTCCAAAACACTCCAGCGAAGTCTGGGTGCCAAAGAAGGACTAGACATGGAAAGATCAATGGCTGAAAAGGTCTGCGATCTGCTATTAAGGTAGGTGCCTTTGCCTGTATTTAAGATAACCAGGTCTTGTTCCTCAATGAATTGCTCTAAGATTCTACCACGTGTATCTATGGTACTTGAACCCCAGAGAGTGTGGTGTGAATTGAAATCTCCAAGAAGTATAAATGGTGGGGGAATTTGAGAAATAAGTTCCCTCAGATTGTCGAGATTCCAGGAGTTGTCCGGTAGATAAATATTACACATACTAATTTTCAGGGGAAATGATATTCTCACTGCCACAGCTTGAAGACCAGTATGTAGATTGATACTGGTTGCCGGTATATTATCTTTTAAAAATAATGCTACACCACCTCTAGCCCTTACGTTGGGTTCAACATCATACCTGAAAGAGTTGTATCCTCTAAGGGAGAAACTCTCCTCAGGCTTGAGATGAGTTTCTTGTAGACAAATAATTGAAGGCAATTTTTCCACCATAATGGATTTAAGTTCGCAGTAATGGGTTTTGCATCCATTGCAATTCCATTGAATTATATTTTCTAACTTATACATAATGATTGATTTAGATTTTTGTAAACAAACAAAGACAAATGGGTGGAGTAAGAACGTGTAAATAAATGTAAGGACAAACAGATAAATAAATAAGTGAATAAATAAGTATATAGATAAAATAAAACAAATAAACAAATAAATAAATAAATAAATAAATAATTTAATGGGTAAAATAGATAAAATGACTAGAATAGGTAAAATAGTTAAAGCTATATATGCATATGATATATATTACTGAAATTTTATGACAGGTCATGTGGGATTTTCTTCGGGAGGGTCCGAGAGTCTGGAGGAACCAGACAGGCCGTGAGGCTTTCTTGCCTTACCTTTTGGCCACCCCTTTCTCTTTTTTCCCGTTTTTGATGCGTCGCTTGTTTGCGACGAAAGTACGCTATCGTCCGAATCGAGTGAATCTTCTATCGCGTAAGTACCATCGTTTCTCTTTCTTTTTTCTCTTGTTGAGATTTGGGATGCACTTAAAACAGTGTTAGACTTTGGTGGATTCATAACAGAAGATGTTTGAGAAGATTGCGGAAGATGCTGAATATCCTTATTGGATTCTTTTGTGAACGTGTTAATTATATTTTGGATTTGATCCTCTATAGCTTTAGTGATGCTGGGCAGAAGTTGTTCAACAAGTGTTTTGTGGGTGTCCGTACTGGTTACCTGTGCGTATGTAGCAAAATTAGACTTCTTGGAGCCACAGACTTTCCTTCGAGCTTCTAGATAGCTCAGATTCTCCAATGTTTTAACTGTTTGTATGGACATTTCCTCGATCATTCTGGGACATTTATTTGATCTTGCTGAATGCGGTCCACCGCAATTTACGCATTTAATAGGGTCTTTACATTTTTCTCCAGTGTGAGGTGTTTTTCCACAGGCACATATTTTTTCTTCCTTGCAAGTTGTTGTCATATGTCCGAATTTTTGACAGTTGAAGCATCGTAGCGGGTTTGGGATGTATGGTCGAACTTCGAGTATATAGAATGCAACTCTTACTTTGTTAGGAAGTTTGGGCTTGTTAAAAGTTAATATGTGATTTGCTGTGTCAACTAACTCCCCATTAAGTCTCTTTTTAATTCGCTTGACATCAATAACACCTTCCGAGTGCATTTCATTTAATATTTCTTCAGTTGTACAGTTTAATAGATCTGTGCATGATACAACTCCCTTTGAATGATTAAGGGATCTGTGAGCTTCTACGTGAACGTTATGCGAGTCTAATTTTTTAATTTGTAGTAATCTTCTTGCTTGTGCTTCTGAAACTGTTTCCACAAGTAGACCGTCTTTATTTTTCTTGATATTTTTTAAATTTCCAACAAGGCCAAAAAGGCACTTGGAAATAACAAAAGGGCTAACTTTATCAAAGTTGCCCTCATCGATCCTCTTTATTACCAGAAACCGGGGGACGATGCCCACCTTTTCCTGGCTATGAGGAGTTGTGGCTTGGACCAATGTTCCAGAGCCGCATTCAGTAGTTTGGGCTGTTTTACCTCGGTTGCCCGACGAGGATGTAGTTTGGTCAGCCATATATTGTAGTATTAATTTCATCTCTTTGTCTGTCCCAGCCTCCTCGGACTCTCAAATGGAACCCAGTAGTAGCCCAAGTCTATGGGGGTACTGAGTTAGGACTTGACCAGAGATATAGTCCGCTGCTGGTGGCCGAATGGGTTTCCCCATCCTCCATCAGCCGCTTCCTCGCCCAAGGAAGTCCAAGAAAAAAATCATGGTCGTTCCAAGCCGAATTGATTGATCACAGGGCTCTTTTTCTCGATCAACCGCCCGTCTAGCCGAAGCCGGGGCCAAAGATAAGTGTTGGGTTGTCCATTCCGTGGAAGGAGTCCCCTCAGTATCCAGGATCCCCTTTTCCGACGACACGGGTCGCCACGTACGGCAAACACGTGGGTAGCCATTAAAACCCTGTGCGACGCGGATACTACGCCGCACTGCGGGAAGGATAAAGGATGATAAGGAAAGGTGAGGCAGGGAAGGGCATTGGTAAAAGGGAAGAGGGTTGATTGGACAGTCGCTCCAGGTAGTCGCCTCTTACGACAGGCAGGAGATTCCCTGGGCCTATTCTACCCCCGAACCCAGAGGGGTTTATTATTATTATTATTATTATTATTATTATTATTATTATTATTATTATTATTATTATTATTATTATTATTATTATTATTATTATTATTATTATTATTATTATTATTATTATTATTATTATTATTATTATTATTATTATTATTATTATTATTATTATTATTATTATTATTATTATTATTATTATTATTATTATTATTATTATTATTATTATTATTATTATTATTTTTTTTTTTTTTTTTTTTTTTTTTTTTTTTTTTTTTTTTTTTTTTTTTTCGCGTGCGCGATGCTGGACAGTTCTCCCGTGTCTCCGACATTCTCACGGGAGAAGCGCCAGCGAACTATCCACAGCCACTCCCCGCATCCCGCAGGGTTAGTGACTGCAGATTCCAGATTCGTGTGCCCTAAGAAGACGGAGGGACCCCAGGATAACTGCCTTCTGCATTTGGCCTGCCAACCACTCGGCTGACTTTTGGCAGGCTGGTATGGCCTTTAATTCCGAGAGCAGCGTAGGCCTCATTCCACCAAGTACACCGATTATCAGGACGACCATCTTGACCGAGTAGTCTGGGTATAGCACTCGGAGCTCATACCGGAGATCTCGGTATTTAGTCCGTTTTTCGCCCTCCTTCAAGATGATGTTTGTCTCGGCAGGTGCCGAGAACTCGATGACATACATTATTATTATTATTATTATTATTATTATTATTATTATTATTATTATTATTATTATTATTATTATTATTATTATTATTATTATTATTATTATTATTATTATTATTATTATTATTATTATTATTATTATTATTATTATTATTATTATTTCTTCGTTCTATCACTACCCTGTCCTAAGGTAGGTATCATTACGCAAAACCAGATGCAAACCATGCATCTAAGGTAAGGTAAGTATGGATTATGAGGGTACATATTCTAAAGCGTGTCTTCTTTTCAGGTTCACGACAACACCTTCCTGATTATATGTGCGGTGCCAAGAATTGCTGTCTGCTGTATTTGCTCAGCTCGGTGCTCTCCGGGAAGCTGGTTAACATGATTATAGAATTCTTCAGAGACGTATCCCGTCGACCCGATGACAATGGGTATTGTAATTACTTTTGTTCTCCACATCCTCTGAATTTCTATAGCCAGGCTTTTATATTTTAGGTTTTTCTCCGCTTCCTTCTTAATTATGTTGGTGTCTGAGGGGATAGCTACATCAATCAGGTAAGTAACTTTTTCACTCCTTATGACAATATCAGGGCGATTTGGCGCTCCTTCTTCATTGTGGCCTGACATTGTCCGATCTGTTCTAATGGGGTGGTCATAGAGGATAGTGGTCTTCCCATCTTTACTGTTGCTGACGCTCTCTGGCTTATGTTCGTACCAGTTTTGGGTCAGGGGCTCACAGTCATAAAAACGGCTTATCTGGTAGTGTAGTAAGGAACAGACACGGTTGTGACGTTCTATATATTCCTTTTGCGCAAGTATGGAACAAGCGGACATAATATGCGTGATGGTTTCACTTTTCTCTTTGCACATCCGGCACATCTCATCTCCTCTAGTTTTCATGATACGGTGTTCAATGTATCGAGTTTTCAATGCCTGGTCTTGAGCTGCCACCAAAAGACTCTCGGATTCAGATTTGAGATGGCCATTTTTAAGCCATGCAAAAGAGATACGCTTATCTATTTTGAGGTTGTCCATGTCCCTTGCCAACTTCCCGTGCATAGGCTTCTCCTTCCACTTTGTTACCATCTCGTTTTTAATTCTCTGCTGCATATTCTTAGGACGGGGCATTTCCTGGATTGTTGGTTCTGGCTCTTCGTTGGTTTTAAATTTCCTGGCTGTTTTTAGGGCTTCTTTAGTCAGTGAGTAGTGCCGTTGTACCTGGTCGTGTTGCATAGTCGCTTGTAGAAGGTAGTTGGACTGGGCGTTTTGTGTTATATAGAAAGCTAGACTATAAATTTCACTTTCTGCCGCCGCTTCTATTTGTTTAAGCCCCCTTCCGCCTTTGTTTCTTGGCACGTACAACCGGCACGTGTCTGCTTTTGGATGTAATGCTCCATGCATGGTGAGCAGTTTGCGGGTTTTTATATCCAGTTGTTTGATTTCTTGTTTGATTTCTTCCGCCTTCCAGTTTATTATGCCAACACTATATTGGATCACGGGGACCGCTAGGGCTCCAATAGCACTGATCTTGTTTCGTGCGTTTAATTCTGTCTTGAGTATTTTGCGTACCCTATGGGTATACTCATTTTTTAACTTCTCCTTGGATCCCTCGTGATCGATTCCATCGCCTTCGCCTACTCCTAGGTACTTGTAAAAGGATCCTTGCTCGAGTGCCTCAATTTCACAGTGTTCATCCAAGTTGACATTTTCCATCTCCTCTATATTTCCGCCCTTAAAGGATACCACTGCGCACTTATCTAGGCCGAACTCCATTTTTATATCTTCGCTAAAAACTTTCGTGGTTGATAGAAGCTTGTTCAGTTGGGTCTTGCTAGACGCTATCAATTTTAGGTCATCCATGTATAGGAGGTGGTTTATAACTTCTTTAGTGTTTGTGATCTTGTATCCGGTTCGCGTGCCTTTCAAAAGATGGGTAAGTGGTACCAAAGCAATGCAGAAAAGCAGAGGAGACAGAGAGTCTCCTTGATAAATTCCTCTTTTAATTAATATTTCATCAGTTGTAATTTTTTCATCCTTGGTTGAGATATGCATTTTGATTTTCCATGTCTTCATCAGTGCTCGGAGAAATTCTAAGACGGGGCCTTTTACACCGATCAGTTCAGATGCTTTAATGATGCTTTAATGATGCTTTTATTATTATTATTATTATTATTATTATTATTATTATTATTATTATTATTATTATTATTATTATTATTATTATTATTATTATTATTATTATTATTATTATTATTATTATTATTATTATTATTATTATTATTATTATTATTATTATTATTATTATTATTATTATTATTATTATTATTATTATTATTATTATTATTATTATTATTATTATTATTATTATTATTATTATTATTATTATTATTATTATTATTATTATTATTATTATTATTATTATTATTATTATTATTATTATTATTATTATTATTATTATTATTATTATTATTATTATTATTATTATTATTATTATTATTATTATTATTATTATTATTATTATTATTATTATTATTATTATTATTATTATTATTATTATTATTATTATTATTATTATTATTATTATTATTATTATTATTATTATTATTATTATTATTATTATTATTATTATTATTATTATTATTATTATTATTATTATTATTATTATTATTATTATTATTATTATTATTATTATTATTATTATTATTATTATTATTATTATTATTATTATTATTATTATTATTATTATTATTATTATTATTATTATTATTATTATTATTATTATTATTATTATTATTATTATTATTATTATTATTATTATTATTATTATTATTATTATTATTATTATTATTATTATTATTATTATTATTATTATTATTATTATTATTATTATTATTATTATTATTATTATTATTATTATTATTATTATTATTATTATTATTATTATTATTATTATTATTATTATTATTATTATTATTATTATTATTATTATTATTATTATTATTATTATTATTATTATTATTATTATTATTATAGTTTCGTATCATTCATACCCTGTGGGGATTATTTCTTCAACTGTCCCTTATATATTGTCTGTAGAGGATTGTTATTTGATTCTTCACTACTTTTTAAGCGATTTTTTATTATCTTTGGGTGTGATCGCATCACGAATAATATTACAGTAATATATTGTAACAATGCCGTTCGGGATACGCGTACCCTGCTACATCTTCAATAGGCAACAGAGTTACTTTCACGTCATGAAGACGTTGTAAGGGAGATAGCTGTGTCAAGACGCGTTGAAAATGGTTTCCCACCTGCTGAAATTGCTGCTGATACACGAGCTTGCCATAATTGCATTCTTACAATTCGTCAAGAAATACAGATCTTAGAGAGAGACCCACAGTGTATGAGATTGAATGTACTTTCGCAATCGAGGTCCATCACTTGTCTCATATGTATTGCGCAAAGCAATGTTCACCGATTATCATTAGAATGCAGAGTAGATATCTTTATAAAGATAAACATATATGTTCCTGAATTCGTTGTGACTTGTAATCATCAATTATACGCAGGGCCGGATTAAGGATTGGCGCGCTCCTAGGCTAATCATGTATTTGCGCCCTCTTATTCATAATGGAAAAACATTAATGAGCGGGAAGGTGAAATATGAAAAAAACATTTTTTGTCCAGATTCAAAATTGACCCGCTGGTCAATTTGGCTGCGGTGGTGGAATTGATGAGCGGGGGGAAGAAATCTAAGAAAAATTTTTAATCGATATTGATGGCCAGGGAAAAGGAATGAACACTTCTTTTCTCAAAAACGAAAATTGATTAGCGTACAAAATATATATTTTTTTAATAAGCAGAGAGCGCAAAGAACTCGCGACGTCCCTCATTTCACGCATTGTCGCCCCTAGGCTATAGCCTAGTTAGCCTGATGGATAATCCGGCCCTGGTGGTCAGCGTTTACAATAAAGGCAGCGGCATTACTATAGGAGCGGAAAAATATAATATCTATCTCTTTCCGTTCCTATTTTCCTATAAATAATCCTCTAAAATGTTGATATACAGGGTGATCTACCGCTACATACGGAAAATTTAACAGTAGGTTGTCCCCACCGAAAGGAGTTAAAGAAATGAAAGATTAAAAAAAATGACCAAAAAAATTACCTTATTTTTTTGTAGAAATGCGCCGCCAATGACTTTAACCAATCTAACGTAACGCGGTACAACCATATCACTTTATCAGACTTGGGATTGACACTATTGACAGCAAAGCTGGAGAGGGTTGAAGTAACTTTTTGGTTTTAATCAAATCACACTACAAAAATAGCGAAATAAATCGAAAAGACTTGACCCTATGCTAGTGAACTCTACAACAACAAGTAGATATAAGACAAAAACGCCAAGCTTCGGCGGTGTTTTGTACTTTGCCGGTGTCCTGATTGTTCGACCGAAAGCAAAATACGCGGCACTTTGACCGCACCCGTCAGCATAACTTTTTATACAATTAAGGAAATGTAAAAACATCTCCGATGTGTTCTTTCATAAGTAAGTTCATCGAATTATTACTGACCACAGACACGTAACAGTAGCGTATATTCGTAAGTTTTAATAAACTAGATTACCTCCGAGCACTCTAAAATTTTGCAAGGGCTTTCCCACATTGAAGACTAATATACCATTTTATTTTCCGTATATCATAGTAGATCACGGTGTATTGGAAAGGAATATATGGGAGACGTATACATTTCCTTAATTGGCACAAAAAGTTGAGCTGGCGCATGCCGGTCACATTGCAGCGTTTTTTGCTTTCGCGCTTTTGGACCAACAATGAGATCGGCACGGAAGGTATACAGAGGTGTACAGACGATCCAACCACCCAACCAACCAACCTTCTCGGTACACTTTGAAAATTGCCATGACAACTCGTAAAAGTGGGCTGGAATTCCAGCGTCTTCCAAGCGTACCTACAATGTTGGCTCCAGCACACCAGCTCACTTTTACGAGTTCGCATGGCAATATTCAAAGTGTACCGAGAAGGTCGGTTGGTTGGTTGGATCTTCTGTAGACCTCTATATTATAAAGTGCAGTGCAGATCGGGTGTTTTTTTGTACTATCCGCGGGTTTAGGTAAACATCTCTTCCCTAAACTATATAATACAGAGGTAATAAATTCGACAAATTTATCAAAATAAAATAACCAGATAACAAATAAATAATTTTCCTCTATAAAAAAAGTACCGACGTAGATATAAGGAAGGCCTCAGGCTATACCCAAAAGGACTACGGCAATAAAAACTTCAGATATGGATAATTACTTTAAACGTATGAACAGGACTCTACTTAAAATTATATCGCATTATCTATTTCATATTATTTACTTCTCTCACAGATCCTGATATTTCTTAAAATTAAATATAAGTAAATGAATAGTTAGGTATTTTGGTATTTATAATTCTTAATATTGATATAATTATAAAATGTAACCAAAATAGTTACATAGAATGGGTATACATAATAGGCTTATAAAAATTTATTGATTTCGGCCCAGATAAGACGACGGGGTACAAAAGTTTTTTATGCTTGTCTTAAACAAACTTTTTTTACGCTCATTATCCCAACTCGATTTTGTGGCTATTTTTCTCGCCAGCCCCTTATGCATTATACGACGCTACAATGCATTTTATTTTCCAAAGTTCAATGGTTAACAGTAAATGCCATCCTAGTCCAGTCGAATTAGACATCATAAAAAATTTTGCGTACTGTGGACTTTCTGTGCTTGCTTATTATGCCCTCTTAAACAACTTCCACAAAAAAAGTCCGCAGTACGCAAAATTTTTTATTATGTCTAATTCGACTGGAGTATCCGTCGGCCGTCGGGAGATAAATTTAGTTAGTTTTGAATTTCCGAAGCGCCCCCTCGCGCTTCGGCGCCCCTAGGCTATAGCCTATTTAGCCTTATGGATAATCCGGCCCTGTTTATACGATAGAGGATACTTGACGCAACCTTTAATAGAAAGATTAAGATACATTAACAGACCATACATAATAAAAGGTAATAATTTGTCATCTTTATTGCAAGCTCTGCGTTCAGAAGTAAGATGTAGTGATCAATGTAAATATGAAAACGAACATGGAGTATCCGATGAAGAGTTTAAAAAGCTTTATTCCCTTGCTAAAGTCGACTTTATCGACCTCTTCACTTACTGTGATCCGATACCGGTACCAGGTGGACATCAATATGTGAGCAAAAAAGATCTTTTGTGTTTTCTATGCAAGTTAAGTCAAGGCCTTAGCATAATGTTTCATTACCCTTCCCGACAAGTGTGGCAATAGCTTCTGTTAGGCAATCACTTATGACAAGGTTTGTTCCCCAGAATATTGGCTTTGGAGCTATTAATAGAGAGGAATACATACAAATGCACGTAACACCTTTTGCGAATCATTTATATAATCCTATGCCAAATAATTAAAAAGCAATTGTCTACGTCGATTGTACGTATCTTGATATTGAGAAGAGGACTTGCTTCAGAGTCTTGCGTCTATAATATTGTATGCACAAGGGTAAACATTTAGTCAAACCCTCCATGATAGTTGCTCCCGATGGATACATACTTGATATTCAAAGACCGTACTTCTCGAATGCAGCAAATAACGATGCTCGAATTCTTATCAATGAGTTTAATCGAGATGTGAATGAAAGGCGAGAATGGTTCCAGGAGGGAGACATCAGCATACTAGATCGTGGATATCGAGATGCTATACCTACTTTGAATACCATCGGATTGCTTACAAAAATGCCATCACTTTTAGATCGAAATCAGAATCAGTTTTCTATAGAAGAGACAAATGAGACACGTATAGTAACGAAAACGAGATGGATCGTTGAAGCGCGTAATGGTCATTTAAGGGGCATTTTCAAATTATTCGCTGGTGTAATATCAACACTTCACGTTCCAAACTTATCTGAATTTCTTCGCATTGCTGGTGCAATTATAAATAAATATTACGGACTCATTACTATGCCAAATGCAGATATTAGCAGAGACAATGCTCAACCGAGCCCAAGAAGTTAATATTGTTCGAGCAAGAGTGGATGCCGAAAATCTTAGAGGAAGAAGGGCCCGCTGGGTTCAGTTAACCCCAGCGCACGTACCGTTATTTCCAATAATAGATATAGAATACTTGCAGGGACCAACATTCGGAACATATCAAGTCTACTTAGCTCCATCTTATATTCAAGATAGTTCTTTAAGACTCGATCAGGAAGGAGATGAGCAAGGTATTACCTTTGAAATAGACCAGAATACTAACGAGCCTTGATTTATTCGAATCAGACTTTTTCTAGATTTAGAAATGCTACTAAGCATAAGATTTCAACGGAGAGTACAGTGTTGGAAATGGAGATGAAGCAGAGCCTATTTTAGGTTATTACTGCACATGTAAATTCGGAGCTATAACTTTAGGAACGTGTGCTCATGTTACTGCAACTATGGTATTTAGGTTATGCTAGAAATCAAGAAAATGTTCATTATCCCTCACTGAGACTTTTGCATAGTGTAATGAATGCAACTATGGACGTAGACAATGATATAAACGTGGAGATAATCGAACAAGATAATCTGAACTAACAATTTGAGTTTAGAGCTGCATAATGCTTAGATCATTTAAGCATAGCAACTGTTACTACTATTCGGAAGAGGCGGTCATATAACTGAGATCAAACTTCACTTAAGGTAAGTTCGTTTAATATTTCAATTATATTTCCCATCTCTTCCTCAAGGTCACTGTGTAGATGTTCAAAGTAGCAGAAATTTGCAACAGTTCAGTGAAAAAGAAGACAATGACTAGGTAACATATGAAAACATTATGTAATAAGACAAGTTAGTACCAAAATGTGGAGTACAATTCTTGTAAAAATAAAGACAAACAAGGATCTTATTCTTAATATAAAAAGTTAAACGAGTTAATTCTTAACATAACTTTTTTTAAATTTACTTAAAAAGAAAAAATAAGTAAGGGGCAAGGAACAGTTTATTCCAAAATAATGTTTCCAAATGTTTCAAGATTTGCTACAGATCTGGTATAGAAGTTTACGAAAACATTTACTACGGGATCCCGCCTTAAGTGCCCGTGCCCGCCCCCGATCCTTGGGGACAAGGTTTTTCATAAAGATTAAAGCCTTAGGAACAATTTTGGATATGTCTCCCAAAAAAAAAAATTAGCTGTACTTTCAAAATGGCGTCAGTTAAAAAAACAAAAATTTGCAAATATTGTTTTTGTCATTTAACATAAAAACTAAAAAAGATGGAGGAAAACTTTCTGCACAAAAAGCAAAGTGCATAAAATTTCCTACAATTTTGTTCCTGTACAATATTTGGATAGGAGTTACCATTTTCCAGATAAATGATTCAGCTCTTAAAATAAAATACAAAATTCAATATAAAACGTAATACTACGGGAGCCCACCCTAAGTGTCCGTGCACCCCCAAATCCTTGGGGACAATTTTTTCATAAAGATTAAAGGCTAAGGAATAATTTAAGACATGTCCCCAAAAAAACCTGGCTTTACTTTCAAAATGGCGTCCGTTTAAAAAAAAATTGCAAATATTGTTTTTGTCATTTAAAACGAAAACTAAAAAAGATAGAGAAAAACTTTCTGCACAAAAAACAAAGTGCATAAAATTTCCTACAATTTTGTTCCTATACAATATTTGGATAGGAGTTACCATTATCCAGATACCATTGTTGTCGTTTTCGAGATAAATGTCCGCAAATTATATTATTGTTATTATTAACTTTTTTCAGTTTATTTTATTTTTTGTTATGTTAATAGTATATAGTTATATTATACGCCTTACAATAATTGTCACAGTTATTTTCTTTAAGTGATTTACCGATTAATGAATTTCCATGTTTTCTTAATTTTGGACTCATTTATCTGGAAAATGGTAACTCCTATCAAAATATTGTATAGGAACAAAATTGTAGAAAATTTTATGCACGTTGTTTTTTGTGACAGAAGTTTTTGTCCATCTTTTTTAGTTTTTGTGTTAAATGACAAAAACTACATTGGCAACAGTTTTGTTTAACATATGGCCGCCATTTTGAAAGTACAGCCAGTTTTTTTTTGGGGGGGACATGTCTTAAATTGTTCCTTAGACTTTAATCTTTATGAAAAACATTGTCTCCAAGGATCGGTGGGGGGGTGCACGTACACCTAGGGAGGGCTCCCCGACTAATTAGATAAAGCAGTCCATATGGGGCTGTGAATATTGATGTATCAATTCCATTTTTTTTTTTTTGTAAAACTAAACGAATCCAACGGCTAAAGGCGGAGATTTGCTGCCCTATTAGGTTTTTTGAATGTAATGAATAGTTTGTAGTTTCTTTGATTGCCTCACCTCTTTGGTTGGGTTTCTTTTTATGAAAGAAACGTAGCAAAAATATTGGCTGAACTGAATTTGGAGCCGTGGTTTTAATTCTTCCGGAATTTTTATTTCTAGTTTAAATTATTTTATTTTCCACTTCTATTAAAGAACATGTTTGCACTCTGTGCGCTGTTACAAGCACCATTAATGTAGACAACTGAGTTAAAAGTTCCATACTAAGTTGTTCATACTGCCATATTTGTTCGGTTAGCTTGTTGAAATGTGGGAATTGCAAGGCCCCCATTCTATTTATATATGAAATAGCAGTGTGTTAAATATCAAGATAAGCTGTCGTTTTTATCTGGAAGCCCTAGCAAATGGCTGCAAGTGCCTAGTCTTACCTGTGCTGCCGATGCCCTCACAACACGGAGGGGTGAGTCTACCTGTAATGTATTTCATAGAGAATCGGAGTTGAGTTCCGTATAGCAATTTAATTTTTTTTTAATTCTTTAACTGCCGAATTTGGTATAGAAGTTTAGAAACGAATTTATTCATGGGTTGAATGGAAACGTTTATTGTTAGAACTATTTCCGTCTAAACGGGACATTCATAGGATGCTACTAAAATGATTAATTAATTATAAACAAAGTGATGCAACAGATTTATATGATTATTCCTTTCAAAGTTAGCTAAACTCACATTAGAAATAATGAACGATGTTTGGAATATTGGCAGGTCCCTGATTGAAAACAATCTGCTCTAAGTGAAGTCATTAAGATCTTGACCTTTACCATGAAAGTACCTAATATTTTAATCATTAAGTAAATACATAACTTTTGTTACCTTTTCATTCATTCATTTGTTTATTTTATTGGAAAGCTTTTATTCATTAAAGTTATTTTTTTTTAAATGAAGACAAAATAAATAAATGGACAAATGCGTTTTTCTATAGAAACTGCCGACATTACCGAATCACCAGTATTGACGAATCATTTAAATCATATTTGATCTTGCCTTTTACGTTGCGACAATAATTCAAAATATGAATCACCACAAATCTTGCCACTGACGGCAAATCCAAATAACAATCAAAGACGTCGTTGTTACGCGTGTAATTAATACGGTCACGTACGTAATTCATATCCAAAAACTAATTGTTTCTAATGCTAGGTAATTAAAAAAAAACTAATAACTAATAACAGGAGCGTGCTATAAATTTTTCAAACTATTTGAAATAAATTAAGAATTACATACGGTTTATGTGGACTGTTTATGTGGAGGTAGATAATCTCTTTAATTATACAAAATTTTGTAAATACTTTAAACTTATGTTTGTTTAAAATACAGGGTGATATAAGATTAGTAATTTTTGTACCAGATAAATTTATGTCACCTTTATTCATTAGTCATCACGCCACGCAAGCATTGATTTGTTTTGACAGTATTGGGAAAAGTATTTAAATAAACGTAGTTCCTGATAAGATCATGAATGTTGCAAAATTTTATGAAACTCGACGATGTTCAATATTAGAGATAAAAAAAATAGTAGATTGGCTATTGATCGCTCAAAGTCAGGAAAAAGATATATAAAAAAAAATGCAAATATTTTTAAAACTGAAGCATAAATCTGTTTTTAACAATTACATATGCAAGGGTGAAATAATTTATCCTCAGAGCTGGGCAAATATGTACTTACAAATACCTCATAAGTATTTAAATACTTCTTGCAACAAGTATTTGTATTTATACTTGCAAATACTTTATCTGAAATATTTACTACTTAGTATTTGTGAAAATGATTTTAAAGTATTTATAAATACTTAAACTATTTAAATAACTGAGAAGTATTTAAATACTTCTAAAAAGTATTTAAATCCTTTTCTGGCAGTATTTAAATACTTTCAGAAGTATTTGAATCTCAAAAGTATTTAAATAAATACAACAAATGTAATTAAATACACCAGGGAGGCAGGCAGATACTCGTCAAGAATCAAGACATGTACTATACTATGTAGTTAATAAACACATTGCATCATTCAGTCTTCAGTCATTCATGTCTTAATTCCCAGAAAGTTGGTTGAGAGCAGACATAGACAGTAAGTGTTAACTGTTAAGGTTAGGCTTTTGCAGAGTGAAAGGGAAATATGCGTTTATTTTCGGTTTATTATAAATAATTAAATAACCACATATAGGTACTATAATCTTTAAAACAGTTTTAAATAATTGCTATCGTTCTAACGAATACAGCTATATATTTTTTTTATTGTAAATTTCTGTTGTACTTGAATATCGTAGTTTGTCAATGAAAATAGTTCCTAATTTCATTATTAAAGTATGGCATTTAACTATATACAAAGTTTATGATAAAAACTGTATATGGTTGTATTCCTTAGAGCAATGGGGGAGTATTTGAAACCATTTTAAGGACTATACCATTTATGATTTTTTAGATATTTATAATAAACCGAAAATAAACGCATATTTCCCTCTCACTCTGCATGTATATGTTTTGTGATTGTGACAGAGAACAGTTGAACTGGTGCCATAGTCTGTGTGCTTTATTTGGGTATTTGCAGAAGACGCAAAGGTCTAGCTCTACGGATAGGTAAAAGTCCAATACCCAACTAGAACTGATTAAGTATAGAGGTATTAAAATAGGTTGTAGAAGTTCATGAAAGTCATGGAACCTAAAATTTTAACACCTCAAAGAGTCAAATACTATTTAATAAAATAATAATGATGATAATATTGTCTTTATTGGTTTCTACAAAAATAGAAAATACAATTTGTCGAAGTTTAGCCATTAAAGGCTATTTTTACACTTAACTATGATTCAAAATATTTCAGTGTTATCAAAGTATTTAAATATTCAGAAAGTATTTAAATACTTAGTTTAAACTATTTAAATACTTTTATCTTTTGAAAATACTTAATATTTAAATACTTTCAATTTTCTGAAAGTATTTAGTATTTAATATTTAAATAATTTTTCAAAGTATTTGCCCAGCTCTGTTTATCCTAATATTTTATGTGTTGTGTCGTATCAGGTTTCAAATATATCACATGAACCATGATGAATTGGGTCATTTTGCATATAACAAAACGTACGAAAGAATGGCTTTTAAATATTGGTGCCCTAAAATGAGTTTTATTAAGGAAAATGTTAACAATTGTCTAAACTGTCTGTATTTCAAAGCTGCTGGTGGGTGTATTATAGTAAACTGAGTTTCTACATCCTATTTTGAAATTACCTATTCCGTTTCATACAATTCATTTTTGTCAAGACAAAAAAAATACGAAAAACACTCATTTGTCATTATTGATGTACTCACAAAATTTATATTATGATATACGAATAGAGAAAGACAAACCTAATTTACAGTTAAAAGCCGACGTTTAATTAGTGATCTCAGTTCATCTTTTACATTTCACCTATTTGTGCAGAAAGTAGGTATGACTCACCACCTCACTGTTGTTAGCTCGCCCAAGGGAAATGGGCAAGATCAACAATAAAACCGGAGGACCATTCTTGCACCATTAGCAGCAATGGGCTTGAAAATAAATATCAAACGTGATTAAAATTTAATGAAATTACAGATTGGATTGAATAGCACAGTAAGTGAAGCACTGAGTGTGTAATGGGCTTCCGACTCACTCTTCATGGTGCTAAACATCTTAACTTAGAAAGTCTTGTGGATATCACCAAATTACGACACATTATTCTTGCATGAATCCGCAAGCACAAAAGGGAGCAGAAGTAATGTTTTGATAAAATTAGTTTTCCAGTGAGAGGTACTATTCGAAAATTGAGCCCTAGTGGCAAGGTCCTTTTTGGGTTTCAAGAGTACTAGGGAATGACGGATAGAGAGTAGTAGAAGGTAAATGATAGTAAACGGTCACAAATTTCATACTTAGTCGTGGTTGGAGAAAGCATAGAACCATCAATCCGAATAGATTAAACTTAAAGGTCAATATGGTAAGTTGTTAATCCCATCCTATGACTGTGTCCAGAGGACTGTCAAATCTAGGTATGTGTCTTGACTTGTCGGTTATCATGACGGTGTCTGTGACTATACCTAGCCCAGCGGCATTTGTCTGTTCTGTGACCCTACGGGGACTGTGACGGTGACTTTGCCTGCAAAGGGGTGTTTTCTGTAAGAGTTATCAGAAAGAAGCAAACACGAATGAACATTATAAATATAATAATAATAAAAGAAAGCAATACACACTAATTATTAACAATGTCTCGTGCTATATTCATTACTATCAAATATCAAATGTCCCTCCACTGCGAAATCCAATTCATGGCGTTCTATGTTTTTGCTGAGAAGGCACTTACGATGATGTCATCACCCAAACAATGCGCCTCTTGGCCTCCCGCCGCGGTAGCTGTCGATCTTGCAAATCTCAGGCCGCTAACAGTCGGCCATCCTGATGACTCTGGTTGTCCTCAATCAGCTCAGAATTGGATCCAGAACCCTAATAGATATTAATAACAATTACTTCAATGCGGGACTGAACAAACCTAAGCATGTGCAAAAGCAAAAATACTAAGGTTACATGCATGAAAGTTAACTATTAGTATTTAGCAAAGCATCAGCCAAACTTTAAGCAGCTTCACCTCCCTTTTTCTAAGCAAATATTTTTGTATGGGTGTTTTCTACAAAAATGGGCATGGCTCATAGGTAATATTATTTAGGAAGGTAGGCAAACATCTACCCGAGTTCGTGCAATTCATAGGCAAACATCTATGAAAAATGTGGGCAAACATCCACTTGAGCACGAGCAAAAACATATAATTTATAGGCAAACATCTATAAATATTGTGGGCAAACATCCACTTGAAAAGAAATAATTCATAGGCAAACATCTATGAAAATTGTGGGCAAACATCCACTTGAGTACGAGTAAGTCATAGGCAAACATCTATGAATATTGTGGGCAAACATCCACTCGAGAACAAATAATCATAGGCAAACATCCATGAAAATTGTGGGCAAACATCCACGTGTTCTCCATTCTACCAAACATTCACTCGAGAACAATTCATAGGCAAACATCTATGAAAATTGTGGGCAAACATCCACATGTTCTCACACAGCCAAACATTGTTTAAATTTTTCAAGAACTCAAGAATTTACCTGTTCTTTCATGGTTATCCAGGGTTTCAACTTATCTACGGCTGTAATCGTCAAGCTGGTCTTGGCATTAACTTTAAAAACGGCATATCTGTCATTTGGCAACACTGCAGTTACCTGAAATGGACCCTTATACTTAGGAAGTAACTTGCGGCTTTGGCCTGTAGCAGGCGCATCAGTCTTCCGTACCATCACAAGATCCCCAATGTTATATTGACGTGCCATTGTTCGCTTTCTATCATACCTTCTTTTCTGATCCTCTTGACCTTGATCAATCCGATCTTTGACCTGCTTACGAATTGAAGCCGGATCAGTACGATCCATCTGTTGTTTAATTTCTGTCAGTAGGATAGCATCGGTAAGTCCTCTTGGTTTGCTACCAAACAATACTTCGGACGGCGTAGTTCCTAGGGCCTTATGTACTGTACTTTAACCCCCTCTGAACTGTCTTAACTTGCGTGTCCCACATGTCATCTTCCACGTTACCAGTGAGGGCTGCTAATGCACTCAACACAGTGTGATTTACCCTTTCACATTGGCCGTTTGCTCTCGGTGTAGCAACGGCATTTTGAACATGTTTGATACCCAGATCCAAACAAAACTGCTGAAAGGTATGCGATGTAAATGCTGTGCCCCTATCAGTAATTATGCGTGTGGGGACGCCAAAAATGTCGATGACGGCTTTAACGCTCTTCACCACATGCTTGGTTTTGGTGTTTCGTACAGGCTCAAGAATTGTGAATTTGGTAAATCCGTCTACCATAACTAACAATTGCGTATTTCCCTTTCGGGATTTAATAAATGGACCTAAATGATCCATGTGCAGCGTATGATATGGAACAGTAACCTTTTCTATTGGATACAACTGACCAGGCCTTTTGCCCGAATGACTTTTATAATAAAGACAATTAAGACAAGATTTAACATACTTGGTAACAAACTGACGCAGTTTCGGGAACCAATAGTTCTCCTGAATTTTATTCAAAGTCTTTTCTAGTCCAAAATGACCTTGGTCATCATGACATAATCTACAAATTTGCATTTTGTTTAGACGTGGTACAAGCCACTTACTTGCTTTTCCAACTTTTCTATACACAACATTTCCTTTTAATTCATAATTATCGTGGTGTACTTTATTACTAGGATCTCGGTCCTGAGTCAAAAGAATATCTCGAATTTTACATATTTCCTCGTCTTGAAGTTGAGCGGCTAATATCCACTCTATTTCTGTAATATTAATGGTTAAGACTTGCTGAGGAATTCGACTCAAACAATCAATGTGTGTCATTTTAGTTCCGGCCCGATACTCGATTTCAAAATCATAATCTTGTAACTGCAGCCACCATCTCGCGACACGAGTGGCAGTACTACGAATTGCATTGCAATCAGTTACTAACTTGAATTTTATTCCCACTAGATATACTCTGAAACGCCTGCAGGATTCAACGGCCGCCAACGTTTCTAATTCATAAGAGTCATACCTACTTTCTAAGGACGTAGTCTGCCGGCTAAAGTACGCAACAACATGTTTCGTACTGCCTTCAAATTGCAGTAACATTCTAGAAACCCCATCTTTACACACATCAGTGTGAACTTCGGTGCCTAAATTTGGATCGAAAATTTTTAAAATCGGTCGAGTAGTTAAATGGCGTTTAATATTTTGGACCGCATCTTCTTGTTCCTGAGTCCATTCCCAGTTCATATTTTTCTTAAGTAATTTGGTGAGAGGTTTTACTACAATTGCAAACGCTTTTATATATTTTCTGAAAAAACCGGCGAGGCCTAAAAATTGCTTAACTTGCTTTACATTCCTGGGACTGGGCATTTTGCTAACTGCAGTTATTTTCTCAGCACCTGGTCGGATGCCATTCTGAGAAATTTCGAAACCAAGATAATTAATTGATGTTAGGAAAAAACTACACTTTGATAATTTTAACGTCAAATTATGCTCCTGTAATCTTTTCAAAACTAATTCTAAACGCTCGATTCCCTGTTTAAAAGTCTTAGCTGGTATTATAATATCATCTATGTAAATTATTGCTAGGTCGGAAAGAACGCGATTCATAAGCCTTTGAAACACCGCTGGGGCATTACATAGGCCAAAAGGCAAACGGAGAAATTCAAAATGACCGTCCGGGGTAATAAAACCCGTCTTATCAATGGAATCCTCACTTAATGGAATTTGATAAAATCCCGAAGACAAATCTAAAGTTATGAAATCGATCAAGTTGGTCGTCGATTCGGGGGAGAGGATACTTTATTTTTTTTGTAATTTTATTTAGTGCTCTGAAATCGACACACATACGAGTTCCACCATCCTTTTTGCGGACTAATAATATTGGACTTGCATATTCTGATTGTGATTCACGAATTATTTTGGCATCTAAGAGGTCCGTTATCATACCTTTTACATTTTCACGTTCCGTGATAGATAATCGGTAAGGCGCATACACAACAGGTTTATTAGAGTTTAATTCAATCTTCATTTCGGCTGACCTCGTATAACCTATTTCCTTTAAATTAAAACAAAACCGAGACCTAAAATGTCGCAGCAATTTTAACAATTTCAGTCGTTGTTTTTTATTAATTTCACCGCAATTAATATTTTTTAAACTGAGTTTATTTGTGTTTTCAGCTATTTGATTAACTGTAAATTTATTCGAACTAGTAGCAAAACTAGCAAGCGTCGGTAGTTTTGTAATCATTAATTGTTTCTGTGTTTTAATAATCAACACAGATGCGTCCTCAGTAAAATTATGGCCAACTAACAAATCAACAAACATGTACGTGTCCTCAATTATATACATTTCTACGGTAAGGCTTACTTCATCAATGGCTATAAGACCCTGACATTGAAACTGGGGTACCAATGACGCACCGCTAAAGCCATGTAATACAATATTTTTGCTTACTCTAGTCGGAGTCAAATCAAATTTAAGAGCAACTGATTGCTTTATCAGCGTACATTCACTGCCAAGGTCCACGAAACATTTAACAGTGTTGTTATTAATTTTTGCATGTTTGTAATATATACTGTCATTAGCAGTTCCGATAAAATTCACCTTTTTATTAGAGTTACTTTGTTCTTTGAACCGTTTTTTACGTCAAGTGCTTTCTTCATGACCTACTTTATGACAAAAAGAACATTCTGCTGTAAGTTTTCGTCTTTTTGGACAAATATTTCGCTTATGACCAATTTCATTACACAAATAACATTTAACTATTAACTGGTCAGACTCTTTAGAATTCCTTTTTCTCTTGTCATCGAAACCTCGCTGTCGATTTTCAATACGTGCTTTATTTCTCGTTTCTTGTCTAACACTTGGAAAATTTTTGATATACGCTGCAAAGTCAACGAATGCTGAGCAGTTAGCTGCTCGCAAAGTTAACCCAGTCTGGTTATCCTGAACTCCATCTATACTGACATCAATAATTTGTTCGTCTGTTAATGGTAGTCGTAGCTTATTTAATTTAGTCAATTTTGTAAAGCAATATGCATGCAAATCTTGCCCAATTTGAGCTTTGTAAGACACGGCGTCATGAAACAATTGACCAAAATTTAATTTGCTAGGAAATGTGGTTTTTAATAAATTTTCCCATTGAGCCCACGAATACTGCGTAGTTTTTAAACCATCATACCAGACTCTAGCAATCCCCTTTAATTTACCCAAGGCTAAATAGATCGTGGTTAACTCGTCCCAATAATACATACGTGCACACTCATTTACTTTGTTTAGCCAGTCGTTGATATTTTGATTATCATCGGTTGGATCAAAATTAGACAGTAATCTGTCATCTTTATAAAGAGTCCAATTTTGTCTTTGATTAACAAACTTATCAGCAAAAAATGAGCCTGTACTTACAACCTCCTTCAACTGCTCGATTTGTCTCTGCATGTGTTCAATTGTCATCGGCGGGGTGTGGGACCTGTCCGTCAGTTCTGCGGCAGCAACAGGTGTACTCACTATAGCCCGGGATGAACTCGGCGTTGACCACTGGTCACTTAATCGATTCATATTTTGTTTTGTTGATTGTTCTTTATCCGCACTTCTGAGATGTAAGAGTTATCAGAAAGAAGCAAACACGAATGAACATTATAAATATAATAATAATAAAAGAAAGCAATACACACTAATTATTAACAATGTCTCGTGCTATATTCATTACTATCGAATATCGAATGTCCCTTCACTGCCAAATCCAATTCATGGCGTTCTATGTTTTTGCTGAGAAGGCACTTACAATGATGTCATCACCCAAACAATGCCACCTCTTAGCCTCCCGCCGCGGTAGCTGTCGATCTTGCAAATCTCAGGCCGCTAACATTTCCTTTCCCAATATATTTTTTTATTTTTATTTTCATGCAAAAGTTTATTTTTTTTTGTTTTGTTCATTGTAAATCTTTTAAAGGGACGTCTTTAATTGCATTTGTAGTGAACAATAGTAGGCAACCGATTATATAGTCAACATTTTAAATGTTCTCTTTTTCTTCTTTTCTCAGTATCTGGCTCCCAAGTTAGAAACTCGTTTGGTATTGTTGAGACAACGTTAAGGCGTAGTAGCTAAATGACCAAAGTGGCACAATGGAATCGAAACAGCCTAGTGATTTGATTTGTTACTTATATGATTTCAATCTATAAAAGACTTCTGCCATTTTTATTATTTTATATATACATACATATATATATATATATATATATATATATATATATATATATATATATATATATATATATATATATATATATATATATATATATATATATATATATATATATATATATATATATATATATATATATATATATATATATATATATATATATATATATATATATATATATATATATATATATATATATATATATATATATATATATATATATATATATTGATATGTTTTCTGGGTACTAAAGAAAGAGAAAGAAATTTGTTAATTTAATTTTTAATTAAATATTAATCTAGAAAGCAGAAATTTTTATATTCGGCGCCACTGCTTCCTAGTTTCCCAGCAAACACACATTTATTAGCATGAGTTACCAATAGGTGTCACTCTATTTCAGTGCAGATTCTTTAGCTCAAATTAATAAAAGGCAAATCAAAATCATAGATCAAATAATAACCATTTTATTTAAGAAAAGTAGATCAGATTAATTTACAAAATTTTAATTTAGTTGAACCTTGGCCTTGGGTTTCTTATATTTAGGAAACAAAATTCTGCCCTTTTATTTTAATTACAAATACTTATTCTAAGAAAATGAGAGAAATCTTTGCTTTATTTAATATCGATAAAACAGGTACCTGTATGCGACGTGACGTCCCGATACGAATCACTGATTTGTTGCACTACACTGTTGTGATCCTGATTACCTGCAAATTCCCTCGATTTCTCGTGCCGTGCCTTTGTGGTAATTTTGTTCCTTGTGAAATTTGTTCAATTTGATGTGCCTTGGACGACTTTGATGCTAAAATATTGGATTAATACCGTATGGCTTACTTGAAAATCCGGTAAGTCAAATTTGACAAACAGCTGACATTAAGGTTATATTTCGATGATAATTATTTTGTTTTTTTAAACCTTGCAACATTGGTTCCTCTTACTTCTCAACTTATCAATGTTTGATTTACATACTTTTCTTCATCTGAATTTAAATTTTCTTTACTATTTGTAATAATTTCTGGACTCAATTTTGAAAAATAACTCTCTTCTTTTTATTACAAAATCAACAACTTATAACAAACTTTTCATGGAAACGTTCCTTGTTTCTTGAAAACTTTGTTAATTAATGACTTTTTTCTGAATTAGATAACTAGACCTGTCAAAATTTCATAAATTTTATTTGGTTATGAATTTAAATTTTTCTTTTAGACCTTCTCTGTCTGTTTTACTGTTTGAAACAGATTCCTTATTTAATTCTGATTCTTTCAGTATCCCTTTTATTTCTCTAGGCTTTATATTTAAGTAGTTCCAAAACGTTGCATGATTTTCACATAATTTCTATTTTAAACAATTTACACTAGATTTGATGCATGATTTACCTTTCTTAATCTTCTTACTAACTAGCTCTCTTAATTCTAATTAACAAATTTACTTTTCAGTATGAATAAATGCTAACTCTATAACTTTTTATTTTCAGAACTCGTAGTCAATGTTTCTTCAGTCCTTGAAGTAGTGTCCTTTTACCTACCGAACTGAAAATCATTTTGAAATGTTCTTTGCAGTGTTTTCTTTCAACTGCCTGCATATTAAATAGGAAAACAATGTTTTTAACAATCTAATATTTAAATAACCAGTGACAGCACACAAATTATGGTTACTGATGGTCAACACTGAAACTTTAAACTACAACTAACATATGGAATTCAGGGATGTATGTCTCAGGTTTAATCTAAGGTAATAGTCTTTGATTTTAAATGTTTATGATTTAAACCCGAGCACTAATTTTTGGAGAAATCTTAGATTTAAGTTTTATTTGTGCTCCTTTTCTTTTTAAAGAGTCTTTATGTACACTATAGAATGTTTATTCAGTTTGTTTGTGAATTTTCACTTCCTTTTATGTTTTTTGTCACCTATATTGTTTAATATTTTAGTTTTAAATTATTTTCTTGCTTTAATTTCAAGTTTTAAATTTTCAGATGTGGAAATTTACATTCCCTATTTTGTGGAAGTTTTTCCAGTTTGATGAGCTCCGGATCAACCTATGATTGTCTATTAGTCAGAAACACTCTAACGATGGATTCCTGATATGATTTTTCCACCTTTGGTTTTGTATTTAAGAAGTCTAGCTTCTGAAGATAAAGTGAGATTTTACAAATTTTTAAACCTACTTATTTTAAAATTTAAGCATTTTACAATATTTATTGTTACTATTTAATCTCTGTCTTTCAATTTAAATTTGTTTACTGATAGTATGTTTACTATCGATAATTCATGTTAGTTTTAAAGTTTTTACTTTGTAATCTTTGAATTCTTTGATGCAGAACTGCAAACAGTGGCGTAGATTATTTATTTTGATAATGAAACTTATTGTCTCTCTCATGAGTCAAGATATCATATCATTTTACTCCCTCCAACTAATTAAATTTGAAAATTTGAACATTTTGAAAATTCTGAAAATTTCATTAGTTTGACAAATTTGATGGGATATCTTGCACTGTTAATCTTTGTTTTTGGTTTTCAATTTATTCACTTACATAAGAAAATTATTTTGTACATGTTTTTGCTCATTAATGTTTTAACTTTGTTTTAATTACAATGAACCGATCCTAATAAAATGTAACACCTTGCGTAAATTGTTGTTTCATTTGTTTCCTTTTTCTTCTTTGTTTTGAATATTCTAAATAGAATAAAAATAATATTCTCTGGCGAATCGTATTGCGATTTTGTTAACGTATTTAGGACGCGTGCATCTAAACATAATCTTATTGAGTCATTTTTCTTTTTTACTATTACCAATGGATCAATGTAATTTGTTTTTGCCGATTCAATGATATCAGATTGTAACATGTTTTGTAATTCATTTTGCACTTGTTCTCTGTACTTAAAAGGAATAGGATAATTTTTGCTTTTAAATGATTTTGTTTCATCTACTTGCAGTTTGTGAATATAACCTGTTGCAACTCTTGGTTCATAGTTTATTAGTGAGATATTTTTTTGTAAAAGTTCATGAATAATTCTTTCATATTTAAGTGGACATTTTATATCAATATTTTTGGGCATAATATAATTACTATTCATAACATATGTGGGTACGCTCCCCATCATATATTCCGCATTGGCTTGATCGCCGTTTAATTCTTTTCTTACCGCATTTTTATTTTTGATACAGGTGGTCATTGTGCCTCCCTCGTATCCCGCATTTTTTTCGACATGGGTGGTCACTGTGCCAACCTCATGTCCCGCATTGACTTTATCGTCATTTAATTCTTTAATTACCGCATTTTTATTCAATATAATCTCATTTTTACTATATATAGGTAACGTTTTACCTTCTAATCTAAGGAATCTTGTTCCCAAATCAATATTAGCCCTCAATTTATATAAAATATCTTCACCCAGAATAATGTCAAAATTTAATTCAGGTACTATAAATAATTCACATTTAAAATTGTAGTTTTCTACTTTAAAAGATGTTTGCAATATGCTGGTGCTTTCAGAAAATTTTCTGCCATTGGCGTTAATGAATCGTATTCTTGCAATTCTTATACATTTTTGGGCAGATTTATCCTTATTTTTGTTAAATAAACTCTCGTTAATCATTGATATTTCTGAACCGCAATCAATAAGTGCATCTAACATTAAACCTTGCATATTTAAATTAACCATTGGTAGGTGACTTTGTTTTGTTTCATATAAATTTCCGTTTTCGTTGTCCGTTGTGATAAATTCGCGGGCGTGAGAATAGTTGGTAGTTAAAACATTTCTTCTTAAAAATCCTGCTGTCGAGTATTAACTTGGGCTTGTGTTTCAATTTTATGCATTTCGATTTGATTTTGTTGTCCATTTCTCTGTTGTACGTTGGTGTTTGCTACCTGTGCGTAGGATCTTGTATCCTTTTTCTGCTCATCGTTTGCTTGTGGCCTGTTTTGTTGGTTTTGGTTTATTCTTTGCTGATTGTTGTTGTAGTACCCATTGTCGTTTGTCCTTTGCTGATTGTTGTTGTTGTAAGACCTTTGTTGATTTCCGTTGTAGTTGTTGTTTTGATTGTTATAAAAGTTTCTTGGTTGATTTCCATTGCCTTGGTTGTTATAGTTATTGTTTCTTCTTTGTTCGTAGTTTTGACCTGTGTCATAATTTTTGCTTCTATCATCATATCTCCTGTTTTCATTATTGTAGTTTTGTTGAGTGTTTCTTCTCCATCCAGTGCGATGGTCGTCTATGCTTCTTATGTATTCTATGAGACTGTCCAAAGTTGTGATTCGTTGTGTAATGATGACACTGTGTACATCATCTGGGAAATGACGTGCTAAATACCTAACCATTTCACTTTCCGTGAAAGATGGTTGTAGATGTTTGATATTATATACCTTTCGCAGTATATAATTTTCCCTGGATACTCCGATGTTCTCACTGTATTTTCCATTAAAGAGATTTAATCTAATCTTTTGTTGATTATACTCCCCCCAATATTGTTTCATTACGAGCGATTCAAATTCCTCGAAACTACTGAACCTACTCTCAACAGTGGCGTACCAAATTTCAGCTTCACCACGTAACATGTTCTGTATGACTTGTTTTATGTTTGTCCCAGGGTGTACCGTTTCTAGATGTAGTTTAAGCCTATTAGTAAATATTCTCGGGTGTATTCTCGAGTCACCGTAGAAATAAAATTGAGATTTCTGGCATGCGTGGTTGATTGTATATCCGAGGTTAGCGTTCGCTCCTTGTTTTCCTTCTGATAACTTCGTATCCATTAATTTTATCCGTCCGTCCTGTTCTTTTAAAGTTGCCGTGATTGCTTCATTTTGTCTTTCCAGTCGACCATCTATCTCTGAAAATCCTTCAACTATGAATTTTTCCACATTAGTTTGAATTTCCTTTTCTGACTCTTTTACTCTATTGTGAATTTCCATAGCCAAGTCTTCTTTAATATTTTCTAATCTTACTTCTACCCCTTCTACTCTGAGTTTCATTTCCGTCATGTATTGATCAAATTTTCCGTTGCATTCTTCAAATTTCTTGTCCATTCTCTCGTTTATTTTCGCACTTATCTCTTGCTTGTTTTCTTCAAATTTCTTGTCCATTTTCTCGTTTATTTCTTCTTTTGTGCTATCTATTTTCTTATTCGTGTCGTCTATTTTCACACCTATACCTGTCATCATTTGCATGAGTTGGTGGAGTATGTCTGCTTCTGTCTGTTCAGTTGTTTGTATTGTGTCTCCTATTTGTGTTGGTTCCTGCTGTTGTTCGGTCTGCTCCTGTGTTGTTTCTTCTTGCGTTTCTGTTTCGCCTGCTGTTTGAGACGTAGATGCCTCTTGTTCATTATTACCTTTCATCTTACCTGACCTTAGTTTCATATAATTTTATAACAGTGAAAATACCACACCAATACTCTTTTCAGAATTCTCAATTATTTTTACCAAAGCCTTTTGTTTTAAATTTTATTTTAAAATTTTGTTAAATAAATTACTATGATTATTTTGCTCTTTTATTTGCCCCACGTTGGGTTAGACATTTAAATTATATGTTTTCTGGGTACTAAAGAAAGAGAAAGAAATTTGTTAATTTAATTTTTAATTAAATATTAATCTAGAAAGCAGAAATTTTTATATTCGGCGCCACTGCTTCCTAGTTTCCCAGCAAACACACATTTATTAGCATGAGTTACCAATAGGTGTCACTCTATTTCAGTGCAGATTCTTTAGCTCAAATTAATAAAAGGCAAATCAAAATCATAGATCAAATAATAACAATTTTATTTAAGAAAAGTAGATCAGATTAATTTACAAAATTTTAATTTAGTTGAACCTTGGCCTTGGGTTTCTTATATTTAGGAAACAAAATTCTGCCCTTTTATTTTAATTACAAATACTTATTCTAAGAAAATGAGAGAAATCTTTGCTTTATTTAATATCGATAAAACAGGTACCTGTATGCGACGTGACGTCCCGATACGAATCACTGATTTGTTGCACTACACTGTTGTGATCCTGATTACCTGCAAATTCCCTCGATTTCTCGTGCCGTGCCTTTGTGGTAATTTTGTTCCTTGTGAAATTTGTTCAATTTGATGTGCCTTGGACGACTTTGATGCTAAAATATTGGATTAATACCGTATGGCTTACTTGAAAATCCGGTAAGTCAAATTTGACAAACAGCTGACATTAAGGTTATATTTCGATGATAATTATTTTGTTTTTTTAAACCTTGCAACATTGGTTCCTCTTACTTCTCAACTTATCAATGATTTACATACTTTTCTTCATCTGAATTTAAATTTTCTTTACTATTTGTAATAATTTCTGGACTCAATTTTGAAAAATAACTCTCTTCTTTTTATTACAAAATCAACAACTTATAACAAACTTTTCATGGAAACGTTCCTTGTTTCTTGAAAACTTTGTTAATTAATGACTTTTTTCTGAATTAGATAACTAGACCTGTCAAAATTTCATAAATTTTATTTGGTTATGAATTTAAATTTTTCTTTTAGACCTTCTCTGTCTGTTTTACTGTTTGAAACAGATTCCTTATTTAATTCTGATTCTTTCAGTATCCCTTTTATTTCTCTAGGCTTTATATTTAAGTAGTTCCAAAACGTTGCATGATTTTCACATAATTTCTATTTTAAACAATTTACACTAGATTTGATGCATGATTTACCTTTCTTAATCTTCTTACTAACTAGCTCTCTTAATTCTAATTAACAAATTTACTTTTCAGTATGAATAAATGCTAACTCTATAACTTTTTATTTTCAGAACTCGTAGTCAATGTTTCTTCAGTCCTTGAAGTAGTGTCCTTTTACCTACCGAACTGAAAATCATTTTGAAATGTTCTTTGCAGTGTTTTCTTTCAACTGCCTGCATATTAAATAGGAAAACAATGTTTTTAACAATCTAATATTTAAATAACCAGTGACAGCACACAAATTATGGTTACTGATGGTCAACACTGAAACTTTAAACTACAACTAACATATGGAATTCAGGGATGTATGTCTCAGGTTTAATCTAAGGTAATAGTCTTTGATTTTAAATGTTTATGATTTAAACCCGAGCACTAATTTTTGGAGAAATCTTAGATTTAAGTTTTATTTGTGCTCCTTTTCTTTTTAAAGAGTCTTTATGTACACTATAGAATGTTTATTCAGTTTGTTTGTGAATTTTCACTTCCTTTTATGTTTTTTGTCACCTATATTGTTTAATATTTTAGTTTTAAATTATTTTCTTGCTTTAATTTCAAGTTTTAAATTTTCAGATGTGGAAATTTACATTCCCTATTTTGTGGAAGTTTTTCCAGTTTGATGAGCTCCGGATCAACCTATGATTGTCTATTAGTCAGAAACACTCTAACGATGGATTCCTGATATGATTTTTCCACCTTTGGTTTTGTATTTAAGAAGTCTAGCTTCTGAAGATAAAGTGAGATTTTACAAATTTTTAAACCTACTTATTTTAAAATTTAAGCATTTTACAATATTTATTGTTACTATTTAATCTCTGTCTTTCAATTTAAATTTGTTTACTGATAGTATGTTTACTATCGATAATTCATGTTAGTTTTAAAGTTTTTACTTTGTAATCTTTGAATTCTTTGATGCAGAACTGCAAACAGTGGCGTAGATTATTTATTTTGATAATGAAACTTATTGTCTCTCTCATGAGTCAAGATATCATATCAATATATATATATATATATATATATATATATATATATATATATATATATTGCACTGTACTGTGTGTGTATGTTGTAGACATACGAGGTAGTTTTGGGGCGCCAGGCAGCACGAGGGCTGTCAAATTTATTTTCTTACCTCTACATGCACCACACAGGCATTCGGAGCACGATTTCCACACCAGGAGGATTGACTCCGCTCAGGGAAGAAGCCGGTTCAAGTTTATTATTTTTTTTTAAATATCAGGAAGCAAATAAATAACACACAAGTTTGGTCAGAAATGTTTGAACAGAAACCTTTTATTTAAAATTTTAAATTTTGACCTGGATTGAATTTCTTAATTACAAAATGGTGAACAGTATCTCTTAAAATAACTTATGCTAATCGGCCTTTAGATTTTTGATTTGATAATAATCAGTGTTTTTGCTTTTATGAAAATTTTATATTCAAATTGAAAATTTTATTTTTACGAAGACGATTTTTTAATAGAAATAAATAAATTGACACTTTTGTGTCTAGTATTCTTTATTTAGAATTTGATAAAAGCTTTTACCTTTGTGCTAATCCCAATTGACGACGAAAGTTGGTTGCAACCACGCGACCGTTCTTCACAAGCGAAAAGTCCTGTCGAAACAGCCTGAAGTTCTCTGTTGACACGCTGTCTTCAAGTCGGTAAAGTGACTCGTTACAATGGTGATGTTTTGTTTTGATATAATCAGGATTCTTGAATATTCCTCTTGAAAAACCAGGATATTGATTGCGTTGCACTATTTGGCACTTTAATTAGACGCAGGTAGGTGTTTTACCCTTACCTTTCGGAGCAAACACTTTTTATTTTATTTTCGAAGACGATACCTTTTTTGTTGTTTACAAAATTTTTATTTGCATTTTAATTTTTTAATTTCCAATTTATCAGATGTATTTATTTTGAGTCGTGACTAATTTTCAAAATTATAATGTTAAAACTTGATTTGACCAATCACAGGTCACAAAATATATTTTTCAAAAACTTAGGTTATAATTTCAGCAAATTCTGATTAAACCTCTCCCTTTGAATGATAATTAACGACTGAATGCTAAAATATGGCTTCTAATTGGCCTGGTTTGACAATTTTAAAAAAAATCTGGATTACTAGATTTTGACTTTTGATGTTTATTTTTGGAAATTTTATGATTTTGAGCTTATTTTTAATACAATGCTTATTTTTCTTTCTGTACTTTATTCCTAGCTTTAAGCTGATCATTTTGGTATGCAACATGCCTAGTTTGAATGATGTATTTTGAGGTTACCTGATCAGTTGGAAATTTCACAAAAACACTCTTAAAAACTAATTACAGCTATAAAAAACACTTCCAGGTCAAACATAAAGCTATAACGAATATTTTCTTACATAATAAACATAGAACAACATTTTATTTAATCTAACATGAACAAATGTTTTTTCAGAGTCTCGGAGACCCTATACTGTGAAGTGTCCAGCCCTAACTATGGACAGTGCATGTAGCAATTTGCACTAAAACAACATTGTGTAACATAATCTAACTTCTAGTAGTGAAATTACACTGAAAAAATCTTAATTTATACCAATTTGACAAGAATATATGGTAGCGTCCCATACCTAGAAGTTTGAAAGTCAGCTGTGGCCCCCTTTTCAAGTCTTTTGTTGGAAATAACCACGCTGTTAAGTGAACTAAGGTATGTAACTTTATGTTTTAATGCTTTTTAGTCTATTACGATTAACATTTTACACAATTTTTGACATGATTAGAATTTACCGTTGGCTGTCCGAGCCTTGTTTTGACCAAATTCATAGGAGCTTAAAATGTTTGTTTGATTTTGTTCCTTATGAACTTATAAGTTTATTATGAGTAATTTCTCACTTTTTAACACATGTTTAGTCTATTTGGAATTTTAATAGTAATGATTTTGTCTATTTTTAGGCTGTCCTTGTAGCCAGAAAGTACCTAGGTAGGTTCTACACTGCTCCAACAAGCAAATCCCGCACTGTGGTCCTTTTGCCTGCCGTTGAGAGTTTTCGAAGCACTAATTTTACAATTAGATTGTACAGAGTGATTTTCTCTATAGGTATGTTACAATTTTTATACAATATTTTACAAAGTACATGTTTAATTACAAAATATGGCAAAGCATTTCTAAACCAAACCTTGCCTACCATTTCACTGTTCCTTCTGTGTAGTTTGAACATGAGGAAAGTCAATACACCCTGCTATGGCTCTCACGCTTAACGTGTACACCATTTGCGATTTAAAGTGTTGATAAATTTTTATAAAATGTTTTATTTTTGATTTAAAATTTTACTTTGTGTTTTTTCTAAAATCGAGCATTGTCCATTGATCGGTGGGCTATGTCATGGCATTCCCCCTTTAACTAATAATAATTTTTGACTGGTGACAATTTTGTTAGTTACCAATATGGCATGACATGCACACAGTCAAATTAAAATTAAATTTTTATAACATTCTGTCTAGCCTGGCTCATATGGATACATCAGACTGACGTGAAATCTTCCCCTTATCGAGTTGTCATAAATATTCTTTAATTCATAGGTATTTTCATTCAATATTTTGTGTACCACGTACGGTCCTTCGTATGGGTACTGCAATTTAGCGCAAATATCGTTTTTATAGTCCGATACCCTTAATCTTTTGATTACTACTTTCTCCCCTTCTTGGAATGAAACCTTCTTCTTAATTTTTTTGTTTTCCCGCTTTTCATATCGCCTCGCAGTGCGATCTAATCTTTGTTTGACATTTTTGTGTACATTTTCTAGGCTTAAATTTTCATTATTTGTCCATGGCCTGACTGGTAACTGCCCAAGCATGGTTACAATTGGTGATACTTGTGTTACAGTACTTGGCACATTATTCATATAATTTTCTACATCGTTTACCGCAGAAGGCCATTCTCTATGATCGTATTGGATAATTATACGTAAAAATCTAATAAGTTCCTGGATATAGCGTTCTGCTGGGTTGGCATTTGGTCTTCTAATCGTTGTAAATACCAATTTTGTCCCCTTTTTTTCAAGATATGTTGTCAACCTTATATTATTAAAATAGGTTGCATTATCTGCCAATATTTTACATGGTTTCCCTATGTTTCTACTATAGTGACTCAATTTTTGTAGTACTGTAGTAGTATTGCATCTTTTTGTCGGGTATAGTTTAATAAATTTAGAAAAAACGTCTACTAGTATTAAAATGTGTTTATAACCGTTTTCATCAGGAATTAGGTTACTGACAAAATCCATAGCTACAAGTTCTAAAGGTTTACTGGTAGTAATGCTATAAACTATGTTCTTATTGACATGATTCTTTATTTTTGCCATGCAACATTCGTGGCATTTAATTATTATTTCCTTTGCCAAGGATAAATCTCGCTTACAGAAAAAGGTTTCCCTGAAAATCATCCAAGTTTTCCGAACTCCGATGTGTCCGAATTTAACATGCAGATCTATTATAATCTCTGCAGCTAAACTCTCGTCTAAAACATATTTTTCCTCGTTTGCAATTGTTTTTAAAATGAAATTGTTTCTTATGATGTAACCTCTACTGTGTGGGTATGTCGATATGTGGTTCCTTAATTCGTGTAATTGTGCTTGGCTGTCTATTACGTGTTGATATGTGTACAAAGTGTTGTTGTGTGAGAGTGCGTTTAATCCTACTGTGAAAGTGTTCCGCTTGTCAACTGTGTCGAGTTGTCGGTTACGTGTCAAAGCGTCTGCAGTGACATTGTATCTACCCGGTCTGTGTTTAATTGTAAACGAGTACTCCTGTATGAGCAGAGACCATCTGTAAATTCGGTTATTGGCGAATCTATTCTTCATTAAGAAGCACAGAGCTGCGTGGTCTGTTTCAATAGTAAAATGGTTTCCTGTTAGGAAAAACGATAGTTTGGCCACACTGTAGGTGATCGCCAACATTTCTTTTTCGGGCGTTGAATACCTGATTTCATACGGCTTTAAGATTCTAGATATGAAACATACCGGTGTTTCAATTCCTCCTATTTCCTGTGTGAGTTCCGCGGCTATTATGTTGTCTGACGCATCGGTCCTCAACGTGAAAGGTAGCGAAAAATCCGGACTGTGAAGAAGTAGATTGTCGTGAAAGTTCATCTTTACCTTTTGAAAAGCTTCTTCCCTTCTTTCATCCCACTCCCACTTGACGTTTTTGCGAAGAAGTTCAAGTAGTGGAATCTCGAGTTCTGACAATCTCGGTATAAATTTTTTGTAGTAATTTAATATCCCCAGAAATCCCCTTAAAGTTTTCAAATTTGTCGGACGCGGATAATCTTTTATTTCTTTTACCCTTTCTTGCCCTACGCTTATGCCTTCTGGTTTAATTTTGTACCCTAAGTATTTTACATAAGTACGGTAAAACTCACATTTTTCAATGTTTAACTTTAAACCCGCTTCATTCAATGCATTCAAAATTATGTCTAAATGTTCATAATGCTTTTCTTCTGTTTCAGAAAACACTAATATATCATCGATATAATGTACGCAGAAACTATCATACTTGTCTAGTATGTTCTGCATCGCCCGAACAAGAGCTGAAGATGCTGATTGCAAACCAAAGGGTACCACTTTAAATTGAAATATGTGGCCATCTATGCTGAATCCTGTGAACTTGCGTGAGTCTGGATGCAAAGGAATCAACCAAAATGAATTTTTGAGATCGAGCTTTGAGAAAACTGAATTTTTGCCGATCCTGGACAAAAGTGTGTCGATCGTTTGAGGTGCATCGAACTGTGATTTTGTGATTGTATTTAAGTTTCTAGCATCTAAACATAAACGTATTGACTCGTCTTTCTTTTTTACAACAACTAAAGGATTGATATAATTAGTTTTAGCTGATTCAATAATGTTAGAATTAATCATATTTTTAATTTCTTGCTGTACTTGTTCTCTGTGTTTATAAGGTATTGGATAAGTTTTGCACTTAAATGGTTTATTTTCGTCAACATCTAACTTGTGTTCATAACCTTTTGCAACTCTAGATTCATAATTAATTAAAGAAATGTAATTTTGCAGCATGTTTTGTATTATTTTATCAAACTTAGCAGGACATCTTATCAGTAATTCTTCGGGCTTTTTATAACTAGTATTCATTACATATGTGGTACTTTCCATCATATGTTCTCCGCAATATTTATTCTTACCGCTGGCATTTTCGCCTTTTATAATATTTCCGCTGGCACTATCGCCTTTTTTACCGCATTTTTCATTTTTACCGCAGGCACCTTCGCCATTTATATTCTTAATATTAAATATGGGTATTTTTTCACCCTCAACAACTAGGATTCTCTCTCCTAAATCAATAATTGCCCTTAATTCAGATAAAATATCTTCCCCCAGAATGATATCATAATTCATTTTTGCCACAATAACAAAATCACCTTTAAATGTTTGATTTTTAATTTTAAATTCTGTACTTAATATTTTGTTGCATTCTGCGAACTTTATACCGCTTAAATTAACCAATCTTATTTTTGATATTTTTATACATTTATTTTCACCATTATTAAAATATTCATTAAAAATCTTTTCATCAATCAGACTGATCTCTGACCCTGAATCAACCAGTGCCCTAACATTTATATTATTTATTTGCATATTTATTATAGGTAATTGACTAATTTTTACATTTTTAAATTCATCATCCATCTCAGTTCCCAAATATTCTCTCATGTGTTCATACGTAGCTTTCGAATTTAAAATTTGCCTAACTAAAAATCCTGATTTTCAGGCCTAACATTAATTTGTGCCTCCGTTTCTATCCTATGCATGTGAGCCTGTGAATTTTCACTTCCCCTTTGTACAGTGGTATTTGCCACTTGCGAGTACGTTCTTGTATCCCCTTTTCGTTCATCATACGTTGGCTTCTTTGATTCCCAATGTACCTGTTTCTTTTCCTGTATCTGCTTACCCTGTTCCCTGTTTTGATTCATAGTTTGTTGCCCCCCATATGGCATATTCCCATTGAAATTTCTGTTTTGCCCTTTATTTCTGTCATACCTGTTATAATTATTATAGTTATTTCTGTTTTGATTGTACCTGTCCTCATTATTCCCCCCTTGATAGTTGAAATTCCCATTTTGGCTATAATTGTTCCCCTTGAGGTACCTGAAATTATTTGTCCCCTGCGTATTATCATATCTATCATATTTGTTATCTTGATTTCTGTTTCGATTTTCATTATTACCGTACCTATAATCATTGTTCCCATACCTGTTATCGCTATTTCCGTACCTGTTCTCGTTATTCCCGTATTTATTATAATTGTTCGACGAACCTTGGTGGTAATCGTCTATTTCCCGTAAATATTCTAGGAGACTGTCCATCGTTCCTATCTTTTGTGTTATAATAACGTTTTGAATGCTATTTGAAAAATGTCTAGCCAAATACCGAACAATTTCACTCTCAGTGAACTTAGGTTCTAAGTGTTTTATGTTGTACACTTTTCTTAGTACATAGTTTTCCCTAGAAATACCTGATTTGTCATTATACCTTCCGTTGAATAGATTTTCCCTTACCTTTTGCTGGGTGTGATCACTCCAGTATTGTTTCATCAATAAAACCTCGAACTCCTGGAGAGATTCGAACCTATTTTCCACAGATTGGTACCAATATTCACATTCTCCTTTTATCATATTTTGTATATTAGTCTTGAGGTCGGCAGAGCTATGCAATGTGTCCATGTGTTGCTTTAGGCGTGTTATGAATATTTTTGGATGTGTTCTGTTGTCTCCGTAGAAGTAAAAAGGTGTTTTGTTACATGTGTATGTGTGTAGTGGCGTGTGCGTTCGTGTACTATCCCTGATCATTCTAGTAACTTCAGATATCTTTCTCTCCTGTTCTTTTTTGTGAGTGTCAACCTTTTCTCCTTGTTTTCTTATCCTTGCGTCCATTACATTCATTCCTTCTTCGAAAATTCCAGCCATTTCCGCTCGTACTTCTTCCCTCACTTCTTTTGTTGCTTCACCAACTTTCTCACAAATCGTTTCATCGATTTTTTCCCATTTTCCTTCCAGATTGTCACATCTGTTTCTCAAATCTTGCGTGCTTTCTTCGAATTTTTTCATCCCTTCTTCACTTTTCTTGTTCAAATTCTCCGTGAACATTTCCATCTTTTCTTCTAATTTTTGTTGTGTTTGCAAAAGTTCTGTTGCCAGCTTTTCTTCCAACCACTTTGTCCTCTGTTCTATTTCTTCCATGGTTTGATCGATTATGTTTTTAATGTTGCCTATCTCATGTGTGTTTTGGTCTAGTTTTTCTTCTAATTTTTGACTGTTTTCTTCCATTCTTTGACTGGTTTGTTCCATTTTCTCTTCCATCCTTTGACTATTTTGCTCCATTTTCGCATTCATTCCTGTCATCATTTCCATCAGCTTATTTAGCATGTCTGGATTTGTTTGTGTAGTGGTTGCATCACCTGCTTGTTGTGTTTGTTGTGTCTCTTCTGTCGAAGTTCCAGGTGCTGGGTTGTCTCCTGCCATGTCAGTAGTCTTACCTGATCTTAATCTCATTTACCAAAATATGTAGATTATCTCTACCTTACCAATAGCCTTTTATAAAATTACCTTGTTATTTACCTTTAAATCGACAATGCCTGATTTTAAATTGATTTTAGAATTTTAAATTTTGTTTATTATTGAATTTATTTGCTTTCCTGAGCTTGATATACAAAATGTGTTACAACACGTTAAACCTCAAACGTTGCGTGCTTACAAAATGCTCACCACGTTGGACGCCATAAAATGCACTGTACTGTGTGTGTATGTTGTAGACATACGAGGTAGTTTTGGGGCGCCAGGCAGCACGAGGGCTGTCAAATTTATTTTCTTACCTCTACATGCACCACACAGGCATTCGGAGCACGATTTCCACACCAGGAGGATTGACTCCGCTCAGGGAAGAAGCCGGTTCAAGTTTATTATTTTTTTTTAAATATCAGGAAGCAAATAAATAACACACAAGTTTGGTCAGAAATGTTTGAACAGAAACCTTTTATTTAAAATTTTAAATTTTGACCTGGATTGAATTTCTTAATTACAAAATGGTGAACAGTATCTCTTAAAATAACTTATGCTAATCGGCCTTTAGATTTTTGATTTGATAATAATCAGTGTTTTTGCTTTTATGAAAATTTTATATTCAAATTGAAAATTTTATTTTTACGAAGACGATTTTTTAATAGAAATAAATAAATTGACACTTTTGTGTCTAGTATTCTTTATTTAGAATTTGATAAAAGCTTTTACCTTTGTGCTAATCCCAATTGACGACGAAAGTTGGTTGCAACCACGCGACCGTTCTTCACAAGCGAAAAGTCCTGTCGAAACAGCCTGAAGTTCTCTGTTGACACGCTGTCTTCAAGTCGGTAAAGTGACTCGTTACAATGGTGATGTTTTGTTTTGATATAATCAGGATTCTTGAATATTCCTCTTGAAAAACCAGGATATTGATTGCGTTGCACTATTTGGCACTTTAATTAGACGCAGGTAGGTGTTTTACCCTTACCTTTCGGAGCAAACACTTTTTATTTTATTTTCGAAGACGATACCTTTTTTGTTGTTTACAAAATTTTTATTTGCATTTTAATTTTTTAATTTCCAATTTATCAGATGTATTTATTTTGAGTCGTGACTAATTTTCAAAATTATAATGTTAAAACTTGATTTGACCAATCACAGGTCACAAAATATATTTTTCAAAAACTTAGGTTATAATTTCAGCAAATTCTGATTAAACCTCTCCCTTTGAATGATAATTAACGACTGAATGCTAAAATATGGCTTCTAATTGGCCTGGTTTGACAATTTTAAAAAAAATCTGGATTACTAGATTTTGACTTTTGATGTTTATTTTTGGAAATTTTATGATTTTGAGCTTATTTTTAATACAATGCTTATTTTTCTTTCTGTACTTTATTCCTAGCTTTAAGCTGATCATTTTGGTATGCAACATGCCTAGTTTGAATGATGTATTTTGAGGTTACCTGATCAGTTGGAAATTTCACAAAAACACTCTTAAAAACTAATTACAGCTATAAAAAACACTTCCAGGTCAAACATAAAGCTATAACGAATATTTTCTTACATAATAAACATAGAACAACATTTTATTTAATCTAACATGAACAAATGTTTTTTCAGAGTCTCGGAGACCCTATACTGTGAAGTGTCCAGCCCTAACTATGGACAGTGCATGTAGCAATTTGCACTAAAACAACATTGTGTAACATAATCTAACTTCTAGTAGTGAAATTACACTGAAAAAATCTTAATTTATACCAATTTGACAAGAATATATGGTAGCGTCCCATACCTAGAAGTTTGAAAGTCAGCTGTGGCCCCCTTTTCAAGTCTTTTGTTGGAAATAACCACGCTGTTAAGTGAACTAAGGTATGTAACTTTATGTTTTAATGCTTTTTAGTCTATTACGATTAACATTTTACACAATTTTTGACATGATTAGAATTTACCGTTGGCTGTCCGAGCCTTGTTTTGACCAAATTCATAGGAGCTTAAAATGTTTGTTTGATTTTGTTCCTTATGAACTTATAAGTTTATTATGAGTAATTTCTCACTTTTTAACACATGTTTAGTCTATTTGGAATTTTAATAGTAATGATTTTGTCTATTTTTAGGCTGTCCTTGTAGCCAGAAAGTACCTAGGTAGGTTCTACACTGCTCCAACAAGCAAATCCCGCACTGTGGTCCTTTTGCCTGCCGTTGAGAGTTTTCGAAGCACTAATTTTACAATTAGATTGTACAGAGTGATTTTCTCTATAGGTATGTTACAATTTTTATACAATATTTTACAAAGTACATGTTTAATTACAAAATATGGCAAAGCATTTCTAAACCAAACCTTGCCTATCATTTCACTGTTCCTTCTGTGTAGTTTGAACATGAGGAAAGTCAATACACCCTGCTATGGCTCTCACGCTTAACGTGTACACCATTTGCGATTTAAAGTGTTGATAAATTTTTATAAAATGTTTTATTTTTGATTTAAAATTTTACTTTGTGTTTTTTCTAAAATCGAGCATTGTCCATTGATCGGTGGGCTATGTCATGGCAATATATATATATATATATATATATATATATATATATATATATATATATATATATATATATAGTAATGTATAATGTAACATATTCTCTGGAGCGGGGACGCTCCAGTTTAGTCAGAGAAGGCCGTGTTAAACATCAAGATAAGCTGATGATGTCACATTAGTAAAATAAGCTGTTAGAACCTTGAATAATGCTGATGTTTCAGATATCAGTAGAAATACGGATTAGGATCATTAACTTTTGAACCTCTTAAGAAGAATGTGTAATTAATAAATAGATGAGTTCATAAATGATTGTGCGCGTTTAGTTGTTTATATTTGTGTTTATTGTTTATAAGATTTTACAAGTGGTATTATCAATTCGTAATAATACGCCGCGTATGTAGTAAAAATGCAACTCTATCAACTATGTACCCAAAATTCGTTGAGCATTGTTCAAATATATTCAGAATATACTCAAAACTCGTTATAACAAAAGCATTAAAACCCATTAACCTTACGCTCGTTAGGTTACTATTATTATTATTATTATTTCTAATCCAAACTCGTGGATTGAATACCAAAACACGTGGAGTGAAAATGTGTCAAAATATACATAAAACTTGTTGTGCAATATATGCAAAACTCGTTGTATAATATTTATATTCTTCATCCATATAACCCAAATATTTTATTTCTTGGCAAGGAATAGGTACGCTTTTTTTGTTTGTTAATCACAAAGCCCAATTTTTCCCATTAGTTTAGTTTTGGAAGTATTGAATAAGCAATCCTCATAAGTCTGTCCAATCAATAAAAAAATCACCAATATATAAGACAGATAAAAATCCCTTTGTTCTTATGTAAGATAACACCGGCTTTAGCAATTTAGTGAAAACAAATGGTGCTGTGTTGAGACCGAAAGGTAAACAGTTATACTCATAAATCTTGCCTAGGAATTTAAATATCAGACACTTCCAGTGATATTTATTAATCGCGATTAAATGATAGACATCCTTGAAGTCAAGAGATGCTAAATAAGCATACTGTGAAATTAGTTTAATTACAGTTTTATGGTCTTCAATTTTAAAGTGTTTAGTATGAACAAGTTTGTTTATTTTTTTTAATTTAAAATTAATTTCTGGGAACCATCGGGTTTGGGTGTACGAAAAATATTTGAGATACATTGGTTTTTAAAAATTATTATTATTATGTTAGATATAGTAAGAAAGAAGTCGACAAGCCGCTTCGTAGGGGGAGCTCTTGTTGATCTTCTATTTTGGTCAGACTTGCACCAATGGTATATGAAAGAAACGAATGTTTTTCTTTGAAAGTTATCTGCTGAATACCCAAAATAATAATTTTTAACAATGATGTAAGAAGAAATAATAGGGATTTATTTTTAATACATTGGTTTTTGTGAAAATAGCGTTGGGAAATTGCTCCCAAGGAAAGAAACTTTTGAATTGTACTAACCTTTTTTTTTCTTTTGAGGACCATTTTAGTTCTATGGGTATGTATTTCTGTCTAGGTTATTGTGAAAAAGGAATTGAAAAACCATGAACCGATTATATATGTATATATATATATAGAGATATGCATGGTCATATACAGGCCCGTTTCATACACTGAGCGGTTGTAGTGCAGCCCGATTTGACGTAGTGAAGCCCGGGGTCGGGCTCATCAACGTACCCCTGTGTATATCATCACTAAATGGCCACAAAGCACGTTAGCTTCCTTCCTACAAAATTTTGAGGTGGGCTTCAAAAAGTTATATTTTCATGTTCCGAGATACACTTTTAGTTCAGCACTTCCGAGTGAGGCGGCGCTGTTCCTGTATATCCAGGACTCATATACAGCTGATATCCATCGCACGTTATATAGCCCGATATTTGGCACCGTCGCAATGACTCAATAACATTCGATTCTTATTTCCTCTTAAATACTTTCTTTATGAAGTCACAATCGATGAATGAAAGCTCTTTATTTGAATCAATTTTTTAACCTCACAAGTATTGTTTCATAGTCTAACATTTTTTTGTAAATTCAAGAATTCATTTAATATATATCTACTAAGAATTATAAATTATGTACAGTGATATGAAAGAAGAATAGTTGTTAGCATTTTAAACATCGTAAAATGTGTTTTGAATTGTAATACGTAATTTCAAATAGAGCGATAAAAGATATAAAGGTAGCATTTATATCGTAAGAGAGGCATTAGAATAAGAACAAAATATAAAATACATGGATTTGTCCATTTATTGTACTAAATTGATGTTTCCATATCCCTAAATTAGGTTTGTGATTTTTTGCATTCAGAATTCAATAATAATATAGGTACTTAATTTTTATTAATTTTGGTGCTATAATTTTCATGGAGAAATATCGGGACATTAAACAATAATTATGCAGGATGGTGTTTTACGTATTATAAGGATAGATAGATACGACTATAAGTTGGTATTATTTCCACATCCACGTAGTGGAGTTGGCGTATAGTAATGGTAAAAAAAAATATTTTTTAAAACGATTCATGATGTTGACTCAAAATTTGTATTACCACGAGTTCGGGAAATATATTATGTTTTGATCTTATTCCGTTGAAAGGTAAATAGGGGTAAATAGGAAAACAAGCTAGTAACAGTCGATAAAATTGGGATTTAGTGTATGTACGAAAAGTCAAGTTCTCAAAAAAAATTTGACATCAGCCACTTCCACTATCACCCCCATTACCATCCTCACCCCATTATTAAAAGGGATTAAAAAAATAGAATTGTGAACAAGAACCAAAGGCCTCATTTTTTTTTGCATCAGAAACACTCCCACTACAATTCCCACTCTCACTACCGATGTGGCATAACATTTTATGGGCTCTTAAGGAAGACGTTTGCAAATAATATATTATTAAAGTTCTATGATCAATTATTTCCACATAATGGATTGCAAATGCAGTATCAACCTTTTTTTTCTTCGTTGGATGTAGAAGTAGTAATTCGCGGTTTTTAGTAATGTTCTCTTTGTTGTATGGCGCACATAACAACATGACGTGATCTGTCATGATTGCCTGTTAAGCGTATATGGTCTCTACAAAAACACAATTTTGATGGGCTAACTTGAATTGTTTTATTTTATTTGGACGTGTATAAGAGAACAACGTTATAATTGCTGAATACTTATTACTTACACATCTACGTAGTGGAGTGGAAGTATAGTAATCGTAAAAAAATTAAACATTTTTTTTCAAATAGCTTTAGAATGTCATGAGGTTAAGATTTTAAGTTTGAGCCTAAAAAATTTCTGTCTGTCTGTCCCTTTTTTTGCGCGTACGATTACTCAGGAAAAGTTTGAGATGTTGACTTGAAATTTAGTACACCTATGTATTATAGCGAGATATGGAACTAAATTGTATTTTGATCTTATCTCGTTGAAATGTTGGAGAGTAAATGGGGTAAAATGGGGTAAAATGGGGTAAACAGATAAAGCAAGCGAGTTAGAAATCATAAAAAGGTCTCAATTTTTTTCCACATAGTAGTGTACAAATATAGTATCATTTTTTTTTCATTGTAAGAGGCTTTTATAAGAAATCTGGACGTGGAAGTAGTGATTACTTAGACAGCGTTTCTTCAAGTCATAATCTTAAATACTGGTAATATAGACAGCAACATGAAACATTTTACTTTATGTAAATTTCGTAATACTTTAAGACCTCAACTATAAGTTTTAACTAATATTGTTTTTTCTTAAAATCCTAATCTCTGTATTTGTCAATATATTTCTATTGTAATGGTCTATGATTATGGTTATGTTATGGTATAGTTCTCCTTTGTCTTACTTCACTTTTGCATTTTACCTTTAAGTGTTAACGTTAGTAATCCAGTATAATAATTGTTTATTTTTTTTTAATTTTGATTGCCACAGTGCCGCTTACAATTTTACCAAATATTAGTCCTTAATATTTAACCTTTATAGTGGAGTCAAAATAAATTTTGAATTGAATTGTTTGGCTGCAGTGATTTTATTGTTTTAATTTGTTTTATGTATAAGTGCTATACGCAGTTTTTCATTAAATCGGTTCATTGCTTCTTGTAAAATTTTAACAATTTATTTTTCAACACTGAAATTTTCTGCTATTTTGCTTATTATCTCCGGTCTTCGTAATCGTATCGCAAAAATAAAAATAGCGAATTGTTGGCAATAGAGTTTTGAATAGGACTAGGTATATGAAAAATCTTTCTGATAATTTGTTAATTTAAAAAAAAAATACCAAAAATTGCTTTTTTGGCTATTTAAGAAACATAGCTTATTAATGAATCAATTTTACCGAAAGTTGGTGAAACTATGTCCTTTATTGAACTAACTTTCGTGCCAAATTTTAACCCAAAATATTTCTTCAGCGGCTAAAAATCAATAATAATTTCCCATCGCTTATTGTGCTTCTGGATTGTTTTCAACTAGGTGACACAAAAATATAGGTATTGAAGAATAACAGGTCGAAATTTTAAGAAGAAATATCAATTTCTTGATTTATAAGCAACTGAAAAGCAAAAACTGACGTACCCCGGCCCCAAATGCAAGTAGATCATTATTTTTTTAGAAAAATGTTAGATATTTCATTTATTTTCATAATTCGTTTGCGTTTTTGGTTCTATAAAAGAATCCACAGAATTATTTGAATTTGTTTATAACTATAATTTTGAAAATTATAAACAAATTTTTTAAAAAAATGGTTTAAATGAAGATTTTTTTTCTTAATACCATTGTAAAATACATTTAAAAACATACATTTTGAAAAATAAATTGTCCTCCTACGAGCTGATGCAATTAAACGCGATGGAATTTCGACATTATTATTGGTTTCTAACCGTTTGAATAAATATTTTGGGCTAAAATTTGGCACGAAGGATTACTTCGATAATGGGCATAGTTCCACAAACTTGCGTTAAAATTGATTCATTATTACGTTATATTTCTTAAACAACCAAAAAATGCATTTTTTAAAAATTTTATTGTGAACAATTCGCTCTTTTTATTATTGCGATACAATTGCTAGGACCGATGATAATAAGGAAAATAGTACAAATTTTCTCTTCTGAAAAATAAATCGTTATAGTGTTACAAGAAGCAAAATTTCTCATAGCACTTGTTTTTTATTATACTTACAACAAATTCAAACAATAAAACTGCCGCAGCCAGAGAATCCTTTATTCACTTATTTTGATGGCCATTAGAGCACTATATAACCCAACAATTCTTTTGACATTTGAGACGCTTTAATTGATTTATTGGACTGTTGTACTGTATTCAAGAAAGCATCATGTTACCGAAACTGTAAAAATATATTTAAGCTGAATGTAGAAAGATGCGATTGTTCATAATTTTATGACCCATTTACCTAGTATAAGTTTTTATTTTTATAAATTGATAGATTACGGTTAAAAATGTTTCTATAAGATCATCATATCCAAAAACCGCAAAATGCGATGACAATACGAGAAAATTAATTTGTTTATTTAAATAGCAACAACATACATTTTAAAAAGTCCGTTGTGCCTTGAAGAGTGTTTTTTAGAATCTACAGATGACGTGTGCCTTTTCAGATTTTTAATTGCATTTTAAACGACCGAGGAAAGTATATATCCCACTCGATGAAGGTAATTTACTTTAAAAAAATTGCAAACTAAATAATTGTTTTTTAATAAGTTCGTGAAAGTGTATAGAATAATATCCTGAAAAGTTTACATTTCACTCGGATGAGAACGTAAAAAAAAGTGAAAAAAAATTTTTTTTTCAGCAGTTTTTTCAAAATTTTGAAATCAAGTCCAGCTAGGAAAAAATAAAAAATGCAGATGGATAGATCACGTATTTCTGAACAAAAAATGTCCTAACAAAATTTATCGCTAAAGCCACGTTTTTTTCGGAAAAAATAGTCAAGTGTAACGTTATAACTCGGAGCGAGATATATGCGTGCGCGCGCTTGAATACGAATGACTGTGACACCGACGCACTGAATTACATGTCATTAAATCAAAATTAGTTCAATCTATATGAGTGATGGTTCATTTAAAAGATGGAAATTGTAGCTTTCTGATGCTTTTTTGTCTTAAATAATACAAGCAAAGAATGGATGGGAAAAATATACTTATTATATATATTAACATGCCCGAACTCAAACGTCGCAATAAAAAATATAGAAAAAAATAAAAGCCCTTCAAAAAAATTCTTTTTTCACTGAGAACTGTTAAAAATTATGTACACTTCATGATTATTATGGTTTATTAAATTGTAGTAACGTGGATTCACAAAAAAGTACATCTCACATAATTTTAATTTCCTTGCTTGATCATTTTCTAGAAAAATATTTATATTGGAGGGTGTAACTTGCCGAGAAATTGACCGATTGGAAAAAATAAAATATCACTATTTCGAAAAAATGTATACATTTCGAATGTTCAAACACAAATTCGTTTACTTGTATGCATTTTTTCGAAAATATGATTAATCAGATCATGATGAGAAATTGCGATTTTCACGATCTTATCCATATAACTATGAGAATATCTTTGATTGTTTTGAATATAACTTCTGGAACTTTCCAATACATTAACAAATGTATAAGGAATTCATTGGATATAGCTGAAATGTGGATATGTGTACCTGTAATAAATACAATATAGTAAAGGCACGTAAAAATTCAGGGTAGCGATTCAGCGGTTATGTATGGTGTCTGTGTTGCGTTTATAATTATATATTTTCCCTCCAGACTCACTATTTATCCTCCTATTCACTAAGAAAAATGTAATCAGAAAGAGAAAAAGCTTTGTTTTACTCGTTAGAACTGCTAAGAATTTTTAGAGGTTCCGTAGTATGCATTTAATCGTGCGCTTGGCCGCGCAGAGTGACAAACTTACTCCATTATTTTTTTCCAGGAATACCGTAGCTTTAGCGATAAATTTTATTAGAATATTTTTTGTTCAGAAACACGTAGTCTATCCACCTGTATTTTTTGTTTTTTTCTACCCCGACTTAATTTAAAAATTTTGAAAAAATGGATGGAAGAAAAAATTTTTTTCACTTTTTTTTATGTTCTGCATCCGAGCGGAATGTAAACTTCTCAGGATATTATTCTATACACTTTCATGAACTCATTAAAAAAATATATATTCAGTTTGCAAATTTTTGTGGGTTTCACTGTCGTCTGGGCTAATAAAAAAATGACGAGACAAGCATCTCGGTACCTCATTTTTGATACTTTGGCGGCCGGTACTTTAAATATAATAAATAAATAAATAAACGTGTATTGTGCACAAAAGAATTTACACGTAAAAGGAAGACCACCTCCCATATACATTAGGAAAAAATATTATTACTGTACGTAGTATTACATTAAACTGAGAAAACCTATAAAATCAAATTTTTATATATATTATTTATATCGTATTACTTATAATAATAATAATTTAACTAGCAAATGTGCTGTTTTTTTAATTATAATTAGAAAATTTTATGCTCTGCTAAAAAGGTTGCTTAATTTTCAAAACATTGAGGAAAAAGCATATTTTGTTAGTAACTTTTGAACCCGAAAAGAATACCACACAATTCCAATTTATGAGTGCAACCTGTGAACACCAATTAATGTCAGCCACAAATATTTTTTATGCTTGTACTAATAATGATAATTGTTATCATTAGTGTATTCAACTGAAAGTATCATAAAAGAAAAAATTAAATTTTTGCTTGCCATACTTAAAAAGGAACTTCATGCTTTGTTGTCATTTGAAATCAATCGATTTTCGGTCATATTTGATCCATATACTCAGAAACACAAATGTAACTTGTTGTAGGCTCAACGAAAATAAGTACAATTTCCAAAGAAAAATTGCTGTAAGGGATTGTTTTATTATTGATACCTAATTTTACGTACTATTATTACAATTCGTTTTATGTTTCTCTATTAGGTAAGTACACGTAATTTAATTTCTGATGCTTTGCATCTTCTTATTTCAATGCGAATAAGACAATACTTTAAAAGTTTGAAAAAAATGAAGTCAAATTTTGAAGAAAAAACAAAATGTCATAAATGCTGACAAATTCAAAATATTCAAATACTTATAGGCCCAGGCCCACCACGGACTAACTACATTATCAATTATTAATATTTAATGTGTATTTGCATACAAAAAAACCCAATATTTTATTAGGTTATCTTTAAGTAATTTCAAATTCATAACAATAAATAATAAAAAAATGTAACTATTATATTATTTATTTGGGACACCTGTATATTATAATGAGATCTGGAAATAGATTATGTTTTGATCTTATTCCGTTGAAGCTTGGGATGGGAGGTAAATGGTAAATAGGCAAAGCAAGCAAGTGAGAGTTGATAAAATTGGGATTTAGTGTATGTACGAGAAGCTAAGTACCTACTCAAAATATTTTTGACATCAGCCACTTCCACTATCACCACCATTACCATCCTCACCCCATTATTAAAGGGCGAAAAAAAATAAAATTGTGATTTTGTGTGTATAACTACCAATTAAAGGCCTCATTTTTTTTGCATCAGCTATAACCCACACTACCATCCCCACCCCCACTGTCGGTATGGCATATTGTTTTATGGACTTTTATAGTAGACGATTGCAAATATTATATTATTAAAGTTCTATGATCAGTTATTTCCACATAATGGACTGCACATACAGTATCAACCTTTTTTCTGAATACTTTTTTGGCACTAGCCACCCTCTCTACCATCCCTATTCCACCTCTACCACATTATTAAAGGGAATAAAAAAACAAAATTGTGATTTATGTGTACAAGAGCCTCTAAATTTTTTTGCCAACAGCTTCCCCCTCTACTACCCCCACTACCATGTAGCACATCGTTTTATGGCTTTTTGGGATAGACGATTTCAAATATTATATTATCAAAGTTCTGTGAACAATTATTCCTACACAGTGGATTGCAAATATAGTATCGACATTTTTTTGCTGTAAAAGGCTTGGATAGGAAAATCTAGATGTGGAAGTAGTGATTTTTTAGGCAGCGGTTTTTTTTTATTAATGAACACATATATTTTTATGATGGTTATTTGAATTTATGTTTGTAGTCGGTCTCCCTGCATTGTGCATCTGACATCATGCACCTATCCTGATTGCATTGGATTCGGAATGACGTCTATAAAAATATGCAAAAGTTTCAAACCCGCACATAAACAATTGCAAAAGTTATAAACTAATGAAAATTGAAAATATAACGAGTTCCGTTTCTTGCAAATAACTCAAAAACTATTAATATTTAAGAAATTTTAAAGAAAGATTCTTAAAGAGGAAGAAATTTCAAATAAAAAAGTCCCAACTTCCGAAAATCTACATCGATTATTAACGAGATTATTAATAATTTTAATTTAATGTTGAAAATAGAGGTCCGCGCAGCAAACACTAAGCCGTTACGATGCTCTGAAACCGTCCGGAATAAGTAAAAATATTTTTTTATGTTATTAAATATTAATTTAAAAATTCATAAAAATTACGTTATTTTTTAAACAAAGGAAAAAATTTTTTCACCGATTTTTCATAAAATGAGCCTTTTGTTAATCAACAAATTTTTTTAGAGTTTGCGTTTATATTTCAAGTCGGATAATTATTAAACAAAAGCCACTAAAATTATTTTGCTTCGTGGCGACCTTATGTCAACTATACTCTATGGGATTATAATATTGCGATGTTTTTAATTGTTATAGTCTATTAGTTATTAATTATTTAACCTAACAAAAAAATAAAAACTGAAAGAGAGGTCACAAATCTTTTTTTATTAATTTTAATTATTCTTACTGTTTTTATATTCAAAAATACTATAAGGTTACATAAACTTTAAATTTTTATTGCTATTTGTTTAAACAAATTTTATAAACAAATAGATAAATTACTTATTTTTGAAAAATATTTTTTTGCCATTTTATTTGTTATAAAATATTATGATTAAAAAAATTTCTTAAAAATTGTTTTTAATTATTTATAATCACTTTTTTATTTTTTCATTATTTAAACATTTTATTAAGAAAAAATTTTATTCTTAAATTTATTATTTGCAATTCTCCACAAGGTGGAAAAACGATTTTTTTTATCGTGAATTTGTTTGTTTATTTAATAAACAATTCGTTATTAATAATCGCCGAATGTGTTTATATTTTTTTTAGGTAGAAAAAAAATAACAAAAACAACCGTATACATAAACATGAAAATTCTTTTGTGAATAATAATTTAAAAATCGAGAAAATACTCGTATCAAGTATGCCGTGGAAATTGACAAAAACTAGATTCAAAACATTAATTTTGTCTGCATAATCAAAGCGTTCTGTCCGAAATGTCCATTTTATTTAACACATATTAGAATCAAAATATAGCCTACTGCTATTCTTGTTTTATTATATGTAGGCAAATAATATACCTACATATTTAGATAAAAAAGGTATATTTTAATCACAGTTAGAAAACACTAACGCAAATATTAGTGGGAAAAGAGCAAAGCGTTTGCCCTAAACAACTTTATGATGACAGCATCAAAAAAGGTGGTTAAGGAATTCTTTCTGCCGCGATTTTATTATTTTAATTTGTTTTTGGTGTGGTAACAAGTGCAATAAGAAGTCCCGAACTAAATCATTGCTTCAAAAAAATGTAAACATGTATGTGTCAATATTAGAATTTTCTGCTATTTTTCTTATTATCTCCGGTCTTAGTAATCGCAAAAAATAAAAAGACAAATTTTGAATAAAAATAGACAAAAAAACTTTCTGATAATTTGTTAACTTGCAAGAAAGTAAAAACTATTAAAAAAACCGCTGCCCAAGGAATCACTACTTCCACATCCAGATTCTCTATGCAAGTCACTCACAACGAAAAAACTTTGTATGTGAAAATAATTGTTTATGGAACTTTAATGATATAATATTTGAAATCTTCTACCCCAAAAACCCATAAAACGATACCCCACATCGGTAGTGGGGTGGGGGTGGTGATAGGGGGGTGGTAGTGGGGGGGTGGATGAAGTAAAAAATATTTTGAGGTTTCTGGTTCCTGTACATACACTAAATCACATTTTTTTCATCCCCTTTAATAAGGGGGTGGGGGTGGTAATGGGGGTGGCTAATGCCAACATTTTTTTTTGAGACCTTAGCTTCTCTTGTATATACTAAATACCAATTTCGTGGACTCTTACTTGCTTGATTTACCCATTTACCCCAAATTTACCCCAATTTACACCCCAACCCTTCGACGGAACAAGATGAAAATATAATCTAGTTCTAGATCTCATTAAAGTACATATGTGTACCAAATTTCAAGTCAATATCTCAAACGGTTCCAGAGTAAACGTGCGCACAAAAAAAAGTTACAGACAGACCGACAGACAGACAGAATTTTTTTTTCGCTCAAACTTAAAATCTCGACGTTTCATGACATTTTAAGCCTATTTGGACAATAAAAATTTTTAAAAATTTTTTTGTCGTTACTATATTTCCACTGGAAGTGGAAGTAATTACTGCCTATGTATAA